>CM028338.1:5071745-5486745 GCA_016647705.1 Eucommia ulmoides
TTGGCTAAAAAACTTACCCAAACAAAGAATTTGTGAACAATGAAATTTCAAAATCTTGGATTTTGAAATCCTATCATTTACAAATTTCTTGTATTTGTCAAATCTCTTACCCAAATGCAACCTCTATAGTACTCAGCTTTAGAATTTTTTTATTTATTTTTTATAGAGAGACTTATTCTTTAGCCTTTTAACAAAATTTTCAACTCATTTTTAGTTGATATGACACCAACAACTAGGGGTGATCGTGGGCCCGGGAGCTCGCCCAACCCGCCAAGACAGACCTTATTTTTTAGGGCTTGAACTTTAGTTTTAAGCTCATGGGTAGGACTTGGGCTTTCATTTTTAGGCCCGGTCAAATTTAGAGCTAAACTTTGGCAAGATCAATTTTTTTTAAGGTCGGCCTAGCCTGGGTTGAGAACTATTAATTTAAAAAAAAAAATTGTATATATATGTCGGTATATAAAATTGGTACACACCTCGAGTATGGTTCAGTCAGGTGGGTCCTCCTGCTGAAGTGAAGTTGCTTAGCTGGAGCTGGAGTTGGAGTTGGAGTTGGAAATTCTTTAAGCGAACTATAACTGTCGTTCTAGAAGGCTTACTTGTTGAAGTCTGGAGTCCTTGCTCCTCAAAGAGTTGTACCTGCACAAGGCTGAGCCAGGATTTGTCCCAACGAAATTCCTCCGGCGTGAGAGCAAAAACTCAAGGGAAAAGGTACATAAATGCATTAAGTATGCAACTGAACATAGAACGTTAGCAATTCAGGTATACCTCGAGTTTGCATAGCCCTTGGTATATATAGGCGTTGGAGATGATCATCTTTACCTAATTGAGCCTAAACACGGTTAATTAGATGAAACTATGTGTTTAGTCGATAATCTAGGGCGTTTAGGAGATAATCATTAGACTTGGGCTTTCGGGCTTGTCTAGAAAAGCCTACGGGCCTTTGTCAGGCCTGTGGAGGAAAGTTGGTAAAGGAGAGCGGATATCTGTGGAGTCCTAGAGGAGAAACAGACTGAAATAGTGAGCTAGTTAAGACAAACGACTAAGTCTCTGAAGTTGACCGTTCAGAGATACGACACAGAGTTATGAGCGACAATGTCCCTGCGGGGCACATTGCTCTTTCTTGGGTGTAAAGGAGATTTCAGGGAAAGAGTCATAGTCGGTATATGCTCCTGCGTGGTACTTTGGATTCCTGAATGTGGCCACGTCATAGTGAGGGTGGACACGTGGTCGGGGCCCTGGTGCTGACTTAGTGATACCCGAAAATACCCTTATCAATTTCTCCCTAGCCTTGGGCGGCGAAGGAAGTGAGACGGTCACGGATATCAACTTCTGGCTGGAACAGGCGTCCCGAAGGCTTCAAAGTACGAGAAACATCCCTGGACGATTCTTTGAAGTTTTCTGCTGACTAGAGGCCATTTCTCCTGGGCAGTAGTCCTTAAACTTTGCAGCGCCGTCCTCCAAGCCAGCAGAACTCCTGGGAGATGGGCACGTGTTCTGGGTGACTTGGCTGATGGGTAGGATTCTGAGCAACACTTCTCAAACCGTTAACATATTCTAGGGGGGCCAATTTCAGATAGGCCCCCATGTGACCGAACAAGGGGCAAAAATAGCACGACAAGACAGTCGTAATTTTTTTTTTAATTTTTTGGATGGTTTTTTTTTTTGAACTGTTAACTTCTTTTAGGAGGATCAATTTTGGATAGGCCCCCATGTGGCTGGGCACCGGACAGGGATAGCACGGCAGGACGACCGTAAATTTTCTAAATTTTCTGGACGCCTTTTTTCGAACTGTTAATTTTTTCGGGGAGGGAGGGGGGACCAATTTTGGAAAGGCTCTATGTGGCCGGGCAATGGGCAAGTGATAGGTGTGATCTACCTACGTATTTTCAAATCGGTTTTATTCGTTTTAGAGTAGTTTTATAGTTATTTTTATATATTTTAATATATTTTTATTCTTTTTGTATTAAAACAAGTGCGTGGGGTGAAAAGGTATGAAATCGGAGCATAAAAGATCAAATCGTATCGATAACGGTCAGAGAACGGTGAAAAAATGAGCAAGGCGGCAACGCAAACAAGCCCACCGCCGCGGCGGTGAAAAAGTTGAGAAAAATCCATTTTTGCTGAAACCTCACCGCCTAGGCGGTGAACCAATAGAAACTTTTCCACAGCCATCGCTTTCTCCATCGCCTCGGCGAGCCTTTAACAGACATATTCCACTACCGTGGTGGTGGCCTTTGCGTAATGTTAGATATTTATTTTAGATATTTTGGTTATTTATACCCATTTTCTCCCATCTTCTTTGCTCTCCCCAGCCATTACAGCTCTTAAGGCTTAGGTTAGTATACAGAGAGAGTATGGGGAGTGCTCCAACATATCCGAAGGAGAAGATCAACATGCGGAGAAGGAGAATCGTTCGGTGGATGGTTTTAGCGGCTAATTTTTGGATATTGGCTAAGTTCATCCATTTTTCCTTTTATTTCTTAACTTCTATATATGTTTGAGCATGTTTAGCCTAGTTTCAATTGTATAAACGGCTATGGCCATAGGTTAAATGTGAATTATGTATGGGATTAATATCGTTTATAAAAACTTAGTTTTGGTTTAATTGTGTTTCTTTGATGATTGTTCTTCAATGTTTGAGTTTGTTTATCATATTATTTGTTTATCATGCTTAAAATGATCTATTGAGAATACGGGATTTGACAAATCCTAGATTCGGATTAGAATAAACAAACGTCACGATCCGATAACCCGGTCGAGGTTAGGATTATGGACAATCAATGATGTTAGGGCAAGACTCACGTGACCTAGGGTCGTTAAGACGTTGAGGGAGACTTCTTCGTTGACTCGAAATCATGTATTCCCTCGTCTTACACTCGGGAGAGGTGGCAGTGGAGTTTTAGAACTGAGGTTGTCGATAGGGTAAACACAACGCATGAAATCAATGACGTTAGGGCGAGACTCACGTGACCTAGAGTCGTTAAGACGTTGAGGGGGACTTCTTCGTAGACACGAAGTCACGTTATATCCTTCGTCTTACACTCGGGAGAGGTGGCGAGAGAGTTTACGAACTGAGGTTTTGTGTACAATCAATGAGATTGGGGTAAGACTCACGCAACCTAGGGTCGTTAAGACATTGAGGAGGACTTCTTTGTTGACACGAAGTTGCGTTATATCCCCCGTCTTACACTCGGGAGAGGTGGCAGAGGAGTTTTAGATACCAAGATTGTCAAATAGGTCGAACACCATTATTGTAAACTAAACAAAATCAAACGCGTTTATGTAAATAGAATTACTCCCTAGATAATACATCCCATAACTATCTCGTATTAGTAATCAGTATAGTTAAAGTAGTATTTTAGTATTAGTATTAAATTTTATATTCCATTTTTGTCGCCTAGATAAAGTCAGGTTATGACAACCGCGGTACTCGATAGTAATCTCAACCAATTTCTGTGGATACGATACCTGACCGAAAGGTCCATTATACTAAAACTTGATCCGTATGCTTGCAGTGAAAGTGGCAGCGCTTAAAAATTAGCGGCCACCAACAAGAATAGCACGGTAGGGCAGTCGTAATTTTTTTGAATTTTCTGGATGGCTCTATTCGAACCGTTAATATCTTCTAGGGGGACCAATTAGGGATAGGCCCCCCATGTGGTTGGGCACCGGCCACGTCACGGTGAGGGTAGAGGCCGAGGCCTTGGTACTAACTTGGTGATGCCTGAAAATACCCTCATCAGTTGACCCTCTAGCCTTGGGCGGCGAGGGAAGCGAAACGGCCATGGATATCAACTTTTAGCTGGAACGGGCATCCCGGAGGCTTTGAAGTAATGAGAAACATCCCTGGACGATTCTCTAGAGCTTTCTGCCGACCAGAGGCCAGTCTTCCTGGTCGGCAGTCCTTAAATCCTGTACCGGCGTCCTCCAAGCCAATGGAACTCCTAGGTGACAGACACGTGTTCTAGGTAACTTGGTTTACGGGTAGGATTCTGAGCTACACTTCTCGAACTGTTAACATATTCTAGGGGGGCTAATTTGGGATAGGCCCCCATGTGGCCGAACACCGGGCAGAGATAGCACGATAGGGTAGTCATAATTTTTTTTAATTTTCTGGACGGCTCTTTTTGAACCGTTAACTTCTCTTGGGAGGACCAGTTTTGGATAGCCCCCATGTGGCCGGGCACCGGGTAGGGATAGCACGGTAGGGCGACCATAAATTTTTTGAATTTTCTGGATGCCTCTTTTCGAACTGTTAACTTCTTCTGGGAAGTGGTGGGACCAATTTTTGAAAGGCTCCATGTGGCCGGGCACCAGGCAAGGATAGCACAGCAGGGCGGCCATAAATTTTTAGAATTTTATGGACAACTCTTTTCGAACCTTTAAGGTCTTTAGGGGGGATCAATTTGGAATAGGCCCCCATATGGCCGGACATCGGGCAGAGATAGCACGACAAAGCGTCACCGAAAGTTTTCAATTTTTTGGGCGGCATTGTTTAAACCGTGAACAACTCCCAGGCATAGACTGGCCTTTACTGCAGAGAAGATAGAAGTGAATTCCAAGAGGGTACGCGCAGCGGACGAGTAGGGGGTTGGTGTAGGCACATCCCTTGGGGGCGTTGGGCACATATGGCAGCTGGCCGACTGCCGCTAGGCCACCACTGGGATAACACGATGTTGGCCCCAGCTAGGCCAGCGCTTTGCACCCACGAATTTTTGCACTTTGGCCAGCGCTTCGTACCCATGAATTTTTGTACCCCTGAATTTTGCCCACCATTATTTGGCGCTCTGCACCTCTGAAGTTTTGACAACTTTGTAGGTTAGGCTGAGAGGGGTGCCCGTTATTGAGCTATGTGCCAGCCAGGAAAGATAATGCAGAGCTTCTAGATGACAGATTTCGTTGTGTTGCATTTTTTCGAAGATTTTTGAATCTTCATCTTTCCAGGTTTTTTCCTAGGGGCCATGTCCCTCTTGTCCCTCGGCCTAGGACACGAGTTTGAAAAAATTGAAATCACGTCATGGGTTTGCGACAATGGATTTTTTTTTTTAATGATGACATTTTGGGACACTGTTTTTCCTGAGCGGCGCTCCTCTGAGAGGTAATTTTCTGGTTGTCGACCTTTAAACGACACAGGATTCAAACTTGTACAACTTCTCGGGGCTTGTCCCCTAAATTACCCATCACGTGGGTTGTGTCTAGAGCTTTTGTTGTAGAACATAGGGGAGAGCTCAAACGTTGGAAAGCTCTGGTCAGAGATCGTAAAGCAAAGTTTTGAGCGGTGCTCCTTTGAGTAGAGATCTTTGGGCGGCGTTTTTCCGAATGACGCCTTTTTGATCTTCCACCTTCTTCCTCCAACTTGCTTTTACTGTGATGGTCAATCATCTTTTCCCGGAGAGCAAACTTCTATCCGAGTTGGATTCTTACCGAGCTACAATTCAGAAAAATGACAAGGTTGAGGTTGGTCTTTGTGCTGGCCTTTTTTCTATTTAGACCTAGAAGCTTGGACTCCGCGGTAACCGCCAGAACCTCAAGTTCCTAGTTGACATGATCATGACCGAGAACAGAAGTGGTGAGACTCTGGTGACTAGGGTCTGGGAAAAGACCTGACTAGAAATGGTAGAGTAGTGGAAGAAAGGCCCTAGATATCTAGAGCTCCAGGGGAGAATGGCTAATGACTTTCTGGAGGCAAGAAATCGGGCCACACTGAAGGCCATTCAATGCTTGTATACTAATTTTCTTGCCGGCCCGGTGGAGATGAAATTCTCAAAGCCGGAAGACGGTGTCCAACATAAAGTTGCCTAGCAGAAAGGTGTTGGAGAGGACAGTGCTGACGAGAGGCCCCCCAAGGAGGGCAAGATTGACATTTTTTCTCCTTGCACAAATGCCCCTCAGGACGAAGGCAAGAAGGACTGAGCTCTAGGTCGTCGCTTCTTCAACACTTAGGATTTTGTAGACTCTTTTTCACTTATTCCTGTTTTTTTTGCGTGCGAGCGTGTAAACTTATGAGTAGCATAGTTAAGGTACTTTAGAGTCTACTCATTCCTCCCAACATTTTTGCCAAGTCGCTTTTTGCTTGATACCATTTTCAGAGTTGTAAAATTTTGATTTTTTTTTTAAAAAACTTCTCGTCTCTGCCTAGGACCATGGACCACTAGCCCTCCAGTCTGGGACACAAGTTGATTGTAAGGAAATTGTGTCGTAAACTTAGGATGAGGGTTTCCTAGGGTGCCTGGTCCTCTCGATCCGCAGGGGCGGAACACAGCGGTTGGTCCCCCGTGGTCGATTATTGAGGAGTTCTCTATAGTCAGGTTCACTCAAGAATCCTTTTAGGTTATCTCTATTTAGTCTATACAAAAGTGATAGATGTGATTTATCTATTTATTCCCAAATCGATTTTGTTAGTTTTAGAGTATTTTTATAAAAAAAAATTATATGTTTTAATATTTTTTTATTCTTTTTTGTATAAATCAGGTGTGTGGGGTCAAAAGGGATGAAAATGGATCAATAACGATCATATCAGATCAAGAACGGTGGAAGAACGGTGGAAAAACAACAAGGAGATAATTTTCTGAACAGCAGCCCACCACCGCGACGTCCAGACCACCGTCGCGGCGGTGAATATACAGAGAGGGGCCTAATCTTGCTAGACATCCACCGCCGTAGTGGTGAAACTGCAGAAAAGTCCTTAAGCTCACTGCCTCTTCCACCGCTGCAGTGAAGATCAAACCAACATACCCATCACCGCAGCGGTCACTCTACACACAGAATTAGATATTTTGTGATATTTTGAGCCCTATAAATACTTTCCTATCCTCATCTCTTCCAATTTTAACACCCCTTAAGTCCCTTAGAATATATTTAAGGTGAGGTTGTGAGGTTGAGAGGTTTTGAGAGTGTTCAACCAATTCCGAGGGAGAAGAACACATTGCGAAGAAGGAGAAGCGATCCCTAAGCGTTTTTAGCGGCAAATCTTTGAACTACAGCTAAGTTTCTTTCGTTTCTTCTTTATTTTCTTAACTTTGGTAGTTAGTTGAGCACGCTTAACTCATTTTTCATTGTATAAACGGTTATACCCATGAGCTAAACGAATTTTATCTAGGGATTAATATAAATTTATAAAAATGTTGTTTGTCTGAGTTTGTGTTTCGTTTATAGTTGTTCTTCGCTATTTTGATTGTGTTTACTATTATTTTTTGATATTATACTTGTTTAGATAATTAAAGAATACGGAGTTTGACACTCGGGAGAGGTAATCCCAAATTTAGACTAGGGTAAACATAATGTGACAATCCAATAACCTGGGAGAGAGTTGAAAAATGTGCAATCAATGACGTTGGGGCGATACTCATGTGACGTAGTGTCGTTAAGATGTTGAAGGGAATTTATTCGTTGGCGCAAAGTCGCATATTCACTCGCCTTATACTCGGGAGAGGTAGCGAGTGAGTTTACGAACTGAGATTGCTGGATAGGTCGAACGTCGTTAACGTAAACTAAAACGAGACCGAACACGTTTTTGTAAACAAAGTTAATCCCTAGGCGATCTTTTCCCTGAACATCTCAATATAATATTAGTATAGTTAATTTAATTAACTTAGTATTAGTATTACTTAATTATAAACTTAATTTATGTTGCTTAGATAAAATTAGGTTATGATAATCACGGTACTCGTTAATAATTTCAACCAATCCCTGTGGACACGATACCCTTACTTTCCTCATCTATACTAAAACTTGACCTGTACACTTGCGATGAAAGTGGCGTGCGTTAATTACGCGCTACCAAGGAGCACCTTTTCCTTTTAAACGTCAAACTTATAGTCAACTGGTGGGGAAAAGTACTTTACTGCATGCTCTTAGACCCAATCAATGCCTCGCCCTTGGTGGATGACCTTGATCTTTCATCAGGTACAAACTATTAACTTCTGGAGAGAGTTTGGTTATTACCCTCAACACTGAGCTCCGGGATGAGGTTTGTGGAGAGTCATCCACGATGCCGAGAGCCATGATGTTGATCTGGAGAATCATCCGCGACTCTGGGGATTGGAATGCCGCTGTGGAGAATCATTTGCGACTCTGGGGGTTGTAATGCCGCTTTGGAGAATCATCCGCAACACCGAGAGTCGAGATGTTGATCAGGAGAATTATCCGTGACTCAAGGGGTCAGAATGTTGCCGTGGAGAATCATCCACGACGCCGAGAGTCGGGATGTTGATCTAGATAATCATCCATGACTCTTGGGGTTAGAATACCTTTGAGAAAAATCATTCACAATGTAGAAAGTCAGGATGTTGATCTGGGGAATCATCCGCAACTCTGGGGTTGAAATGCCCCTGTGGAGAATCGTTCGCGATGCCAAGAGTCGGGTTGATCTGGAGAATCATCTGCAACTCTAGTGGTCGAAATGCCATTGTGGAGAATCATTCACGATGACGAGAGTTGAGATGTTGATCTAGAAAATCATCCGCGACTTTGGTTGGTCAGAATGTTGTTTACTGGAGAGAACACAAGACACATTGCACAAAACACCTTCTTTATATTGATAAGCAAAACGGCAACACTTTGTATAAACTGGAAGTTGTTTACGAAAGTGGATCTTCCCTACAAAAGTAGCGCTTCAGATGGTCAGCATTCGGTGGGTGCCTAAGCGGCACACTTTCTTTTGTTTCAAAATCGTAGGTGCCCGAGCGTGTGACCTTGGTGACTCTGTACGACCTCAGAGCTGAATCCGCTATGGATGATGTCGATTTCACCATCCATGCGCTAGTGATCATCCCCAATATCAACCCTCCAAGACTATGGATGGTTAGGATTCTTCCATCATCTTTGGGCCCGAGTCTCTCCCTGAGGTCCATCCTCGTCGGGCTGCTCCTAATTTTCTCTCCTGACATAGTTCCTGATATAGCCTCTTCGAATGAAAGCTTCAATCTCCAGCCGAAACTAGAAGTAGTTTTCCGTGTAGTAACCCCGATCTTGGTGGAACTCACAGTACTTGGTCATCGACCTCATGATTGGGTTTCCTCTCAGGGGCAACGAAAGATGGAAGAAATCATGCCTTAATTTTCTATAAAGATGGCAACCACAGAGGCCGTGAGCGGAGTGAACCCTTATTGGCAACGCCTTGGATGAGGAAGTGGTCCTTAGACAGGGGTCTTGATCTCCCTTCAGCTTGTAATATTCTCGAGCCTTGGGCTTGATTTGGACCTCCATCCCTCGGTCCCTTCGACTTGTTCATCCATTCTCTCTTTCTTCTGGCTACAACACGAAGATCAGAACTATAGAATCTAGTAATGTGATCCGAAGCCTTATTGAGAGTGGGAGTAAGATTCAAGCAAATATCATAGGACAACCTTTGATACCGGAGCCCGTCAACAAAGGTATTCAGTGCCATGCCTCCAGGGAGTTCGTTGTATGCGTTGGCTTCTCGATTGAAGCACTCGATGTATTCTCCCAAGAATTCACCCGGCTCCTGCTGGAGAGTAAAACCATGGGCCATAGTCTTTGACCTCCATCAAGAGCGGATGAGACGAACCAGAAATAACTACTCGAGCTCCTGGAATGTGGAGATGGATGTTGGCCTTAGGTTTTAGAATTAGGACCTCGTTGCCCTTGTAAGGGTGATGGGAAAGGCTCTGTACCGTAAAGCTATGGAGGTCATCTACATGTCCATATGAGCTTGAATATGGACAGGTAGTCAACATGATCTAACGTCACATTATACAGACTCATCAGGGGGTGAGTAACGCGCATCGGCACTACTTCTTTTAAAACTTCTTCAACGAATGAAGATCTCACCTTCGTAATAACGCCTTGTCCTACCTGACCTCCGTTCACCTCCTGGAGGCAAGCTTCCATGTCAATCAAACGGCACTCCATGGTATATCCTTCTCGGGGCTCCCCCCCCCCCCCCCCCATATGTGACTGCCCGTAGCTCGGACCACAGAGTGGAGGAAGGGAGGCTAGTAGGAGCCGATTTTATGTTTGCGTCATTCCGTAGGATCGGACCTGGCTAGCCGATAAGGAACTCAACTATCAAGGAATGCTAATAGGTCCCTGACTGCATATCCGCGCAGTGGAAGAGGTGGGGATCTTGGTGCTGCTGGAAGGCCCACTCCAACCCTGCAGACTCATGGTCGCGAGGTGGAGGGTTGTCCTTGGGCACGTGCCCATTCTGAGATTACATACAAATATCGCGGTCTAGGGGTCGCTTCTTAAGCCCTACAGTCCAGAGAGATGGTCCCCCTTGGACGGGAGGCAGCGGCAAGCGCGCAAGGAGGAGTTGTACACATAACTTGAATTCATCTATCTAGCGCTCGAGGAGATCAATCCGAGATGTTTCTGCAGCTCCCGAAGTTTGTCCCGCAGCTTTAGGTGGAAGAGTAGACCTGCCTAGTCCTGGGGGGGCAATCATCCTCGTTGGTGGGAGCTGGGGGTGTGGCCTTGGAGTTTTTGACATATCTTATTATTCTTTTATTCTGTGTCTGTCTTTTCGACCAGACCTTGTCATTATCTAGGCTCAACTGGGTAGAGAGTAATGATTAGGGAAAGGCTTTTCGCATGATTCCTACAGATGGCGCCAAACTGTTGCTATATAAAATTGGTACACAACTTGAGTATGCTCCAATCAGATGACATATACGTCATCTTATTGAAATGAAGTTGCTTAGTTTGAGTTAGAGTTGAAAATTCTTCTAGCGAATTGGAACAGCTGTCTTGGAAGGCTAACTTGCTGAAGTCCAAAGTCCTTGTTCCTCAGAGAGTTGTACCTACACTAGGCTGAGCCAAAATTTGTTCCGAACGAAACCCCTCCGGCATGAGAGTAAGAGCTCAGATAGAAAAGGTACAGAAACGCGTCAAGTATGCAAATGAACTTAGAGCGTTAACGATTCATGCATACCTGGGACTTGCATAGCCTCTGGTATATATAGGAATTGGAGATGATCAATTTTACCTAATCGGGTCTAAACACGGTTAATTAGACAAAACCATGTGTTTAACCCATAATCTAGGACATTTAGGAGATAATCGTTGGGCTTGGGTTTCGGACCTGTCTAGAAAAGCCCACACGCCTCTGTTAGGCTTGTGGAAGAGAGCTAGTGGAGGAGAGTGGAGATCCGTGCAGTCCTATAGGAGAAACAGACTAAAATGATGAGTCGGTCGAGACAAACGACTAAGTCTTTGAAGTTGGCCATCCAGAGGCACGACACAGAGTTCTGGATAACATCTTTGTGGAGCACATTGTTCCTTCCTGAGTGTAAATGAGATTCCAAGGAAAGAACCCTGGTAGGCGTATGCTCCTACGTGACACTTTAGATTCCTGAATGTAGCCATGTCACGGTGAGAGTGGACAGATGGTCGGGGCTTTGATGCTGACTCAGTGATGCCCGAAAATACCCAGGGTCCTGGTGTTGACTCTGTGTGTGTGTGTGTGTGTGTGGACATCAAATAAACTCAACTCTAGTTAGTTTAGGCTGGGACGGCCCTAGGCCAGACTTAGGCTTAAAAAAAAATTGGTAGGGCTGAGCTTGGGCATGAAAATAGAGTCCGATCATAGGGTTGGGCCGGGCTAGGGCGTATTTTTTTTTTTTTTTTTGTAATACCCTAGCTAATGCTTGACTCGGCCCATGACCACCCCTACCCATAACTGTCATCACTTGTTAATGGACTTTGGCCACCAGACCTTTGCAGTCAAACACCGATCACTAAATTTTGGCCATTGACTACTAGTTGCTAGTTGCCAAACCTTCACCCTCTTGACCGCCATCAACCCCCACCGCCAACCACATCAAATATAAAATTAATATCTAGTTTTTTGTTTTAAGCAAAATTCATATCTAGTTAACATTAACTTGAAATAGCAGATAATATTAACCAAATGTAAATGTTCCGATCATTGAACATCAGCATTGATAAACCAACAAAGCAAAAATTTCCATTAATTTGTAAGGGGGAAAAATTACAAGCATAGTCTTTTGAATCACCTTCAATCAACCATGGATTTAACAAGAACATCAACAACAATGCGGCGGAAGACATTCAGCTAAACATACCTTTCGATTTTCCTCTTCTTCCTTTTAAGTTTGAAACCACTCTAATCTCCTGAATCAATGACCTTCGTATTCTTCTCCGCTTTGTGGAATTCAACTAATTCAGTGAAGGAATCGAAAGTCTGCGCGAGGAAAATAGATAATGATTGAGAAGCTCCGTTGTCGACGAAGGCGAAATTGGAGAGGATTTTAGCCGCTTTGGAGAGAGAGACTAGCTTTGCAAATATGATTTCGCTGGAAGTTGTCTTCATTCCTTGGTAATTGATTGGAATCCTATGGATTCTCGACGGAATAGGTTTCACAGTTCTCGATCAACGGCGCAGTGGCATGCTGTTCATAGGGTTTTTCTTGGAGCTCTTTACACTTTTAGGTCCGTAAAGATTAAAAATCACTAAAATAGGTCCCTTTTATACTTATTTATCCAATTGGGTCTATCCGGCCTTCCCAAGGCTGGTTTCTACCAATATTTTCTATTCTTTTCTTTTTTAATTAAAACCGGCCTTCACAAAGCCAATTTTGAAAATAGGGGCTACCACCATGGCAACCCCCTTCCCCCCCCCTCCCCATCCCTCATTAAAAAAATAGTTTAAAGATATAATTAAATTTGTTTTTTTATAATTTAGGAAATAATTTTTTTTTTATTTTTTTTTTTAATTTTTAATTTCAAACTATAAAATAAATTTTAAAATTATATATATATATATATATATATATATATATATATATATATATATATATATAAATAAATTTATTTATATCTTTAAACTATTTTTTTTAATGGGAGATTGGGGGGAAGGTGGCTGCCATAGTGGAAACCCCTATTTTCAAAACCGGCCTTGTGAATGTTGGTTTAAATAAAAAAAAATGGTAGAAACCGGCATTGGGAAGGCCGGATAGACCCAATTGGGTAAATAAGTGTAAAGGGTACCTATTTTTGTAATTTTTTTTTATCTTTAAGGACCTAAAAGTGTAAAGAGCTCTTTTTCTTAAGTTTGTGTATGTGTAGGGTATTATAGGTATTTCAAGGATTGTTTTTTATATATATATATTTTTAGGGTAAATGGTAATTCATGTATATCTCTTTTGGCTCAATATACACTAGTTTTGGACCCGCGTATTTGGCGGGCTTAGGAAAAATTATAAAAAAATAGTCATATTGAAGAATTAAACACATCAGTATCAAGTGGTTACTTTGATTGCAATATCTGAGAGAAAATACATAAATTTTAGTAAATAATGACATTCTATAAATTTTGAAAATAATATACTATTAAAAATTACATAAATAATAAAAAAACTAAAATAATGTGTCCACAAATTATTTATTATTAATATACTATAAAATAATAAACAAATAATCATAAATTAAGATTAATTTTATCAATTTTTGCAAGTAAAAAAAATCTAATTTTATCTATAAAAAATTAAAATTAGAACCCACCAAAAAGTTTAAAAAATGCATTATTTAATATCATTAAAATATTATCTCTCCTTCTATTTTTAAGTATTAGATATAGATTTTGTTGATCTCGGGATTTTGATGGATAATTAAGTATTGATATTTTCGATGAAACTAACGTTTTTATTGAGTGTTTCAATTTAAAGAGTTTCAATCAAGATAATATCATGAAATAATTGAGAAGGATACTGAGCCGGATATTAAGAGATTGAATTTTGAAGAATTTAGGTGAAAACAATTCAAATCTTTTTTACTCTTAATGTATCCTAATTAGAATCACACACGACACAAATTAAATTATTTATATTTATGAGTGTTTATATTAAGGACCTAATAATTGTTAAATTATTTGCTCCAATGTGAAATTGAAAAATGAAAATTGACCTAAACAAGATTAGTGTTTAAAATTGAATATTAGTGTCAATTGTGTTAACTGAGAAAATAAATCGGTTAACAGGATTAAAACGATGAAGTTTGGAGTTGAAATTAGTTGAAAATGAGAGGTTCCAATAGTGATCGGTCAACCGAAGGGTATCGAATCGGTCAATTGATTGGCATTGGACTGGAAAGATAAAACTCTCTGAATTGATCGGTCAACCAATCGTGGTGTGTTTTGGATGGGAAAACTTTCTGAATCTGTCAGTCAACCGACCGTGGGAGTTCGGTCAACCGACTGGGCTTGTGCACTTGTTCGTATTTTAGCCATAACTTTCTCGTCCAAATTCCGATTGAGGTGATTCAAAATGATATGGAAATCTTAGAAAGAGAGATACAACTTTCATGTTTTGAGTTTTTCCAAAATTAGATTGAATCATGGTCAAAATGGGGTTTGAAGTTTCTACACCTGTAATCACAATCAGTCAACCGACCACAGGGATTGGTCAACTGACTGTTTCAGTTGAGATCTCGAGGAACTTGGACTTTTAGTAAAAAACTAGTCATTTTTTATGGTTCTAAGGAAGAGATTTGGGGGATTTAAAATTATAGAAGATAGGGTTCATATATTTTGAAAAGATATTGATTTAGTTTATATATTAAATGATTTTCTTAATTTGGTTCATTAAATACTTCATATCTAATTGATTTGAAATTGAGAAATAATTTGAGAACTTAATTGAAAATTTAAAAGCTATATTTGAGTGAAATACATTATAATTGAATGGTTATGTTATATAGGGTCTATAAGTGTTTTTTAAAGTCTTATCTTGTGAAAACTAATTGTTGGAGGACTTGTTTTAAATTAGTTTAAATAGACTTGCGAAAATTGATCATGATACATCAAGAACTATTAGTTCCTAAGCTATTTTAAGAGTTATAATTCTACTAAGATTTATTCGAGAAATATATTGTGTTGCGTTCTTTATCTAAAGTGCTTATTGTTGAATTGGCATCACTGATTTGAGTTGTCTAGCGATTCTATTTATATTCTTCGGTGTTATTCCGGTGAGATCTTTCTAAGCTATTATTTCTTATTGTGATTTGATATTATTATATTTACTTGGTTGATAAGATCATTGTAAAATCGTTTTTGAACTTTAAAAAGCATAAAAATCTTTTTAAAACGATTTCTGTGATTATCTGATTACGTGCTTAATTTTGTGCTACTCATATTTTTTATAATCAGATATTGAATTCCTCACTTAATTTTTATCACTAGTAATTTCGAGACATTAATTGAGTTTAATTGATTTAAGATGGTATAAGCTCTGAGTAGGAAGAAACTCATTAATTTTTGTATTTGGTGAGTTTGTGCGGATTAGATACTATTGGGAGTATCTAGTTAGGGATAACTTGGGTCTCAATCTTTTCCAAGAAAAATATTGAGGTTTGATATTTGCCTAAAGTACAAAAAGATTAGGTTATTCTTTTCCCTTGAAAATAATTAGGTTTGATTCCTTTTTATTAGAATTATTTAGAGTGATTTATAAAGGTTCCATCCTTATTTGGAAAATTGATACTTGAGTGTTTTTGGTGATATCTGATTCTTAGTCTAAGGTATAAAAAATTAGGTTTGATTTTTAGCCTGTGAAAAGATTATGTTAGTTTTTAACCTGGTAAAAAGATAGGGTCTTCCTTAACTTGTGAAAAGGATAATTGTAAAGATTGATTCTAAACCTGTGAAAAGAATCATTGTAAAGGTTTGGTTCCTACCTGTTAAAGGAATCAAGTGATTTAGTGGGTGCGAATCTCCGTGGGGCTCGGAAGACTGGATCAACCAAGAGTAGCTTAGTGAATCAGGATATATCCTTGTGTGCTGTTTTGTTTATTTTATTTATATTTTATTATTAACGTGTATACCTAGATTTAATAAATTTATCCGCTGCATTATAAATATAATAATTTATTTAGGTAAATCGATTATTTGATTGATTAAATGTTGAAAAGATAAGAAATTCGTCTAAATTTTTATAATTATCCAATTCACCCCTTCTTGGGTAACTTATTGGGCCAACATATTTCATTTTAAAAATAAATTAAAATTATTTTTTATTCCTTTTAATGTAATTTTATTTTATTTTTAATTTTTTGCCCATATGTTTTTTTTGTAAATATAGACTAAACCCCTTCTTCAACTCACAAGCCATTACCAACCCCCAAGTCCGCCGTCCCCCCATTCCTCCCCCCCCTTTTGCCTTGCCGTCTCCCCCACGCCTTGCCGCTGTCGTCCCTTCTTCTTCTTCTCACTCTTTCTCTCTCTACACACACACGTGTGTGTATTTAGGCTCGAATATGCATTATCAAGGTCATCCCCAACCGAGCTCAGTTTAGGGTGTATATTTTTATTTATTTGTTTTCAAAAATATTCACGAACTACCCCCACCCTCGGTTGATACGACCACCCCTCTCCCCCCGCCGATCCCTCCAACCCACCCAGCACACATCTGCCCTCCCCAACCCACCCAACACCTAATGACCTCCCACCCTCTATCCACCAGCAAACAAACAAAATTCAATGATATCTTAAAGTACGTTCAAATAAAAGTTTGTTCATATAAAAAAAATCAATGAAACAAAAAAACTTAAACAAACCAAATTACTATATTTCTCCATTAGAAATTGATTTTTTCGTCAAAAATCAATTCAAACAAATGTTCTTGAGAATTCCTTCATACGGACCTAGCTTCAGTGGAGGTGACAATGACACCTATGACAATAAAGACGAAGGTAGAAAACATCCATGCCAGAAGGAAGAAGAAAACGAAGGGACGACCAAGAAGACCTGTGACGGCAAAAAACCAAGATTGTTGCGGCCAAGGAAGAGAAACTTAGGGCCCGTTTGGTTTTAGTGTTTCTATTCCATTCCAACCCAACCCAACCCAAAAATTTTGGGTTTGATTTTTAGGAACGCGTTTGGCAAATACAAAACTCAACCCAACCCAACTCAAAAAATAAGAATTGATTATCAAAATCCTAAAGAAACCAGAAACAAAAAAAAATTGTTTCTTTTTATACCCAAAAAACTCAACCCAAAGTTCTCAACTTCCGTTTTCATCTGCCGGTCGACCACCACCACCCGTCCGGCGACCTTCCGCTGCCGCCAACCACCTCCAGCGACCGGCCGCCGCCTGCCGATGATCGTAGCCAGCCACCTCCACCGCCGCTGTCGCCGCCAAAACAAAAAAAAAAAAATTAGTTTTAGGATAAAATCGTTACCAAACACAATTCTGTTCTCAGCACAAAATAAAAATTGTCGTTACCAAACGCAATTCTGTTCTCAAAATGAAACAAAATTCTCAATCCAACCCAACCCAACCCATCCCAGTTGGGTTGAGAAAGGTGGGATCACTAACCAAACGCCACCTTAGTTACAATTATAATTATTTTATACCTAAAATACCCTTCTTTGCATTAACTACTTCATGCCCAACAACTCTTTGTATCTCCTTGGAAGTTTCAAAGAGTATTCATCATCTTCAATCACACAAAAGACATAAAAACAGAAGCAGCCATCACTTCTTCAATTGTATACAACAATCACATAGAAATCATAATTAAAAGCCAAAAACCAAAGGGGCAAAATTGGAATAACCTCCAAACATTATTCCAATTCACCTGTATCACCCACATTACTATTATTTTTCCTTTTTTTATCTTACAGTTCTTTAAAAAAAAAAAAAAAAAAACTCTTATGTACAACATTTTGATTCATGAATTCGAATAATCACATACGGTTATTTGTAACCTCGACTCGGGAACATACCGCCTTACGAACGACCTCCTCCACCAGACCTCAAACGCCCTCTGAACATTCGGACAATCCTCCCCCTTATTCAGAAACCGATCAAACCAATCCATCAAGATCGAACGCTGCTGATTCAATGACAGCGTCAAGATCGTGTGGCTCAGACCCTCCTCCACCACCCTCTTATCCACTGACCTACACCCCCTCATCCACCCAAAATCCCCGTAAAGCCCCTCCAACCATGTCGATAACACCGAAAACCTCACATCCCGACCCACCACAATATTCCCCCTCCCTATCCCCACACAAATCTGAGCTGTTATCCGGCTGATCTCATGCCGGTACATCACCGGAATCTTCGAGTGAAGCACTGCCAGCTCCTTCTGATCCGCCCAAAGCTTCACAAACTCATCCCCCATCCTTCGTTCAATCAAAATATCAACAACCCATTGCATGTTATCGGCTTCTCGAGCGATCTCAGCCATTAAAACCCCTCGATCTTGTCTCCGTTCATGTTCATCGATGCTTGTGGCTTCAGACAACAACAGAATCAGGGAGCTCAAGCATCCATGGCAGAGGTGATACAGCGTTTCCTTCGATATGTCGAGCCCGTTTTTGTCTTCTTTGAGGAGTCGGGAAATTAGGGTTTTCATTTCTCGACGTGATTTTTCATCTTTTGCCTGTAAAACTCCGGTGAGGAGTTTTAGCAGGATTTCGCTGGAGTTTGAAGATGTTGACGGTTCAGTCGACACTCTCTGTAAAATCTCGGAATCGTTAATTTGAAGGTGGTTGAGATCGGAAATTACTTTTTCTTCTTCTTCTTCGGACCAAGGAACGGATTCTAAAAACTCTAAACATGATTCAATCCCTGCATCAAACATGATAGCTGAAGATACCTGCAAGAAATTGATAATTGTTCTAAATATTAAGACCATGTTTGGTTGTCTAAATTAACCTATTTTATGAATTAGGGTAAATTGCTTTTTACCACCTTGTACTTTGGTTTTATTTCATTTTAACCACTCTATTTTAAAAACCTAGACAGCAACCCTCTCTACTCTTGGCTAAAAGGAGAAACTCATATTTTATTCAAAAAACTATATAGAAATTGAATTTATTTTATTTTATTTTTTATTTAAATTTAATATTTAAAAGTAATAAATGAGAAAAACTACTATTTTCTTTCTCTAGTTCTTTTTTAACTCTATTTTTTTATTTTATTTTTAATTTTTTTTAGCGCAGGTAAAACAAAATAATAAATTAAATAAAGGGTAATCTTATCCATTTCTTGTAAATCTAGATGAAAAAAATTAATTTCATCCATTTCTTAACATATTAGATTAAGTTAAAAAAAGGTTTTCCAAATTTATTATATGAAAGGCACCAAATGTAGGTTTTTAAAGTAGAGGAGACAAAATGAAACAAGATCAAAGTATTAGGGGATAAAAGGCAATTAACCCTTTTATTTATCTTTTTTATTTAGTTATGTTTTCCTTTCCCAATATTATTCTTTCACCCCCATTGTTTCCCACTTATTTCGTTTTCACCCCAGTTCAAATTTAGGGGCCAGATTGCATATGAATTTGTGAACAATTTCACAATTATGCATGATCATACTTCAGTTTGGTCGTCTTAAAGGGCAGCCTGATACTACAAAACTCCCGCTATGTGCAGGGTCTGGGGAGTAGTTGGACTACTTAGGTCTATTGTACGTAACCGTACCTTAGGTTGCAAGAGGCTGGTTGTCTAAATTATCATATTTCACAAACTATCTTATTTTTAATGATTTCATTTGTGTATTTCTCCATTTATCTATGATTTAATTAAAATTTACGCATTGTTTGTTTGAACAAAGAAACATACAATTGTTTTACTTTAATTCAGATTTTAAGCCATATTTTACTCTAGTAACATAACAAATAACATCAGAACTAGAATTAAAATGTCTATCTATCTTGATTAGGTGTGTTTAAGCTACGACAATTTGTAAATTGATTAATTGCAAAATAATAAAATTTGCAAATTAAAGAACAACAATAAGCTATAACACCTCGTAAATTGACTAATTGAAAAATAGTAAATTTGCAAATTGAAGAGCAACAATTTAGGTGTTTTAAGCTATGACAATTCGAACCAAGAGGTGCTAGTCCGATTGGCAAGGGGAGGTGTTCTCTTTCCTTGTCGACGAGGGTTCGACTCTCCTGAAAAGCACTCTTGAAACGAAATCTTGAATTTAAACCTAAAAATAGCAAGCCAATGTGGAGGAGTGCACCTTAAGATCGCCTAGAAAAGTGATTACTCGAGGTGTGCGTAAGCTCGCCTGGACACACCTTATCGTAAAAACCAAAAAGAAAAAAAACTACTACAATTCGCAAATTAACTAATTGAAAAATAGTAAAAGTAGCAAATTGAAGAACAACAATTTAGGTGTTTTTAAGCTACGACAATCTCGTAAATTGACTAATTGAAAAATAGTAAAATTTGCAAATTGAAGAACAACAATTCAAGTGTTCTTAAGCTATTGACAATCCTAAATTGACTAATTGAAAAATAGTAAAATTTGCAAATTGAAGAACAACAATTCAAGTGTTCTTAAGCTATTGACAATTGTAAATTGACTAATTGAAAAATAGTAAAATTTGAAAATTGAAGAACAACCGAACATGCCCTAAACCTTCATGTTTCGTAAGAGCAAATTAAAAGAAAATGAAACATTTCTTATCAAATGAAAGAAGGTCAGAAATTGAACATTCAGATATTATAATTCATCAGCCAACCATAACCCAATTGCATTTTCTCCTCAAAAGAAGGCAAATTAAGCATTGAAATTTACTCAAAACAACCATGGAAATTGAAGCAGCAGCTTGAAAGGTAGAAATGGATACATACCTTCAGCAAGCCCAATACCTTGGAAACATCCTCGCCGATTAATCGCTTTTTCAAATCATCGCAGTACATCAAGACCACGGTCTCCACGTACACCTCCACATCGTCGCACTCGCAAATCTCCACCGAGTGGGATGCGCTCCGGCGGAGCTTTTCGGCGAAGAACCGGCTCTTTTCGGCGAGGACCCGTCTGTGAACGTCCATCGAGACGCTGAACCCATCGCGAGCCACGATCGTGAGTTTCACGTCCCCAAACCCTAATTCCCCCAAATTGCTAGGGTTCCGAAACGGCGCTTCGTCCAAAACCCTGGAAACCTTATCCTGGACTCTCTGCCGAGTCTCCGCCGTCTGCCTGGACTCGCGGACTTGCTCTTCGGACATCATCTCGAAAAGCGTCGGGCTCGGTCGGGTCGATTTGGGGCGGGTTTGTGTGGGCGAATCGGGGAAGGATGGCGGCGGAGAGAGGGCGGCTCTTGAGAGCGCGAGCTGGTGGGAAGGAGGAGACAGCATGGAATCTGAGATGAATCCGTGCTTTATCATCGTGGACACTTGCAACTTGGATCGATTGTATGCGTTTTTGTTGCTCTGGTTTTCCGACGCCATTGAAGGACTTCTTGCTCTGTGCGTGGGTGTGAGAGAAATGGAGAGTCCAAGTACGAAATTCAAGAGTTCCTCCGCATTATTGAGAGAGAGATAGAGAGTGGAATCCAAGAAGAGCAAGAAGCAAGCGCAGAGAGAGAGAGAGAGAGAGAGAGAGAGGGGAGAGCTTTTTTTGGGATCTGTAAATTGCTTTGATTTTGTAAAACAAGTACAATTAAAAAAACGGATTATTGAAAAAATGGCGGGAGAGGGTTTTATTTTTATTTTTATATTTTATGTCAATTTATTTTTAATATTTTTTCATAAATAATAATTAATTAAGAAAATAATATTTATTAAGGTGGACGGAATTTGACCATTCAAGTGTCGGCCTTATGACCAATGATCAGGGATCTACAGGATAAGCCACCCACTATTGATGCTCAGGGGATCTAGGGATCCGACATCCGACTAGATCTTTGAATGCCTAGCCTAAGAAGTTCACGCAGTTCGTCTCTCTCACATGGATCGATCCCACCATGCAGGTTCCGAGATGGCTAATCCAATAACAATATCCAACAAAACGTCATGTAACGAAATCTTATTGGCTGAGATATTCTTCCAAAAACTCAACTCCTTTCACAAATTCAACTCATTTCGCGTATGAGCAACCATAAGTAGGAATTAAGGTAAACTGAAAAGGTGAACGTTGATTTGCTAATTAAAGTATTTAGTCTTGTTAGGAGGATCCAACTTAGAACTATATGATTTCAAGTGGAGTAACTCATATAATTTATATAGTGATTTGAGAACTCTCAAGTGGTAGATGTGAGATAGAACTAACATCTGCTCTTAATTGTACCCGCAATTTACCCTAATGATTTAATTACGAGAAAATAATAAGAAATGTACAATTCTTCAGTTTATACGAATGATTTCACTATGAGAGATAAGAAATAGACTATCAGAACTGTGACTCTGATACCATGTTAGAAGATTCAAACTTCAAAACATATAGTATTAAATGGAATAACTCATTTAATTGATGTAAATTATAATAATTTATAAAATCAATGTGAAACATAAATATAACATTTCTACCATCATTATTTAAAAGTTAATAGTGAATGTTAGTAAGATTTATTTTTGCTTTAAAAAAAATATTTGAAAAATCAATTCGTTATTGAACAAACATCACCTAATTCATATGCAGACAACAAGACGTCCGACAGACATTGGTGGTGTTCATCATTTTCAGGGCGTCACTGTACTTCCCTTTTGTATTTTTATTACGGTTAATTGCTTTTACTCCCCTATATTTTCATTTTATTTTATTTTATTTCCTATATTTTAAAATTTTGCATCAACTTATAATATTTTTTTTAAAAAAAAAAACAATTAACTAAATATATTAAAAATGGACATAACTACCATTTAATTTAATTTTTATTTTATTTTTTTCCAAAAAATAAAAATAGAAAGTAAAAAAAAAAACTGGAGAAAGGAAAATTGTCATGAAAAAATTGTTTTCTCTCACATTTTTTTTTGCCAAAGAAAACTTGATTTTAAAAAGAAAATTTGATTCTTTTGAAAATGGAGTAAAAAGTGTTTCAAAAATATAAAGTGTATTTGGATGATTATTGTTGTTCAAAAGAGTTTTCGGACGTCGTTTTTTAAATTAATAATTTGCTATCTAAAGTAATTTTTTTTTTAAATGAAAATAGAGTTTTAAAAAATAATTTTGACATGATTTCTAAACAAATGTCAGATCTTAAATCAAAAATCGATTTACTAAAGAAAAAATTTGAAAAATCAAAATCCGACCTCAAGTTTTTTTCGAGAGCTTCTAAAATGCTTCTTCATGTTTTAAAACAATCTATGGAAGTGGATAAGTTTCATCGTTTTATCCTTCATTACAAGCCAGTGATTGTATTGTTATTATTGTTAGAAATGATTTATACTTTACATCTCGTGCTTTCTGTGATAATTAATCGAAATTAAGATGTTATTATTGCAATAGGGTTGGCATTTTAAAGTATCATGTCCGTTCAAGAACTCTAAATTTATATCTAACAAGAATTGATCTAAAATGAAATGGATATAAAAGAAAGCTATTGAAATGTCTTGTGCAAAGTTACATTATGTCGGGAGTGGACCCAAAGAAACAAACAAAGAAGTTATATCAATGCCAAGACAGAAAGTCATCAAGGATCTATAAGCGACGCGTGTAAAGTGAAAAGATTTACCAAGAAGCCACAAGTAATATGTGCAAAGGGAATCATCAATTAATCAAATGGCAATAATCCAAGGCAGAGAGGATGCAGACAACCCAAGAAGAATTGTGCATCCAAATCAATCATGAGTATAAATGAGGTAAAAAGAAAAATCGTCCCAAAAAATATAAAAGGTACCCATAACCCTTCGCAGTTTAAATTTATTAAATTTGTTAAAGTAGGAGGTGTCCGACTTACCAAATAGGTAAGTTGATAGTGGTTTCTAAGACTTATACTAAATGATGTGCTTATTTGTTGTCTTAGAAATATTGCATAATAGTTATGTGAATCACATTTAGTTAAGATATATTAACATGTTTTTATGTACTTATATCAAGTAGTGATCATGTGTTTGATTTTAAAACATGTTAAATAATTTAGAAAATGAATCAAGTGTTTATACTCTCATTAAGTATTATTAATGACTCGTTGCATATTAGTAAGACCATTTGTATAATGTGCTCTTATTCATGAATACATCTTTTATACAAATATGTTGAATTGAGCTGATGTTTTATGCATCTTAAAATGATATCTTAATTCATTATAATGCATGATATCGTATATTAAGGAGAATTAAATGATAAAGAATGACTTATTTGATTTGGACTGTTCATGACCTTGATTATGTGTTTACATAGAATTGTATTATTAACTAATACCGATTTATTAATTAAACCTGAGTTATCTCTTATATCAAATATTTGATAAAATCAGTTTTTAGCATGATCTTATTTGACTGACATATCGTATAAAATTAAGTAAATCATGGTTGGTATCCTTTTATGAAATTGTGTTAATCTATAAGATCGTATGAATATACATGATATATCAATATGTGCTTAATGTTGTAAGTTGATACTTTTTGCATATAGATATATTTATAGGCATTAAGTATCTAGCTATATGCATGATAATATGTTATTCTCATATGTTTCATGTCTCATTATTTTTAGATGATTATTATTTTGAAAGGGATTTAGAATGTTACAAGATAACACCTCTAATATGCATGTTATTATTGAGATATAATTCATGTCCTTATACGTTAACAATTATATGATTAAATCAAAAGGAATGTTGACAAATGATATTGTAAAATACCGATATAATGCCATTTATTAAGCAAACTGATTTTGATATCGTATTAGTACAAATTTAAGTTGATGATATTATTTTTGAATCTACTAATGAGGATCTTTACCAAGAGTTTGCCAAGATAATGCAGGTCGAATTTGAAATGAGCATGATGGGGAAATTAAATTTCTTCCTTGGGTTGCAAATCAAGCAAACCAAAGAAGGGATCTTCGTAAACCAAGTTAAATACACCAAGGAGTTGCTGAAAAAATATAACTTGGATGGTGCTAACGAGTAAAAAACTCTCATGGCAACAACTATAAAAATAGACAAAGACGATATAGACAAAAAAGTAAATGAAAAATTGTATCGAGGTATGATTGATAGTTTGTTGTGTTTAACTGCTAATAAACCTGACATTATGTCGTTTGTTTATATGCTAGATTTCAGTCTTATCCTAAAAAATCGCATTTAACTACGGTTAAGAGAATCTTTCGATATTTGAAAGGGACGACTGACCTAAGATTATAATATCCTAGAGGGAGTGATTTCAAGTTAATAAGTTACTCCGACGCTGATTTTGTCAGTTGCAAAGTCGAGCGAAAAAGTACAAGCGGGTCATGTCATTTACTAGGACATGCCTTGGTTTCTTGGTCTAGTAAGAAACAAAATAAGATAGCTTATCCACTACTGAGACTGAGTACATGGCAGCTGGTAACTATTTTGCTCAAATTTTATATATTGAGCAATAGTTGAATGATTTTGGAGTATGTATGGAAGAAATCCCGATCTATTATGATAATAAAAGTACTATTTGTCTAAGTAAGAATCCTACACAGCACTCATGAACAAAGCACATAGAGATTCGACATCATCTTATTCGTGATCATATTCAGAAAATGGACGTTACTAAGGAATATTGATACCTCCGATCAACTTGCCGATATATTTATCAAACCTTTAGCGGAAGATTAATTCATGAAAATCGTTCAAGGTTTAGGTATGGCTAGGTATAATGATGTCTGCATAGAGTAGTGTTTTTGGTTCCCCTTCCCCACTTTTTGAGATGACTAAGGGGGAGAATATGTTGATATTTATTGAAAATCTTTATTGAATTAAATTGATTGATAAAGGATAAGTTATAAAAGGGAAATCATGTTTGCGCTTAAAACGAGTTAATTAATTTTTAGAATTTATTCGCCTAAGTATTGCATTGATATAGGGGGAGAACATTGTTGAGATGATCATGTTGTTTTTATTGAATATTTATAATTATTTTATTGATCATATTTTGTGCCTTATTGAATATCTGATGAGTTTTTTATTTATTCTTCATGATTGTGTTTTAACGAGTTAAAAAAACGCGTCCTCAGATTTAAGGGGAGCATGATTATATTCTTTATTTGAAGAAAATATCAAAGTTAATTGTCATCATAAAAAATGGGGGAGATTGTTGATCCCAAGATTTTGATGGACAAATAATGGTTGATTTTTTTGGTGGAACTAACATGTTTATTGACTATTTCAGTTTAAGAGTTCCATTGAAGATCAAATCATGAAGTAATTTTGAAGGATGCAGAGACGGACATTAAGAGATTAAAGAATCTAGGTAAAAATAACTTAAATCTATTTTACTCTTAGTGTATCCCGATCAGAATCACACATGACAGAAAAATAATTTATATTTATGTGTGTTTAAAATTAAGGTCCTAATAATTGTTAAATTATTTGCTCCAACGTGAAATTGAAAAATAAAAATTGACCTAAGTAAGATTAGTGTTTAAAATTGAATATTAGTGTTAATTGTGCTAACCGAGAAAACAAATCAGTTAACGGGATTAAAACGATGAAATTTGAAGTTGAAATTAGTTGAAAATGAGAGGTTCCAACAGTAATCAGTCAACCAAAGGGTATCGGATCGATCAACTGATTGGCATTGGGTTAAAAAGGTAAAACTCTCTGAATTGATTGGTTAACCGACCGTGGCATGTTTTGGATGGGAAAACTCTCTGAATCTGTCGGTCAACTAACCGTGAGAGTTCGGTTAACCAATTGGGCTTGTGCACCTGTTCGTATTTTGACCATAACTTTCTCATCTAAACTCCAATTGAGGAGATTAAAAATGATCTAGAAATATTAGAAATAAAGATACAACTTTCATGTTTTGAGTTTTTTCAAAATCAGATTGCATCATGGTCAAAACGAGCCTTGACATTTCTGTACCTGTAATCACAATCAGTCAATCGACCACAGGGATAGGTTAACCAACTGTTTCAGTTGAGATCTCGAGGAACTTTGACTTTTGGTAAAAAACTAGCCAATATTTTTATGGTTCCAAGGGAGAGATTTGAGGGATTTGAAATTATGGAAGTTATGATCCATATATTTTGAAAAGGTATTGATTTGGTTCATATATTAAATGGTTTTCTCAATTAGGTTCATTAAATACTTCCTATCTATTCAATTTGAAATTGAAAAATAATTTGAGGACTTAATTGAAAGCTTAAAATCTATATTTGAGTGAAATACATTATAATTGAATGGTTATATTATATGGAGTTTATAAGTGCTCTTTAAAGTCTTATCTTGATAAAACTAGCCATTGGAGGGCTTGTTTTAAATTAGTTTAAATAGGCCTACGAAAATTAATCATAATACATCAAGAACTATCAATTCCTAAGCTATTCTAAGAGTTATCATTCTACTGAGATTTATTCGAAAAATATATTGTGTTGCGTTCTTGATCTAAAACACTAATTGTTGAATTGGCGTCACCAATTTGAGCTGTCTACCGATTCTATTTACATTATTTGGTGTTATTCCGATGAGGTCTTTCTAAGTTATTACTTATTATTGTGATTTGATATTATTATATTTTCTTGGTTGATAAGATCGTTGTAAAATCGTTTTTGAACTTTAAAGAGCATAAAAAATATTTTAAAACGATTTTTGTGATAATTTGATTATGTGTTTATTTTTGTGCTACCCATATCTATTATAATCAGATTTTGAATTCCTCACGTAATATTCTATCACTATTAACTTCGAGACATTAATCGAGTTAAATTGATTTAAGGTGGTAGAAGCTCCGAGTGAGAAGAAAATCATTAATTCTTGTAATTGGTGAGTTTATGTGAATTAAATACTATTGAGAGTATCTAGTCAAATGTAGCTTGAGTTTCGATCTTTTCCGGTAAAAATAATGAGGTTTAATCTTTACATATTGTATAAAAATGTTAGGTTACTATTTTTCTTTGAAAAGAGTTAGGCTTGATTCCTTCTTATTAGAATTAATTATCAGTGAATTGTAACTGTTCCACCCTTACCGGTGAAAATGATAATTGGAGTGTTTTGTGAGGTTTGATCCTTAACCTGTAAAATGATTAAGCTAGTCTTGAGTCTAGTAAAAAGATAAGGTTATTCCTGCACGTGGGAAAAGGATTAGGTGGTGATTCCTCCTGAATAAAATTAGGTTAATCTTTAGTCTGGTAAAAAGATAAGGTTCTTCCTTAACCTATGAAAAGGGAATTGTGAAGGTTGATTTTGAGTCTGTGAAAATAATCATTGTAAGGGTTTGGTTCCTACCTGTTAAAGGGATCAAGTGGTTTAGTAGGTGCAAATCTCCGTGGGGTTCGGATGACTGAATTAGCTAAAAGTAGCTTGGTGAACCAAGATATATCCTTATGTGCTGCTTTGTTTACTTTATTTATATTTTGTTGTTTGGGTGTGTACCTAGATTAAATACACTTATCTGTTGCATTATAAAAATAATAATTTATTTAGGGTAGATCGATTATTTGATTAATTAATTGTTGAGAAGATAAGAAATTCGTTTAAATTTTTATAATTACTCAATTCACCATCTCTCTTGGGTAGCTCCTTGGGGCAACACTTATCTTTTTACCAGACTAAAGAAAAACCTAACTCTCTCTCACTTATCATTTTTATAAGGAAGGAAGAACATTTACAAATCGCTAAAAAATAATTCAATTGCAGGATGAATCAAAATCTAATTCTTTTCAAAGGAAAAGAATAACCTAACTTTTTTAGTAGGACAAAGATCAAACTCTAATCTTTTTCATTGCAAAAATATCTAAGTCTAGTTACCCTGACTAGACACCGTCCTAAATGTGTCTAATCCACTCAAACTCACAAATATAAAAAATATAAGTTTTTTCCCACAAAGAGCTTCCACCAACTCAATACGAATATACTCAATTAATATTCCGAATAATTACTATGTAATAGATACAATGTGAAGTAATTTAAATATGATTAATAAATAATGTGAATAACACAAATTTAGCATGTAATCAAATAAACATACAAAAATTGCTTAAAAAGATTTTTAGGCTTTTAAGTTTAAAAACGATTTTTCTAACAATCATAAACTAAGTAATCAAGATAAATATAATTTTAAAGTAAATAATAAAAGTTGGAAGGATCTTACAGGGAAAACACCGAAAACAATAATTAAATAGTAATTAGAACCCAAATTGGTGACGCCAAATAATTAGCGTTTTAGATAAAAAAAAAAAAAAAAAAAACTTGAATAAAATATCTCTTAAAAATCTCAGTGTAAATCTCACTTTTATAAAAACTCAAACTGATTGTTCTTGATGTCTTAAACTCCATTCCCACAAGTCTATATTAATAAACCAATTACTAGCCCTCCAACGGCTAGTTTTTCAAATATATATTATAAAATGACACTCTAAGACCCCATATATGATTACCTTTCATTTCATGTGTATTTCATTTAAAAATAACTTTCAATTCTCTCATTTAAGTCCATAAAACTATTCTCAATTTAAAACCATAGAAATAGAAAGTATTAAATCATTTAAATTACAAAAATCTTAATATATATATATATATATATATATATATATATATATATATATATATCATATCATATCATATCAATAGGAATAACATAATAGGTTGTTAATAGCTCAAGTATATTCAAATCCCTCAAATCCCTTTCTTGAAATCATAAAAAACGGATAGTTTTAGAGCAAGAGATTAAATCAGCCGAAATCCCAATTGATTCAGTCGGTTGACGATTCCTATCAGTCTGTTGACCGACCTGTCCTACTTTCAAATAGCCGTTAGCACAAACTAGTCGGTTGATCGACTACACCATTTCATCTTCTGACTCAAACGGTTGACAGACCCTCTTCATTCGGTTAACTAATTGGATCAGTGTGCTTACTTTCTTATCCATTTCAGCTATTCTTTCAAACAGTTGATCAACCATCTTCATTTGGTTGACCGACTGGATCAGTAGCACCTCGTTTTAACTCTAAAACTCACTATTTGATTCAGTTGACCGATTGCTTTTCTCGATTAACCTAATTGACCCAAAAACTTAACTTTTTATATTTTAAAACATATTTTTCAATTAGGTCAATTGTCAAATTTATTTCACATAAGGAGCACATACAATATCTCATTTTAGGATTTTAAACTTATCACTTCTTATCATGACACATATAAAATTAACTCATTTTAAGTGTTGTGTGTGATCCTAATTCGGGTTATATTAAGAGTATATACGTAAATAATTGTTTTCATCTTATTTGCTTCAAGATCTTCAAAACTCTTCACATTTTCATTACGTTCATCTTGCATCCTTTATGATTTCTTCATCAGGTCTTCTTCTTAATCACATGCATGGAATTATAAATTTGAAATACTCAATAAAATCATTACTTCCACAAAAAACATTAATACTTAATTGTTCATCAAAACCTTGGATTCAATACAAATAATAAGCAATACTTGGGGCATTGAATGTCTGGGCGTATTTATAGGCAATGAGCTCAATTAGCACCACAGGAATAGGGGCCTGAGCTCGGTTAATTACCTTAACTCAACGTGTAACCAATGAGATGGAGAGTGGAGAGATTAAGCCTCTGGGATTAGCCTCTAAGCCTATCAAGCAGAGTACCCGTCAAGACTAATCTTGGAACAAAAATATTTGATCGGAGGGGGAGAGGATGTTGAAGGGGGCCTGGTGAGAGAAGAAACCAAGTTGGGGGAGCTCTAAGGCTAGTGTTTGACACCCCAGCTCGAAACTAGCCCTCGAGGGCCTCTCAGGGGCGTTTTGGCTAGACAAGGGGCGAGACGGGTCGTTGTATGGCTAAAGAGGATCCCAAATAGCAAATATTGAGCAGAGAGTGCTTAGAGGCCGGTGTGCAAACTTTGGACCTTTGATTTAGGAATTACTGAGTAAGGAGTGCTAGAAGCTCGATGCTCGACAGTTAAACCCTATCTTTTGAGTTACTAAGCAGAGAGTGCTTAGAGGTCGGTGCTCGACTCCATCTTCAACCAAACTGGGCTACTCGAGTAGGGAGTGTACGGAGTCTCATGCTCGGGCACTTTCTCACACTTATCCTTGTTGTTTATTTTTGAGGTGGCGACACCTTTCCACATGTAATGTTATTAGCGTAAACAGGTGGCTAACCAAATTTCTCTACATTAGTTGCCCCTAGTACCGAGAACTTGGCCAGAATGAGAAATGCTTGGGACTCTTCTCAGTGATTTTTTCTCAGCTCAGGAAAGTGTATTCTGCCCAGGGAATGGAGTTTCACTTCTCGATAGAGCTTCATGGAGGATCGTTGGATAAGTGACACGTGTCACTTAGCATGCGAATCAATGCTTCTGAGGCCATTGGATTCATGACTTTTTGTATGGACACCCAGAACTCTATAAATATAGGGCTTCCTTTCATTCATTTCTCACTTGTGAAATTTCTAAAAGCTTTTCCTTTGTCCGGTATTAGATATTTTGTTTCTCCTCTTGCTTGTCTTCGCATCATGTTATTTTCTTTTTCTTCTCTTTTGAGTTCTTTATCTTCTGGATCGAGCTCGAGTACAGAGTTCGGTTCTTTAGGACAGACTCCTTCATCTTTCCTATCCTCCAAGGTTGAGCGTTGCTCGGCTCGAAAGAGGGTCTTTTTTATTTCTCGTCGGATAACCTACACGCATCCAACGTTATAGTTCAATCGAACCGAGCTGTGGTAATCAACATGGTCGGTTGTCCTAATCAGAGTAGGGGTCATCCTTCTCGCGTGATCCGATGACGGTACTGAGGTTCGGGGACGTGACGATCACTAGGATACTTGAAGCAGTCCCTCTACACAATGTTATTTGATACGTCGTGGTCACTAACACCGGCCCAGAGATTCTTCATGTCAAAGTCCCGATCTCGAGCCTGATTTGAGAAATCAAAACCACCATAACCGAGAAGGATGTACTTAAATGTCGCAACAAATATACTTTCTCGACCTCGGTGGAGATTATGGTTCCCGAGCTCGAGCACTACGCCTGTATATCACCCCAAGGGATACCTGACCATCTACAAGCACCAGCTTGAGGCCGGTTTCCAATTCTCTACCCACTGGTGGACCCAGGCCGTCGGTATAGAGTATGGGTTGTGTCTATCGCAACTTGCTTCAAACATCATGAGGGCAGTAGTTACGTTATACATAATATTCCGGGTAGAGTGGATAGAGCCAAACATTGAGCTCTTCAAGGCCATCTTCTTTGTCAAGGCACTACCCCGAGGTGCTGGATAGTGCTATATCTCTTCCAAGTTGACCTTCCTAATTGACTTGGACTCGTCCATTCATAATAGGAAGCCCCAAATTCTTCTGCCTCAGGAGAGACGGTTGGGAGTTTAGCCTGGATGAAGACAAGAGACACCTTGTCCTGAGAGAATGGGAAAAAGTTGGTAAGAATGTTATCCCTATGGGGGACAATTTCTAATCAGGTTTTTTTTTTTTTTGTATCACTTTGTAAAAAAAATTAATGTCTAAATGATTTATTTGTTGTGTAGTGTCCGAAAAGGTATCGAAAAATAAAAAGGCCGCCCTGAGCCAAGCGATTATTGAGTAGAGGGACAGGGTCGTTAGGACTATGTACAAGGAGGTGAAGAAGCTCATATTCTCAGCCCTGTACAATATGTTCTTCTACCGACCATCAATCTCTATTTTCAACACTTGTACTTTTCTGGTGTTTTAACGAATTCTCTTGTTTCTTCACACAACAATGGACAAGGTATATGCGTTTAAGAGATTAAAGGAATGCAAGGTCAGAGAGGCCAATGAGACAGCTCGGGCTGCTAGGACTCTTGTGCCTAGAGGCTGGGCAAATCGAGCAACAATTACAGCAACAACAACAACAATTGTAGAGGCAATCGATACCCGATTTTGTGATTATAGACTCTTGTCTCTCTGCCTCTCACCACTCCACCCCTATCCAGAGCAACGATCTCTCTCCAAAGGACCCTACGGGTAAGGAAAAGATGAAGGCAAACAAGGGCTGCCACAAGAAGAAGTCCTCGAAAGGCTCAAGAGTGGCGAGTGGTGCTCTGCCGGAGCTGGGTTCAGATAAACTCTTTTTTCGGAATTCTAAACACCAAACTCCTCGACAACTAGAGTCTGTTGGAATCACCCAAGGTGAATCCCAACTTCCTTTAGTGAATCACCCCTCCAAAAGATATGGACATGCTGGAGGTGATGGACACAGGACGATTACTGCGCCACATATATCAGGACTACATCGAGAAAAATGATCTGTATCATTTTCGCCTACAGTTTCTTGCACTGATTATTATCAAAATAATTCCCAAGTAATCTAACTTGATCGCTCGCATGTAGAGTCTTATTCGTCTCTCCGTGCTCAGCAAAAGGCTGTCCAAAAAAGTCATGCAGGACAACTCTCTGAGGATTGAAAGGGACTATCTCCTCGGAAAGGTCGACGTTGAACAGACAACTGGAGAATGCCGTTGAGGTTCAGTCTATCCTCCACTCCCGACTCCATTTGGTCACCACGGAGATAGATATTCTCTCATCGGAACTCAAGGTCAAAACCTTAGAGGTGGAGACACTGACGAAGTGCCTAGAGAAGGTAGAGATGGATAAGTTCGTTATCATTCACCGGGATGAGAAGAATGTCGTTGATCGCTACAAAGATAGCCAAGAGTTTAAAGATCTCAAGGCTGACCTAGCAGGTGATGTGATCGAGGACTGTTTTGCGATTGTAATACACTTCGTCCACCACCAGAATCTTAGCTTCCCATACGAGAATATTCAAATAGAATTTCTTAAAGAGGATAGGGCCAAAGAAGAAGGCGAGATGGTGGACACCGATTACCAGGGCAGTGACAAAAGAGGGCACTCAGCCTAAAACAGTTGATGTTGAACAGGTCTCAGAAGTCTCCCTAGAGATAGAGTACCTAAGTGGCCAGGGCCCAAGCCAGTAGAGCCTCTAGTTGGCTCATTTCCTAGAATTAGGGTTTTCTTTTGATTTTTTCTTTTGTTTTGCACTTTTATCCTAGATTTTTGTACCTGGGAAAGAATCCTACAGACCTTTTGAATATAATACAAACACAAATCATATTTTTTGGCATATATCTTCGTCTCTTGCATGCATGCGTCTGGTCGGTCAATTTTGGCATGTTGATGTTTTTCTAAAAATAAATCCTACATCCTTGCTTAAATGTCGAGTCGTGTCCGGTAATCCCTAAGAGGAGAGTGGTGGTTCTGCTCATTGAATGGATAAACAACATCGTGGATCCTTTGATCCCTGATCGGTGGAATCTGGTCAGAGGACAAGAGAATGCTTTGAGTGCCCTCCTAAGCCCTGGTCATTTATTTCCTAACGCTTAAATACTTTACTGAGGGTTCAGATGCTGAGAACTAAGAGGTAACCAGTGGGCGGACAATAAAGTATAGGTGGTCCTTCGATCCAACTAATTTTCTTGAATGGAGAGTGCACGGAGAACGGAGCTCCCAACCTTTTGATTAGTCCCGAACATAAAGTGTTCGGAGAACAGAGCTCGGCCATCTCCCAACCTTTTGATAAAATTACCAACAAAGTGTGTTAAGAGAATAGAGCTCGACCAATCCTCTTAACTTTTGTAAAACCAAGTAGCAGGTGAACGAAGTTCGGAGCACGGTTACTTTTCATAAAAACAAAATTTTCGAATTTCGTAGGAAAAACTTGATCGTGTTCAATTTTCACAACTTAGATATTTTTGATTTGTTGCATTCCTAGGGTAACAAACCTTCCTACCCCTTAGCCTAGAGCATGAGAAAATTTTTAGAACGTGCTCGTGTTGTAGGCTAGAGCGGTGAAAGTTAACAAATGGTCTCTGGTCCTTTCAGTCCTCAGGGGTGCCACGCAATGGTTAATCCCCTAACGTTGGTCATTGGAGGGTTTTTCGTAGCTGATCTCATCCCAAGCCCTTTCAAGCTATCCCAAGTTAGTCCACATAGAAATCCTTTCTCCTTTAAGATAACTGGTCAACGGTCGGCTAGTGAAGAGACAGAGACTTTATGTAGGCCCTTAGACCCGATCGATGCTCCACCTTTGGTGGATGACTTTGATCTATCCACGAGTATAGACTACCAACCTATGAATGGGTTCGGTTATTACCCTCAATGTTGTGCACCGAGATGTCACTTTTGTCGATAAACACACGAGTCATTAATGCATTGCATTGAACGCCCTTTGCATTGAACTGAAAATTCTTTACACTTGTAGAAATTGAAGGTTTTACAAAATGGGTTGTTCCTTACAAAAATATTGCTTGAGGTGCTCAGCGTTCTATAGGAGCCTCATTAGTACTCTTTCAGTTTCGATATCATAGATGCCTGGTCGTGCAATTCGGGTGACTCTGTACGACCTCTCCCAAGTGGGGCCTAGTTTTCCTACATTTTTTTCCTGGTGGCCAAAGTGACTTTTCTAAGGATGAGATTGCCGACATCAAAGGATAGTGGGCGAACCCGTCTATCATAATATCTGGCTGCTCCGGAGGGGGTGAGTGGAAAGGACTTGTATCTAAGTGTCGTCGAGCCCGTATGCATTGCCATGTGTGACTTGAAGATGGACAAATGGTCTATGGGTTCCGAGTTTCCATCATAAGGAATCATCTGGGTGTAGGTGAATCATCTGGGCACTGTTTCGTCCAAGATCTCTTCCACAAATGGGGATCTCACATCGGAGATGAGTGTAGCCACCCTTTCACTCTTTGTATCGAGTATAGGACCACCTCTGACACGCCCCAATTTTTCGAAGAGGAAAAGAATATTAAATAATAATTAATCTTAAGGAGATGGGGTTTTAAAGCGCCGGTTTTCAAAAAATACTTAGGCCATTTTAAAAAAAATAAAGAGTCACCTCCTAGCATTGGATTTAAATGATGTGCTACGTCACCGAACTTTTAGAAAATAATTTAAAAGGCCTAAGTAAAAAATTAACTCAAAAAAAAAAGTCAAACCAAAGATTTATTTAAAAGTTTGGGGGTTGATTACGCTCGGAGAAAGTGTTAGGCACCCCAAGACGCCCGTCCAAAAATGGTACCTTATGTCCAATTAGTTTAGTCCAATGGCTTGTTTGATAATAACTTAATTTTTAAGTGCTGAAAATTAAGTGCTGAAATTTTAAGTGCTGAAAATTTAAGAAGGTTGTTTGATAAAATTGTGCTGAAAATAAAATGCTGAATTTTTTTTATTTGTTTGACAAGTATAAAATTTGTATGCTAAAAATTGTTTAATTTGCATAACTACCTTTGAATTAAGATAATGTGAAAAAAAAAAAAAAAAAAAAAAAATTGAGAACAAAGCAATAAAATCAGGGTGCCATTTAAAAAAAAAATTATATTAAAATTAAAAGTAGAAATTAACCTAAAAATATGTAAATATTATGTGATTTTTATGTAGTTTGATTATTTAAATTAAATTATAACAATAATTTAAATATAAAATAAAATTAAAATCATAAAATAATCCAAAATTAATTCAATTCTCATTAATCATAATTTTAATTAAACCCTCGTAGGGGATCAAGGGTAAAATGGTCAAAATATAATTTTTTTTTAAGTGAGAAATAATGGAATGCATTAAGCAAAATAAAATAAGTGAAGGGATTTTGACTTAATTTTTTATTCACATTTTGACTTAATTTTTAAGTTAACTTAATTAATTAAGTGATATTAATTATATTTATCAAACAAACTTAATTAATTAAGTACTTAATATAATCAGTTTTAAGTAATTCATTTTTTTATCAAACATGCCCCAAGTGTTTTAGTTTATTTTGAAATCATTTCCTTCTTATAAAATCTTTTTGGTATTTTCACAAATAAGGTGGAACAAGTTTTTGAATTTTTTGGAATGTTCCCCCGGTATAACCTCTTATCGAATATTAAGGATTCGATAAGGATGGTCCCCTGGGGGTTTTATATATGTTTCCGAGAGACTTCTTTAATTTAAGTAGGTAAACTAAAATAGATGAATAAGATTGAAAATATGAATGCAAAACAAACATCTAAATAAATTTTATTTTTTATACAAAAATGACTAAAAAAAAAGATTTAATTTAAATATATTAATGCAAACTGATATGAATACGGGAATCGAATATAGAACACTACGTGAATTAACATGATTATGCATAGTAATGATTTAATTAAAAAAAAAATATAAGTGGTGCACGTGTTGTGACTAGATATGAAAAAGTAATATGGATTCATGAAAAATAAATAAAAACTATATGTATAAAAAATGTAAGTGGTGAAAGTGTCTTAAACATGCTGTCTAAATGATACAAGAAATAAACATACTAAGTGGATGCAAAAAAAAGTTTACTTTGAGTTTGCCCGGTTAATTTAAAGAAATTCAGTTTGAAATTTTCTCGAATTCTATGAATATGAGAATCAAGGGGAGGTTCGCGGAAACATTTTTTGTTGAAATTAATCTTTCCGAAACCTAAGCGGAATCCCACAAAATTTTTTTCGATGAAAGAAATTTTCTAAAACCATTCGTTTCTAAATTCCACTCGAGTCGGGGAATGAAAACGAAATCACGAAAAACTCTCCCATGATTTATCGAATTATCAGATTCACCTTAAGGTTCGTAAGGATTAATTCCTTAAAACAAAGATTTTATTATTTTTGGGGGGGAGGGGGCGGTTTTGATAACAAGAATGAAAATAAAATAAAAATAAAAAATACAGAAAATAAACAATGAAACATCCTTCACCTAACGCTCGGGGTTAAGCTCAACGCGAAAAACCCACCCTGACGTTTTCATCGGATCATCGAACGACTTATTCTTTTCTTGTTTTTTTTTTTTTTAAATAAATAAAAACAACGAATGTTCTCGTCTAAACGCTCAAATATTCAAATTGAGAATGGAGAACCTCATCTTGGCATTTTTCATCGAGTCATCGAACAAATATAAAAAAAATAAAGTTTGCAGGAATTTAAATTGCGAAGAGAATAAAATAAACTAAAAAAAAATTAAGAAAATGATAAAAAAGAGAATATTCCGGAATTTTTAATTTTCACCGCCTTTCCCTGTTGAAATTTCTCTTCCTCCCTTTTTTTGGGCGATGACACGGCAGTATATTGGATCTTGATATTTTTCTCATTTTGTGCACTAATCAAAGTGGGCCCACACTTTTTCCTTTTCTTTTTCTCTCTCTATGTCACGGCTCCTCTCTCTCTTTCTCTCCTCTATTGGTTTCTCTCTCTCTTTACATAAATGGGCCCCACGGCCACTCTCTCTCTTTTCCCTCTCTCTCTCTCGATTTTTCTCTCTTTCTCTCTCACACACCAAACGGTAGTGGGTCCACCCCCTCTCTCTCCTCTCTTTTCTATTTTATTTACTCTTTCATTTTCTTTTGTTTTTTCAATTTCACTCTATTTCTTTATTTTGATTCTCTTTAACTATTTTTGTATTTTTTAGAACAAAAGAAAATAAAACAAAATTAGCTATAAAATAAAACATAATTTTTTTTAGGGACAATTAAATTGTCGTGTCTACAACCTCTATGTCAGCAAGACGACGCTCTACCACGACTTCTTCTCTGGGAGCTGTGCAGATGTGGCTTGTCACGGCCCGAGCACCAGGATGCCTGAAGGGCGGGGAGTAAGAGTCCACCTCCGGCACACGCCGGGAGTAGGTGTTCATCATTTTCATGGAGTCACTATAGTTACCTTTTATATTTTTATTAGGGTTAATTACTTTTACTCCCCTGTATTTTCATCTTATTTTATTTTATTTCCTATATTGCATTTTTACCCTTTGATTTATAATAAATTATTTTTTAAGAAAAAAATTAACTAAATATATTAAAAATGGGTGAAATTAAAAATGGACATAACTACAATTTATTTTAATTTTATTTTTATTTTTATTTTTAAAATAAAAATAAAAATAGAAGTTAAGGAAAAAAAAAAGAGTTGGTGAGAGAAAAATTTAGTTTTTTCCTATTAATATCTTTAAATATTAATTCAGTAAAAAAAAATTAATAAAATTATTTTATTGAATAAAATGTGATTTCTAGTAATAAAATGGCCAATAAAAGAATATGATTAAAATAAAACGAGAATATATATATATATATATATATATATATATATATATATATATATATATATATATATATAGCCATTTTTTCTATTTAGACCATCTAATTCACCATTTTCCAAGAAGATAAAAATGTATATTGTTGGTATAAAAAAATGGCTAACACCTCGAGTTAGTCCGGTTAGAGGACGCGTGTGAATTTCTTGTTGTGGTGGAGATGATGTGTGCTAAGACCAAGATCAACGATCAGTAAATTTCTGTTGCTTTGAAGTCTAGAGTCAATCTTGGCAATCTAAGTTGAGATCCTGAATTGGAGTCCCAAGTTGTACCTGCACAAATACCCACAGGGATTGTGCCCGGTGAAATCCATCCGGTGTGAGAGTAAGAGTTTGGGCAAAAAAGGCTAAAGTGCTTTCAAACAAATGATAAGTAATACCTAGGACATTGAATGTTTGGGCGTACTTATAGGCGAGGAGCTCAATTAGCGCCATAAAATTAGGATCCTAAACTCGGTTAACTACCCTAACTCGGTGCATGACCAATGAGATAGCAAGTGGAGAGATTAAGCCTATGGGCTTGGCCTCCAAGCCCATCAAGTAGAGTCCATGGGCCAGCCCAATGCGATTGAGAAGAACAGGCGACCTATGGTGACTAAGGTGCTGGAACGAGCTATCGTGCCCCTCACGACAGATCTCGGGACAAAAATCTTTGATCAGAGGTTAAGAGGATGTTAAAGGGGCCTCGGTGAGAGAAGAAGCCAAGCAAGGGGTGCTCGGAGGTCAGTGTTTCGCACCCCAGCTCGAAATTGGCCCTCGGGGGATCTTAGGGGCGTTCTAGCTGGACAAGGGGCAAGACAGGTCACTACGCGGCTAAAGGGGCTCCCAAATAGCAAATACTGAGTAAAGAGTGCTTGGAGGTCGGTGTGCGGACTTTAGACCTTCAAATTAGGAATTACTAAGCAGGAAGAGCTCAGAGCTTGGTGCTCGGCGATTGGATCCTTAATTAGGAGTTACCGAGCAAAGAGTGCTCAAAGGTTGGTGCTCAACTCAATCTTCAACCAAATTGGGCTACTCGAGCAGGGAGTGTACGAAATCCGGTGCTCAGTCACTTCCTTACACTTGTTCGCTATTTGTTTCCGAGGTGGCGGGACCCCTTCACATGTAATGCTATTAACGTAAATAGGTGGCCGACTAAATTTTAATATATATATGTGTGTGTAACTCCCTCCACACAAATTATATCAAATTATTGGAAACCAAACACTACAAAATATTAAAGGTAGGGTTAGTTACATTTCCCCCTTATACTTTGACCGAATTTCATTTTACCTCTATATAATATTTTCATCATCACTTTCTTCACACGGTTCATAATCAATTGCAATTTTTAAATAGCTAATAGAATTGCGTATAAATTTACTCTTATATCCGCCACGCCTGACCCAAAAAATAAAGCAATGAAAAAAAAATAAGACAAATAAATACCATCTAACCCAACCTGAGATATAAATATCAATTAATACTAAATTATTTATTAATTTTGACTAAATTTGCACATTAACTTTAATGAAAAAATATAACCACTACACTTAAAGTAAATTATGACGAAAGTATCACAAGGAGATAAAGTGACATTCAACCAAACCATAGAGGCCAAAGTGTAATTAATCCTAAAAAGTACTTTGTGCAACCGAGAGAGATAGCTGTGCAATAAATAAATAAATAGATATATTTGGAGAGTTGTGAATATCAATGAACAAATATTACAAAAACAACCGAAACATAAAAAAAAAAAAAAAAAAAAAAAAAAAAGAAGAAGATTACATAAAAAGAAATGATTTCCTTGAAACTAGACAAACTTTTGAAGGTAAATAGCAAAAGTTGAACAGAAACAGAAACAAAAGAGAAGCTTGATCCCAAAACAAGAACCATTTCTTCCCCCAAACCCATTTTTTTGGCTTCATAAATTGGTCCATGTTCTCTCACTTCTGCATCACATCTTCAAAACAGAGAGAGAGGGAGAAGAAAATAAGAGATTAAAAATAAAAATGCTTCAAGTGAGAAAGAGGGATTAAGAGATTAAAAATAAGAATGCTAGAGAGAGAGAGAGAGAGAGAGAGAAGAGGAGAGAGTGAGACAGACAGAGATTAAGTGATTAAAAATAAGAATGCTTCAAGAGAGAGAAAGAGAAGAATGCTTCAAAACACACACACACACACACACAGAGAGAGAGAGAGAGAGAGAGAGAGAGAGAGAGAGAGAGGAACGCTTCAAAAAAAACACCGAACAGAGAGAGAGAAGAAATTAGAGAAAAATAAGATGCTTCAACACACACACACAGAGAACTTCAAGGGAGAGAGAGAGAGAGAGAGAGAGAGAGAGAGAGGGGAAAACAAGAATGCTTCAAAACACAAACACACAGAGAGAGGGGGGGGGGGGGGGGGAATGCTTCATAACACACCGAAGAGAGAAGAAATCAAGAGAAAAATAAAAAGCTTCAACACACACACAGAACTTCAACAGGGGGGGGACAGAGAGAGGAATGCTTCAAAACACACACACCGAACAGAGAGACAGAGAGAGTTGACCAAAAAAAACAGAGAGAGAAGAAATTAAGAGAAAAATAAGACGCTTCAACACGCGCGCACACACAACTTCAAGAGGGGGGGGGGGGGGGAGAAAGAGTGAGAGAGAGAGAAGAATGCTTCAAAACAGAGAGAGAGAGAGAGAGAGAGAGAGAGAGAGAATGCGTCAACACACACACACAAAGAAGAAGAAGAAATTAAGAGATTAGAAAAAAGAAAGGTAATTTACTAGGAGTAGAAACATAAAAATTTATGTCCTTACCATTTAGAAAACATTTGTTTGTAAATCATCTAGACCGGGATCCACAACTTTCACTTCATCCTCTTCTTCGTCCGTTCCAAAAGGAGCATCAAGCTTAGGAGGCTTCTGAATAATTCGATCACACACAAACTACAATTAGCGGCGGCAAATCTATAAAATTAATAGAGTGGGGACTAAAAAAAATTATTTTAGATGTTTACTTGATATTTAAATAAATCAAAGAAGACTTATGTAAATTTTTAAAGGTTTTAATCAATTTTTTTTTTTTAATGTTCTCAAGAAATTTGGGAACAATTCTGTTGTGTTTCCAAAAATTTATTCTAAAAAATTTCGAAGCAAAAAAAATAAATAAATAAAGATATTTTATTCTCATATTTCTATTAGAAACAAAAAGCCGAGACCAGAACCCGTTTGGTTACTGTTTCTATTCCCTGATTCTTATTCCCGCTTTCAAAATTTTGAGATGAAAGTACAGATGCGTGTTTGGTAAACACATTTCTGTATCTAAAATTTTGGGAGCAATTCCTGAATTCTTTAAGAATCTGAGAAACAAAATATGTTGGTTCTTATTTACTCCCACAAAACTATTCTCACACCTCCTCGCCTGCCACCACCACCCCGCCTACTACCATACATTTAGGTTGTGTTTGGATGAAGGATTTATAGGAGGGATTTTAATTGGTTAAGGGATTTTGAAATCCATTTTTGACAAATCCCTTATTTGGGGAATGGAAGGATTTTAAGAAAAGGGATTTGTCAAATACTCTTTGGGGTGAAAGGAAGGATTTCAAAATAACTTTAGGAGAGGCTGAATTTGTGAAATCCTTCCATCATGTGCTTCGTTCATGTCTTCTACTTCTGTGCTTCGTTCATCTTCTTCTGCTTCGATCTTTTGCTTTTTCTTCATTCTTCGTCTTCGTTGGCGGTGGCGTCATCTTCTTCGTCGATTTCGTCGCCGTCATCTGCTACTTCGTCGTCGCCGTTTGCTACTTCGTCATCGCCGTCGTCTGGTTTCGATTGATTTCGAAAACGAAATCAAAATCAATCGATTGATTTAGGGTTTTGAAATCGAAATCGAACAACAGATTCGATTTCAAAAACCAAATCGATTTAGGGTTTCGATTTGTACTTTGATTTCTACTTCGATTTCGTTGCTTCGGTTCGATCATCATCTCGATCTCGTATGGCGGCGGCGAAAGTGCAGATTAGGGTTTCAATTTTGTTTCGATTTCAATCTCGAAATCGAAATATGTTCATCATGTTCATCGATGTTGGTGAACGGAGTCCTTGTGCGTTGATTAGCACTGAGGCCATTCGCAACTGCAACGTTTTCTGAGATTAGGGTTTTCTCCATCGATGACGTTGGATGCCAGCTTTTGCATTCTCCATTAGCGAGATGCAATAAGTGGAGAGGAGAATTTGGGTTTGTTCATCGATTTGGGTTTCGATTTGTTCATCGTGTTTTTGTTCCCAAATTCTGTTATGTTCTCTTTTCATAATTTGTTGAAATTACACATTCAAATATTTCGGCTCTCAAACAATTATCCAAACAAGAGATTTGTGAAATGAAGGGATTTCAAAATCCGAAATCCCTTCATTTCACAAATCTCTTGGATTTATCAAATCCCTTACCCAAACGCAACCTTAAAGAAATAAAAAAGGACAAATGTTGTAACCAAATATGTTTTTTGTTTCTATTTTCATAAATTAAAAGAAACAATTTCCGAACAATGCTAGTAACCAAACATGTTTCGATTCCCATAGTACTCCAGAACAGAAATAGGAATTTTCATCCCAATTTATTGGAAGTAAAAACAGAAACACTAACCAAACGCCACCTAAACAAATGGGGGATTAAGTACCTCAAGAACCTAGATTTTTGCACTAATTCAATCTTCTAAAAACTCCAAAATCAGTAATTTCATCGAGTTAAATTTTATGATTTAGGGGACATTAGAACATACCATGCAACGAACTAAAGCCCAATTAATGCCCCGGAAGAACGGGTGTCTCTTAATCTCGTTTGCTCCTTCATGAGCACCCAATCTGCTCTTCGGATCTCTATGCAGCAACCGATACATTAACTGCTTAGCTTGTAAACTCACCTGATTCAAATAAATTTAATGATCAAATTGCAATTTTTCAAAAATGTCGGGGTTAGTATTGAATATTTTTTTTACTGGTTGCAAAACCTGGATACTTCCTGGAAATTTCAGATCCTTGTGAAGAACGTTAGCAAATGTCTTCTGCCTTGTTTTTCCCCTGAATGGTGTGTACCCATAGAGCATTTCATACAAGAGAATACCTAAAAAAAAAATATGAGCGCCATTAAGAGTAGAAGAACGAAAAACTACAGATTTTTAAAACCATATATATATATATATATACACATAGATATATATATATATTACCTAGAGCCCACCAGTCAACTGCACTGGTATGTCCAGCTCCAGTTATAATTTCCTGCATTTTGCAAAAAAATAAATATGGATTGCATTTAGAAAATTAATTAAAAGGAGCATATTAATAATTAATGAACGAAAATTGGGAAATTGACATGTTAAGGCACTGTTTGGTAACTTTTTTTGTTTTAAGTACTTTTTAAAATAGAAAGAGTTGATTAAAAAAAAATTAGCTTTACTTGGAAGCAAAACAAAAAATACATAAGTGTGTTTAGTCGTGTGGATATAATATGTTAATTTTTATCCTTATGAATGATCTATTAATCTAAAAAATATATATATAATTGAAAAAAAGTGGAGCCTTAGCGCAACGGTAGTCATCATTTGACCTAGAAGTCACGGGTTCGAGTTGTGAAAAGAACCTCTCGCAAAGTAAGGTAAGATTGCGTCCAATAGACCCAAGTAGTACGACCATACCCAAACCCCACGCATAGCGGGAGCTTTATAGTACCGGGTTATCTTTTTATTGTACGCAACTTTTTATAAAGCTGCGTACAATAAACCCAAGTGATCCAACCCTTCCCGGACCCCATGCATAGCGGGAACTTTATAGCACCGGGATGCCCTTTTATAATTGAAAAAAAGTGGGTGGAGAGGTCTTAATCCATCGATCTTCTATAATAATAATAATAATAATAATTTAAAAAAAAAAAAAAAACTCAAAGAAAAAAGCATCTATTGTTCGTTTTTTGAAAAAAGTAATAAACTTGTATTTTTATTTTATTTTTAAAAGTATTTTTTTTAGTGTAGAACAAACGTTATTTTTAAAATTAAGTACTTATTTGCTTAAAAGCAAAAAATTAAATTTTTTTTTTTTACCAAACGGTGGCTAAATAATCTCAAAAAGTACACTAACCGGAGCAATGTACTCCTCAGTTCCAACAAAAGAATTCGATGCTCGCATTGGTTCAGCCATAAAGATTGGATTTTGCTGACTTTTTTGATGTCTTTTCTTTTCATTTATATCTGGGATTAAAAGCTGTTCAAAACAAATATACATACACATATATATATAGGCATCAGTTTCTGGGGAGAAAATTATTTAACAACATTTTACGGAATTAAAAGTAGTGAACGAGGACACACCTGTGGCTTGCAAGATGTCAAACAGGACAAATCGAAATCTGTCAAAGTCACGTGTCCATTGCTCTGTAGTAAAACATTTTCGGGCTTTAAATCCCTGTAAATTATTCCTGTTTGTAACAAAGGATAGAAACCATGTCAAGACGATGTATTTCTGTTCCCTAATTCCTATTCCTGCTCCCAAAATTTGGGGATTGATGTACAGAAATACATTTGATAAACATGTTTCTGTTCCCAAAATTTTAGGAGTAATTTTGGACTATTTCCTGAATTCCTTAAGAATCTGAGAAACAAAAAAAATGTTGATTCCTATTCACTCCCACAAAACTATTCCTACCACCACCCCGCCAGCCACCACCACAACACCGGCCACCATACATTTAAAGGAAAAAAAAAAAGAACAAATGTTGCAACCAGACGTGTTTCTTGTTTTTGTTCTCATAAATTAAAGGAAACAATTTCAGGACAATGGACTTTGCTAAACATGTTTCTATTTCTGGAATATTCCAGAATGGAAACAGAATTCTCATCTCATCCCATTCCAGTTTATTGGCAGTAGAAACAAAAACACGAACCAAATGCCAACAAAATTGCTTGGCCAGTATACCAATTTCTTTTTGTGGATCCAAAAACAGACTATTGATATTGTGTTTCAGGAAATCTGTTTCAACGCAGAAAGCTTTGCAAATGCTTTTCACATGACTAAGAAGGTGCTTAATTATGGACGATAAACGTGTTCATCTAAATTTCTCTCTTTAACAAAAGGAGAACAACTACCTTGACAGTGAAGGTACTCCAATGCCACAACTACTTCAGCAGCGTAGAATCTACAAGAAACAAGAAGTTTTTGTCAAATTATTTCATCATTTATCAAAAATTATTTTGACTATCCTAGGGAACACTCCACGAATTAAATCTTGAATTTAATTCCAAATACATCAAGCCGATGTGGGAGAATGCGCCCTTAAGATTGCTCGGTAAGGTAATTAGTCAAGGTGCATGTAAGCTCGCCCAAAAAAGACTAACTATGGCATACTTTTTAATCTGCTCTGCATTTGGGAAGGGGAAAAAAGGCACTTAAAAAAGGAAAGCACGATAGTTGTTCTTACCTCACAGCATCTTCCTTCAAGACCTTCGTCGGTTGTCTGTCCAAAAGCATGAAGAGCTCTCCACCAGGGCAGTAATCAGTTATCAAACAGATGTGTGTCTTAGTCTGCAAATTATTTGTTGTGTATTATTACTTCAACAAATATATACATACGAAGTTGAGGGATATTTTTTTTTTTGGGATTATTCTTTCAAGCATAAAACTTATATAAGAGAAATCATGCCCATCATCGTTTTCAAACTTGGTTTCTGAAAATCTACAGCTTAGGCAACCGGTTTAGGGTTACTAATTACTACGATTAAACACTAAAATCAAAATTGTCTAACCTGGAATGAAGCATACAGTGCAGGAAGAAAAGGATGGTCCAACATGTCCAGGATTTCTCTTTCTGCACAAGCTCTGTGCACCTGCACCAAAATAATGGAATCCAATAAACAAAACAATAAAAAGAACATTAAAAATGATCCGTCCCAGCGTAATTATTACGTTGAGGGAGCACATATTTTTTAAGCACCGTTAAACTATTTTTAGTTTTAGCGTTAAGTAGCCTATGACATTTGCAGCTCTTCAAATTTTGAATTTAAGGTTGAAACGAGGGTGATGTTGAACCCCACATTGAAGTTGGGCCCCCCCCCTATCCATTTGCAATGGTTTGTCAAAGTCCACCCAGCGCATGAGGAGGCGTGCTGAATCCCACATTGCTTGTGTACCTAATCCCCAGCTATATATAAAGCCTAAGGCAATTCTTATCTTACAAGGCGTCTTTTGAGAGTGAGTTAGGCCCACTGGATTTCTATAGGTGGTATTGATAAAGCTGTATTTAAAAGCGGGCCAAAGAAGGTTTATATTAATAAAACAATTATTTTGATATGGAGGGAGCACAAATCTAGAGCCTAATGAAGTATGAGTATCAACAAAGTGAAGGATATCCAGGTTTTAAATGTGCAGCCGCTGTTATAACACTAGAATAAATCCTTCCTCTACTAAAACCTGATAGAGGGTGACAATGTTTTGAGAGAGAGAGCGAGAGCATTAGATAACATTAGATTGAGGAATAACGTATTGTAGGAACCAATGGGCCTAACTCACTCTCAAAAGATGCCTTATAAGATGAGGATTGCCTTAGGCTTTATATATAGTTCAAGATTCGGTAACACAAGCGATGTGGATTAGATTGAGGAATAACGTAGGTCCCGTTTGGTAACCGTTTCTATTCTCGAAATTCTCATCCTATTCCCAGATTTTTGAGAATTCTGTTTGGAAATAGCGTTTGGTAATTTTTGTTTCCATTTTCATTTCATTCCCATTTGAGAATTGTGCCCACTTTTTTCTTAAGAAATGAGAAACAAAAAAAAAATTGTTTCTCATTATTCCCATTCCATTCCCAAAACACACAGTCACTGTTCACCCGCCAGCCGACCATCGTCCGCCGCCGCCGGCCACCGTCCGCCGCCGCCGCTGCCCATCTCCGGCGACCGTCGCCTGTCACCGTCCGGCCGGAAACTTTCCGGCCACTTCCGGGCGCCGCCCACTATCACCCATCCGCCACCGTTGTCCGACCGGCGCCATTGCCTTCCGGCCGTCGCCAGCGCAAGAGCCACCACCGTTCAGCCAAAACCAGAAAAAAAAAAAAAAAAAAAAAAAAAAAAAAAGAAAAAGAAAAAAGATTTTAGGATAAAATCGTTATCAAACACAATTCTCTTCCCAAAACAAAAAAAAAATTATCGTCACCAAACGCGATTCTACTCCCAAGAAGAAAACAAAATTCTCATCCCATCCCATCCCATTCCCATCTCACTGCTGGAATGGAAACAGAAACGGTTACCAAACACCACCGTACTGTAGGAACCAATGGGCCTAACTCACTCTCAAAAGATGCCTTGTAAGATGAGGATTGTCTTAGGTTTTATATATAGTTCAGGATTAGGTAACACAAGTGATGTGAGATTCAACATGCCCCCTCATGTGCAGGGTGGACTTTTGACAAATCACTGCGAATGGATACCGAGAGAAAAGCCCAACATCGATGTGGGATTTAACACGCCCCCTTACGCGCAAGGTGGATTTTTTTACAAACCACTACAAACGAAAATCGAGAGACCCAACATTGATGTGAGATTCAACACGCGCAACATCTGATAAGAGTTTTGCCTCTTCCTCTAATACCATATAGTAACCCAATGGGCCAAACTCACTCTCAAAAGACGCCTTGTAAGATGAGGATTGTCTTAAGCTTTATATATAGCTCAGGATCAGGTAACAGAAGCAATGTGGGATTCAAAATGTATCAAAAGGCAATATATGTAGAATTGTGTTTTTTTTTTTTAAATTGTGTATTGGCAAACATAATAATCATTTGATCAGGTAAAATTATATGTAAAGCCGAAAACAATGATCCTTTGAGCATTTCAAGCATCCCATAAATATGACCAGTAAAAGTGAAATGGATATAAAATACCTTGTTACGGTTTAGCATAACACCCTTATCCATTGCTTTCATGGCAAAGTGTTCACCAGTTCCGCACAATTCCACCAAGTGCACACTGTCATACAAGCCAAGTAATTCTCTCTCAATTTAGCAACAAGATAAAAATGATCAAAGTAAAAAAACAAAATGGAGAGAGAGAGAGAGACCTGCCGGTGTCTCCAGATCCCAAGGATTTTATTGGTCTAAAATGCTTCAAGCCCATTGGTTCTCCACCATCTAGTATCTGAAAATTTAGAGATAAAAGGAGGTAAGGAAACTATCAAATTTGAATAAACAAATCCCAATGCAGGATTGCTAATCAATTCAAAATTCCAAGATCAAGGGCCCGTTTGATTGTTCATGTTTATTATCGGTTGTAAAAATAAAAAACACTTGAATTGACTCTGTTAGATTCTTGTCCCACATCGATTATATGAGAGTACCCAAACTACTATGATCTCAAGTGGAGTAATTCCTTCGAGTAAAATAGTGGTTTGGACAGTCACATGTAATCAATATGGGACAGAAATCTAATACCCGCCCTTAAGTGCAATCCCCGATTTGCATGGATAATTTGACTACGAAGGAAATGTGCAACTCCCGATTTGCACGGATAATTTGACTACGAGGGAAACGCGTAATTCCCGGTTTGCACGAATGATTTAACTACAAGGGAATGAGAGATAAATTTTCATAACCTTTGTTCTGATATTATGTTAGAATAATTAAGAGGTGAAATATTAGGAGAACATGAAATGACTGTATTGATATATGAAAAATGTACTATACTATATACAAAGATATACAAAGAGTCTTTCTATAGACAGTGACTAGGGTTTTCCTAGTAGGATTAGGGTATGATTAACCTAGCGGTCCAAAATCCATATACATATATTAGTAGGCTCTCTAACCATTTTGTTTCTAGTTTGGATGTTATTATCTAGTGTAATTGGAGTAAATTATAACTTAAATTTTTTCTTTGTTAAAACAAACAACATGTAAATTTAATTAAATCATACTTAAATGGATAAAAATACACAAATTAATTCATAAAAAATAAGATAATTTAGGCAACCAAAGAGGCCCTAAGTGGTTCTCTTGAAAATTTACAATCATAATCAAGAGGTTGAAGAAAATTTTTAAGTATATATATGTATGTCGGACAGAACATATGCAAGCCATAGATATCGATTATCTTAAAACAGAATAACAGAATTACTTTCTTAAAATTTGGACATGGAAAGGGCATTACATATGCATCTAATAGAATCTAATAAAAAGGAATAAATCTTGTGCCCAAAAAATACGAGTCCGAGAAACGGTCCTAGAAACACATGAGAGAAGGCACAAACCGAATCTGTGATTCTAAAGAAAGACCAACAACGGAAAGATCATTCATCTTCTGTCTCTAAGGGTAAATTGTTAGATTGTTCAACAAATGTTCAAAAGAAAAAGAGAACCCTAGATCTCATATAACTACGCAGCAGTAACAAAAATGCAATACCTTTTGAATAGCTTTCCATGATGGACTGTCCTTCCTATGGGGCTTCGGGTGGACGAGTTTTGCATGATTAGCCCACAAGTCCTCTGGTTTCTGCACGCCATTGTAGAGGTTGTAAACAAACATAACCAAGAATATGTGCGCAATTCCATAAGCATTTTAAGACTAAAAGATTACCAAATTGGCGTCAGGCAGTTCTCTCACTGCATCATCAACATTTTCCGCAGTTTCTTTCACCTGATAGTTAGCAAAATATGGATGTTGTAACAGTTACAGAGAGAGAGAGAGAGCATCATGCCCACAAATGTGCATGAGCATAGAGCTTCATATGATAAAAGAAAAGGTGTTTAAGGAGAATCGATACCACTTTTGCACCCTCTTTGGCCGTAGTTTCAGGGATACAGTTGTGAAGTGGTTCAACATGTTCACTTCCATCAAGTTGTACTCCAATAAAATACTGTACCTCTCCCTGTTTATGCAAAAGCAAAGCGGAAATTCAGCTAACATTGCAATCCAAAAACACTTCATCCATATGAAGAATTCTGGAGATTCATTTGAAAACTATACCTTCTGATCACGCATAGGCTGGAGATGAAACAAATTCCAGAACTTCTTACCTATATTTTTTTTCCCAGAGAGAATAATTTGATTAAAAAGATGATCAAATTCATAGAAGAATCACAATGGTAAGAGATCCATAAACATCATTGTCGATCAAAATGAACAAAACTGAGTTCAATTTGTAATGAATGCAAGCATCGACTTCAAAGACAGTAATTTGATTGAAACAAAGATCAAATTCATAGAAGAATCAGAGTGAGATAAGATTCATAAACATCACTGTCGATCAAAAAGAACAAAAACTAACTTCAATTTGTAATGAATGCAAGTATCGATTTCAGAGACGATAATTTGATTGAAAGATGATCAAATTCATAGAACAATCACAATGAGATAAGATTCATAAGCATCGCTGTCTATCAAAAAAGAACAAAAAACTGACTTCAATTTCAGTAAATGCAAGTATCGATTTCAAAAAATGCAATAAGAATGCGTACCACTCTTGGTGTAGTTGATGAGCTGCACCGTAACATCTTTCTGGTTATCGATTGCGTCCCTTATCTTCCTCACAGTCGCCGGATCAGTCTCGGGGCCTTGAAGAAACCTGATTAGAGATTCAAACAATAATCACAATCGATCTACACTGAGTTCAAATACCATACACAGATGTTCATCGCACTTTCAGAGAGAGGAATTCTCAAAATCACGCTGAAGGATCGGTCATCGGTGAATCATCCTTGAATGCAGCATCAAACTAGCGAAGGAGCTCGTCGCCTTGGCGATAGTTGAACACAGAGTTAAGGAAACCGAAAAACGAAAACGAGCAACAGAAGCGCCCGTGGCCTAATGGATAAGGCGTCTGACTTCTAATCAGGCGATTGTGGGTTCGAGTCCCACCGGGCGTGTATATTATTTTCCTTTTTCTTCTTTTAATTGTATTTTACACTTTAGACCCCTCAATTTAATCAATTATTTGAAAAATAAACTAGAAATATCACATACATTATAAAAATGGAAAATTAATTTGATATTTTATTAAAAATAACTTTTTAATTTTTTTTCTCTAGTATTTTTTATTTTGGTTTTACGTGTATTCGGGTCAGCTTATGCGCACCTTAACAAATCACCTTAATAGATATCTTAAGAGTGTACTCCTCCACATCTGTCTGGTGCATTCAAAACTTAATTCCCAGAGTGCTGTCCAGGAGTGTCGAACCCTGGTTGACAACGAAATGGGGCACCTCTTCTTGCCAATCGGACTAACACCTCTTAAATTTTTTTCTCTAGTATTTAATGTATATAAAAAGATTGCCATTCAATATATATGTGTGTACTAGGTATTTTTCGTGTCTAGGAGCAACCCCAAACCAAATTAGCATTGACATAAGACATTTTAATTAATTAATTTTCATATCAATTTATAACAATTAATTACATAATATTTTATTTATTAGCCTAATTAATTTAATCTAAAATAAATTATTTAAGTTTACAACTTAATAAATTAATCCAGCCTAACCCAACCCAACTTAGAACAAAGGAAGGAAAAAGAAAAATAACCCTAATCCATCGTCATTTAGGAGCAGGTGAGCAGCAGACAAAGATAGAGGAGCAACAATCAACCATGGAGAGAGAGAGAGAAAGAGAGATGGTTGGAGATGTAGATTTGAGCGCGAAGGATTTCCCTAGCCTGTAGACTATAGGTAGGAATGGCTCTCGAAATCGGAGCTCGGCAATTTGGCGAGAGTGATGGCGAGCGCGTTGGACCTCCATTTTCTTCGGTTGATTAGGCAAATCGGCAGTTATAGCTTCTGGCGAGGATGATGCAAAGCAGGTTGGAGATGCTCTAAAGGCACTATATTAATTGTTTAATTTATTTTGTATAAAAAATGGCCAATTAATCATAAATATAAAATTTAAAGGGTTAAAAAAATAATTTAATTTAACTATCTTAGAAGTAGGGGTGTGAATTTTTTTGGCATTCCAAAATTTTTTATGTCCTAATTTATTATATATATTTATGTAAATTTTTTTGGAATAAGTTGTCAGTTTATTATAGATATTATATGATATAATCTTATAACGATTTAAAAATGTTATTTGATTTCAACCGTTAGATCTCAACTAATTGTTGTTTATTTGTTGAGAGTTCTATGATTTCAGCCCTTAGATTTAATCTAAGGACTGAAAATGTCTCCTGAAATCTTTTAATAATGACAATTAGATATCTAATTCAATGACTCAAAATGTAACTATGTTGTGATTTATAAAATAGACTAAGTATTTTCATTACTTAAAGATACTATATCAATTATCTAATTTATATATGTATAAAAATGATCAATTTATTATAATTGTAAAATTTAAAAGGTTAAAAAAATAATTTAATTTAACCATCTTAGAAGTGAGGGTGTGAATTTTGTTGACGCTGCAAAACTTTTTATGTTCTAATTTATTATATTGATTTGTGTTAAATATTTTGAGATAAATTGCTAGTTTATTAGACATATTATATGATATAAAATTATAACGATTTAGAATGTTGTTTGATTTCAACTGTTAGATCTAAATCAATTGTTTTTTATTTGTTGACAATTATATGATCTCAGTTCTTGGATTTAATCTTAAGTTGAAAATGTCTCATAAAATTCTTTAATCTTAACTCTTAAATATCTAATTCAGGGTCAAAAATGTTTTAGATGTAAAATATGTTCTGATTCATAGAATAAATATGTGTGCATGTACATATATATAAAAAAAAAATTCAATGTTACCTGCAATTTCTTCCCAAGATCTCCTCACGACTATACTCTGTTAACTCCAAAAAGCTATCGGACGCAAAAATCTGACAATCATTTAAGTCAAATTTGAATAAGTCAAAGACAAACACATATATATTATCAAATTAAATAGTTAATATATATATATATATATTAAAAAAAAAAAAAAAAAGTTGGCATATTTGCTACTATATATCAATTTAAAGTAAAAATTCTTACAATGGGGTTATCAGGCAACCTCGGATCTGTAATGACAAAGTTTTTCTCGATACGTTCTAGTGTAGTAGCAAGATCGATACCCTTTCTTTTTTCCTTCTTTCTTATCTTCTCATCCATACTGTCTGGCCTCTGGTTGTCCTCACTCTCGTCATCATCCTCATCATCGTCATCATTTGTAGTAAAAGTCATTTCAAATTCTTCATTACTACTTCGCCGATTCTTTTTCATCATTCTGTAAATAGCAAGAAATATAACACTACGAACTTTAATGTCTACTATTATTGTTTTTGGTTTGTAGCGCACACAATATGTTTGTAAAATATAGAAATTATAAAATAATGCACCGTCTGATACCGCTTTTTTTTTTAGTATTTTTTAGAAGTTAATTTAATTATTTGATATTGTGAAGATTATATTTTAGTATTATCCCTCTAACAAATCTGTAAAAAGGTCCTAGTCTATTGATCTTATTCGATCTCTTATAATATAAAAACATATAACAACAATTTTTTACTTTTGAAAAAAAATACATAAAATCATATTTTTAATATTTTTGAAATTATTTTTTCTAAGTGCAAAAAAATTGTTACTTTTAATTTTTTTTTTTTTTTTTTTTTTTTTGCTTTTACTGAAAAAATTATCAAACGACGCCTAAATAATTATTTCGTAATAAGGACACTATTGACATTTTACATTTTGTTGCGCACACACAAAATGTTTACCCCCTTCTCTTTGCTATATATATGGTACAAATGTATATTAAAAATGTGTATATATATTCAACTAATTTTAATTTTTTTTTTCTAATTACACTTATTTAATTCTTAATATTACACTTATTTTTTCATATTGATTTTTTTTTTTTTTTGCCTTGTTAATATGTAAAATATATGACTAATTAAATATGATATTTTTTATTAAATCGTAATTAATTAAGGGGTTGTTTTTTTTTTCATGACCCCCACAATTGCAATTCACTAGTTATCCAACCCACTATGTACAGTAAATTTTTTAAAAATCCAATAATTTTGTCATTTAAAATCATTGCATGACATAAAAAGTACTGTAATTTTAATATGAAAAAATTACAGTGACTTTTTTATGGTACAGTAAATTATAGCATGTAGACTGCATGGGTAAAAAAATTAATTTCATGAATTGTTCATCAAAAACTCCATTAATTAATTAAGGGAAGAGAATAAGTTGCATACCCCATGAAAGAAAGACGGTTGGTTCTCTTTGGTTTTTTCTCCGGCAGCTCACTGATTCTTTCCATTGAGTTTCTACCGCCGCCATGTGAGTTGCGCCGTGGCGGCAACATCACGGTACTCTCCGACTTCCGCCTTCCTAGGGCAGCGCTTGGGATGGTTCTCTCTTTTTCTCTATTTTCTTCTGATTTCCTCATCAAGGGGCGGTTAGTCGACTCACTGAGTGCTCTTGGTCTAGGTTTCTTTACAGCATCCACTAACTCTGTCACTGAATTTGTAGCCATATCCTTTTGCCGAGCTAATGTTTTTATTTTTTAGAAAAAAATAAATAAAAAATCAATTCAATTTCAGTAACAAAATCAATTAATAATATGAAGTTGTTGAATGTAACCACGCGATATTCAAATCCCACAATTGGCTACTATTAAAAATCAATAAGAAGGCATATGCGGATAAAACACTATATATATATAAGTAAATTAAATATAATTTTTATAAAGAATATATTTAATTGTTAAAATAAAATAAAAAATTATATTACCATCATAACGAATCAATGATTCAGGAAGCCCGTTGGGACGTAATGACTTGTCTTTGATTCCCTCGGTGTGTTTGCTTACCTCTACCTGCATTCTGCATAATTACCCAAAAATAAAAATAAAAACAAAAATAAATAAAAATAAAATCTAAAATTTATATTAAATGGAAAATAATTTCGTTAAAATTACATTTCGTTTACTATTCTGTCAAATTAAAAATAAAAAATTAATTGTACTTTTCTTATAAAATTAAAAAAGGTATTTACCACTCACTTCTTCCCTCAGTTTGTCTAAAATATAAAGCTTCCTATGTTTGTATTAAATAGTTAGAAGTAAATAGTTGTTATAATATATGATTTTTTAATAATTTAACTTAAAATGAAAAAGAAAATACTATAACATTTAAATTAGAAAAGTGTCAATAGAACTTACAAAAATTATATCATGCTGTGATTTATGCGCAGACAATCTATCGATTTTTAAATTCATCAATATTAAAAAATAATAAAATATTATATTAAATTCAAAGGTTATAAAATATAATTAAAGTCTTACTTTGTAAGTGGGCATAAATTTTTTAGATATTTTATCAACTCATCACAACCATTTATTTCTTTTAGGTTGCGGTAAAGGATTTCAAAATTCTGAATTTTGAAATCTTATTATTTACAAATTTTTTATTTGAATAACTATTTTTGACGAATAATTTGATCGTGTAATTTTATAATTTTCTTATTTAAATAACCACCATCATCATTATAGAGGTTGGTGGTGGTGGTCGACGATGGCAGCCGACGGTGGTCAGTGGCGCTGGTGGTCGACAGTTGGCAGCAGTCGGCGACGATGGTCGGCAATCGGATTTGAAATCCCTCCTTGTAGGGATTTATAAATGACACCTAATTTGAAAAGATTTCCAAATCCCTCATTCACCACTATTTTTTAATTGAAATTTTTTTACAAATCATTTCTCATAAATTTGATATTTGTCAAAAAAAGATTTTGAAATCTCTTATCCAAATCAAATCCCTTACCCAAACACAATCTTAAATTAATTTAAATCTTTATAAAAATATATTTTAAAAAAAATGATCTGATTTACTAATAGATTGAAAAAAAAATGATTTTTTGGTAAACAGTTTATAGAATTAAAATTTTATCTTAGGTAGTTCACGCGCTATAATAATTTTTTCAAAAGTTCAAAATTAATGTTTAAAGTTCAAAAGTCATTATACACCATAAAAGTGATAGAAGTTTTTTAAATTAAAAATTATAGTAAATTTTATGTAGTATAATAATTTTGAATTTTTTTTTTTAAAAAAATATTATAATACGTAGATTATATAAATTAAAATTTTAATTTCATGGTGGGCGAAAATCCCTTAAAAAAAAATCAATTTTGAGAATCCAATGGTTCACAATCCATCACTTTCGCACCAAGTGTGAATTAATGCGCTTATATATGTGTATGTATGGCTCAATTTGACAAAAAAGGGTTGTAATACAATTGGACCAATAGCCGATGGGCCATAACATGCACTATCCAATTTGGATGAAAAAGATACAAAAAAAACTATATATATGTCGATCTAGAAAATTAATTGATGGCGACATTTTTTTTTAAAATATTTATTAGATATTTATAAAAATTAGGAGATTTATGTAAAATTTTAAGATTTTTAATTGAATTTTATAAAAAATATAAGGATAAAAATAAAAAATAAAAGTTGAGAAGGTATTTGAGTCTCCACTCGATTAAAGTGGCTCCATCACTGAATTTATTGTATGATCTGTCATGTCATGATCTTTTACTTTTCAAAATATACTCCTTAAATTTTAAATTTTATCTCTAATTAGTCCAATTGACAAATTTCGACTATCTTAATTAGTAGACTAGTAACAATTTAACCACAAATGTTGATTTTTTTTCTTAAATTGTTCTTCAATTATGATGCACTTATTATTTATTTGCCAATTAAGATGGTCAAAACATGCCGATTGGATCAATTAGAAACAAAAATCCAACTTTATCAGGTACATTACAAAAATTAAAAAAGTAGGGACTAAATTGAAACTGTACTCAAACATTAGGGGTGAAAACAAAATGTAAAAATAATTTTTTTTTCCATGACCCCAAATAATATAGTTTACTATTTTTCTAGCCCACTTACTATCATAATTTTATAATTTTTTAAGAAATTTAATAATTTTATAAAAAATTCAAAGTCACTACATCTCATAAAAGTTACATGAAAAAATAAGAATAACTTTCATGTAATACAGTAACTCGGTATAATAATTTTTTGAAAAAATTAATAATTTTGTTGAAAGTCAAAAATTACACCATAAAAATTATTATGATTTTTTACATGAAAAAATAACAGTAACTTTCATTTAATACAGTAAGTCGGTATGATAATTTTTTGAGAAGTTTAATAATTATGTCAAAAGTCACTATACACCATAAAAATTATTATAATTTTTTACATAAAAATAATTACAATGACTTTTATGTAGTACAGTAACTCGGTACAGTAGTTTTTTTAGAAATCCAATAATTCTATTGTACAGTATAAAAATTATTATAATTTTTTATATGAAAAAAATATTATAATAATTTTTATGTAGTACAATAATTTAAAATTTTAAAAAAAAATTATTATATGTGTCTAAAATAAATTTTAAGTTGGTGGATTGTTTACCAAAAAGTATAAAAAAGTAAATTAGAATTACTGACCCGATAAATTTGAGGACCCTTCCGGTTTCATCTTTAATGGGTGAAATAGTGAGGAGGTTCCAAAAGGGGGTCCCATCTTTCTTGTAATTCAATAATCTACCGCAGTAACTTTTCCCCGCTTGCAGTGATTCCCTTATCCTAGCCACGTCTTTCGGGTCCGTATCCGATCCCTGTAAAAACCGACTGGATCCACCCGCCAACCCGACCCATTTTAAAAATTAAATATTAATTAAAAATGAAAAATAAATATGGAAGACAAAAATGTAAGTTTTTGGTCCTTAATGTATGGAGATTTGTTAAATTATACATTTGGTTCAAGTTTATTTGTTTTAATGTTGTAAATAAATTTGGATGAAAAATAGATTGTGCTTTAACATGGGACCTTCAAATAAAGATATTTTTATCATTTTACTAAATTTAAGATTTTTTATTTTAATTTTTTTTTACTAAACGATTCATCTAAAGAATGAAAAAAAAATCTAAATCGTTGTTAAAAAAAAATTAAGAGAAAACATCTTCTGTTTAATGGAGTAATGAAATAACAATAATATCCCTATTAGAAGGTCACCGTACTGAGTGCGGTTCATTTTCCATCTAACATCATTAATAACGTTTTTAATTTTGTGCGATTGAAACAAATGTAAAACTTGAGAATCCAAATATGCAATTTAATAAATTTCAGGGTCTACATAGACACTTGTCTTATACAATCAAAAAATGTAATCTTTTCTAGACAAAAAATCAAAATTAGTCAACATCAACTCGATAAATTTAATAATTTACCCTTTTAAGTTTTTAATGGATATCAAAATTAAAAATAAATTAATTAATTAATTAAAAAGCTTTTTGTACTTTGCACTCCGGAAGTTTTTAGAAGAATCTCATTTTAACTCCTATCTTTTCAATTTGAATACATTAAATTTTGAAATATTCAGATCGTGTCAAATTAGTGTTTCCTTCATTTTGTAGGACAGAATTCACCCACGTGGGTGATTTTGTGATTTTGTATATGAAAAGTGGTTGATTTCTATCTAAAAAAAATGACATAATTACCTATTTGGACTGACTTAAGACGAATTGGATACTTTAGAGTTTAATGTTTTGAAATTAAAAAATAAGGGCTAAAGTGAGATTTCTCCAAAACTTAAGGGACAAAGTGAAAAAAAAAAAACTCTAAATTAAATGACAACTTTAAAGTAAAATATGAATTTACCAATTTCTCCCTACAACTTCTTTGGATGTGTATCCGGTCATCTTAAAGAACCCGGCACTCGCATACAGAATCGGGTAATCGGGTTTGGTAGCATCCGACACCACAAATGTCTGTTGAAATGCTGATAATGCATCCTTTAAATCCTCTGATACTCTTGGAAATCCTCTCTCTTTTCCTGCATAAAATAAATAAATAAATAGTTTTTTAATTTTTTAAAATTTATTTCCCAAAAAATCCGATTATTTAATCCGGGTTTACCCGCTCCATCATCCGACGAATCTCCGGAGCTCCGAACCGAGTTACCGGAGTTCCTCCACGAAGTCCCGGGTTTTGCGTCGTCACCGGAAGTTCTCACTTTCACACCCTGCGGCTTTCCGGTTTCCGTGTCCGTTTTCAGCACCAGTCCCCACTCCGCCGCCCTTTGCGCCGCCGCACCTAGTTCTCCGGGTAACTTCGCAGGCGACTTCCGCAGGTCGTGATCGTTGATAATCGCCGATAGTGCCTTGTGAGCGACTGGAGACGGTGATTGTTCCGGCGCCTGGGAGTCCTTGAGGGCCATCCATGAGGTGATTTCCTCGGCGTTTGCCCTGCCGGAGACAGAGGATGAAAGCTTTGGAGGCGGCTCTTCGGATTCCGTCTTGCCTTGTGGCTCAGCCCAGCTCTGCCACGTTGCCGGCGACCGGAAAACGGGGTTGGTCGGCCTGGAACCGTAGGTGGAGGGGTTGAAGATTTCTAGAGAGCCACGGGAGTCCCTCGGCGGCGGTGGAATCACTGGCGGCGACTTGCTTCCATGCTCCGATTTTTCCATTTTCTGCATTAAAAGTTAACTGCCAATTATGGGTGTCGGTTGGAATGGGAATGGAAGGACTTAATATGTGAAGGCAAAAAAAATAAGGGTAAATTTGGAATTAAAAATTTATTTGATAAAACTTCTATTATTATTATTATCACCTTTAAACCTTAATCTTCAATTCTACAACTGCAAATTACCAAACTAACCCTAAATAGTCATGGACAAATCAAGTGAAATGGAGATTGTGTTTCTAAAGATGCATGCATGGCCATGAGTACAATAATAGTATCTATTAGTATTAAATATTTTTAACGGTTTGATCAATTTTAGATTCAATAATTGAAATTCTATTCTATAAATCAAAATATATTTTATGTTTTAAATATTTTAAATCATTAGATCAATTTTAAATCTAACGGTTGAAATCAAACAACATCTTAAAATCTTATAATTTTAGATTATATAATTTCTCTTCTTTTTTTTGCTTTCCCAGAATATTCCTGCAACACGGTCGGCGGAGACTAATACCTCGAGGTACTGTCAGGCGCCAGAAGCGAGATACCTCTCCCAACAAGGCACTTTCCATTCACAACCCCTAATGTTCGATCTCTAAAGATGTTGCTTAAGGAGTCCAAGTCTCTTCCATTTGGACCAACTCATGTTGGTATTTCTCTAATAAACTAACAATTTATCACAAAATTTCTCATATAAAAATTTTCACAACCACAATTAAATAAAATTATATTTTGTACCAGTTAAATTTTATATTTATATTTAATCAGTTATTTTGTTTATTTACTATGATTTTACACTTATAAATTAAAAAAATCAACATATATATATATATATATATATATATATATATATAGATACGGAGAATCTCTAGTATATGTATAAAGCATGACATTTTTTTTAAAGACCCTTTCAATAACGACTTGGATTAATTTGAGAAAAATTGATAATTGGGATAAGTTAACTAAATATTTAGGAAAGGAAAATCTCGTCTAAAAAATTCACACACACCCACCTACAAAACGGTTGAGTTTAAATTACATTTATACCCTTTAAGTTTCACATATATACTTTATTAGTCAATTTTTTATTATTTGTTACTTTTTAACATGTGTAAATTTAAAAATCGGTCCTTCTATTATGAATCAGAATGTCCGACAACGGTCTGTGGATACTTATGATTGGATAGGTTTCGTTTCCCTATATTCAGAAAATCAAAAAAAAATCTTATAAGGCATATTTTAATGCTTGAATTTTTTGTATTTTTGTTATTTTAGTTTGCTGTTTCATTCGTTTCAAATGTGAGATCGCAATTCTTTTTGAATTTTTTATTCTTTGTATTTATCAATAAAGATTTTCTCGCCCTGTCGGGATTCCTATATATATATATATTGTGTGTTTGGAAGATAGATATGAAGATTGGAATGGTGGGTCAAAGCATTGAGAAGGGCAAGACTTTGGTGAGAATGATGTTCTGTTACTGTTCTATAGACTTGACCATTGACAATAACATGACAAGGGGGAAGCAATACAAACCCATAACATGACAAGGGGGAAGCAATACAAACCCTAAGCTAGTGGGGGCATTTTAGTCAAACTACAAAAATATATGGAAGATGATAGTTTGGCTTGACTGGGGGAGTATGAGCACCTCATATTTTGAAGGGCAGACTGGTCACAATCACCTTCACAATAATTTAAATTTTTGCCTTTTTTTTCTTTCAATAAATAACCCTGTCATCCTAGCTACTTTAGTCGGACAAAACTTTAGTCGTTGTTGTTATTATTTATTTTTTTTCATTAAAAACCCTATTTTACAAAAATGCAAACCAAATATAGGTTAATTACAATTAGCCTATTTGTAGTTTGTTTGAATTATACTTTAAATTCTTTTAATATTTTTGTCATCACTCACTATTACGTGGTTCAGATTAAAGTGTAACGGTTCCATTTTCTGTTAGATCAAACATAAAACAATCAAAATAATAAATTATTTAATATCAATTCATATTTATATACCTGATCAAATCAGATCGGATACTATTTGTTTGCATTATTTTTTTATTTTCTTTTATTCTCCAAGATTGGGTTGGGTCAATTAGAGTAGGGTGAGCATAAAGGTGAATTCGTCATTGTACGTAACTCTGTTAAATATTTAACAGTTACACTTAACGTTGAACTATAGAGAGGATAAATGGTGATAAAGACATCGTAGCCATATAAAATGCAATTTGATCAAATTATAAGGAGATAAAAGTGTAATCAACCACTCAAAGAACTTTTAGGGATGTGAGGGTAGTTTGCTAATTAATGTTGCAAAAAGAACACGTAGGCAAGTCTCTATTTGCTGTCGTGAGAGTGATTGAATGAAAGAGATTGAAACTAAGCTCAATTAATATCGTTAAATAAAAAGAAATTATTAGAAAATTATCCAGCGCAATAACTCATTTAATAGTAATTTTGGGCATATTCAAATAATAAGTAGTAATCCCCGGTTTGAACTAGAAATTTGACTACGAATGAATGATGAAAAATTTATAAACTCCGACTTGCATAGGTAATTTGATCACAAGGGAAGAGAGACGAATTTCATTAATCTAGCTATGATACAATATTAGGACGTTTTAACTTAAAATCATACGTTGTCAAGTAGTGTAGCTCGTTAAGCGCAACTCCAACTCAAATAGATATTTTCATTAGATAAAATACCATTTTACATTAATTAATATTTTAATTTTAATTTTAATTTTGGCCAAGTCAACATTTACAAGTGAGTCAGAGTAAATATCATTAGAAAAATGAGTGGTTAAAAAATCCCATCAATTTAAAGCGTTCTTGGGATAACTATTAAGTAAAATAGTTACGGCAATGGCTCTCACATTGAAACTTAAATTAAATTTGTAATGAAAATTAAGTTGTAGGGTTTCAAACCGTGCAACAAATTATAAAAAATTGGACTTATTTACATACCTGGAATTTCCTGAACTGGTTCTTCTTCTTCTTCTTCTGCAAATATTTCAGAAAGATTGTAGAGAGAGAGTGAGAAGATTATGAATCTGAGATGGGTTTTTTAAAGGGGTAAAGATGAGAGAATAATTGTCGAAAAGGTTTGGGTTCCCATCCCTCTGCACCCAACAATTCACATGGCTTCTCTACCTCTCTCTCTCTCTCTCTTCTTTCTCTCTCTATCTCCAGTCACTTATCTTCTCCTTCTACAATATAAGCTCAATAATGAAGTCTTTATATATTTTTTCATGATTTTTCTGCTTTGGATTAAGCTTATTTTGATTAAATTTACAGACTGGACCCGGTTGGCAACACACAGAGGAGGTGAGAGAGAGAGAGAGAGTTGATGAGGAAGCTCTTATTACCGACCAGTTGATCTTGGAGACAATGCTACTTATGTTTCTCTGTCTCGCTAGGGGCAAAATAGATATTTTAAAATAAATGATAAATTACACTTTGTGTGCTTGTGTTTTTGATATTTTCACTCGTACCCCGTCAAGTTTTGGTTGCACGCATTACTATTATTAGAAGTGTTTCATTTCCTTGTCAACCCGGGTTTGACTTTCTTAGGGAGCACTCAAGGAGTTTAATCCTAAATGCACCAGGACAATTTGGGAGAGTGTGCCCTTAAGATAGTCCGGTGAGGTGATTAGTCAAGGTACGTGTAAGTTGGTCGGGAGATACTTTACCGAAAAGGAAAAAAAAAAAAAAAAAAAACGGCAATATTTAGAGCATCTGCAATAGCTTTGTTGGTGTCTCAAAGTGATCAACACCTCGAGTATAATCTAGTTAGGTGACATGTTGGTTCTCCTGTTGAGGTAGAGTTGTTTAGTTGGAGTTCGAGTTGGAAATTCTTTAAGTGAACCGTAACGGTCGTACTGGAGGGCTGACTTACTGAAATCCAGAGTCCTTGTTCCTGAGAGAGTTGTACTTGCACAAGGTTGAGTCAGGATTTATCCTCACGAAGACCCTCCAGTGTGAGAACAAGAGTTTAGAGAGAAAAGATATAGAAATTAGTCAAGTTTGTAAATAGTGATTGAGCGTTCGCGTATTAGAGCGTACATCGGGTTTACATAGCCCCTAGTATATATAAGTGTTGGAGATGATCAGTTTTACCTAATCGGACCTACACACACTTAATCAAGTGAAATCATGTGTTTAACCAATAATTGGGGCATTTAAGAGATAATTATTGGGTTTGGGCTTTTGGGTCTATTTGGAAATGCCCACGGGTCTCTGTCAAGCCTGTAGAAGAGTCGTGGTAGAAGAGATCGGAGATCCATGGAGTTCTGGATGAAAAACAGACTGAAATGGTGCGTCGGTCGAGACAAACGACTAAGTCCATGAAATTGGTTGTCCAGAGACACGACACAGAATTCTGGGAGGCAACGTTCCTACGAGACATACTACTTCTTCCTAAGTGCAAAAAAGGTTCTAGGGAAGGAGCTTTAGTCAATGTATGCTCCTGCGTGACACTTTGAATTCCTAAACATGGCCACATCACGGTGAGGGAGTGTACGTGTGCAAGGCCCCAGTGCTGATTTGATAATGCCTGAAAATACCCTCATCAAGTTTAGCCAAATTTGATGTGTTATTTATCCAATATGCTACACCATTACACCAATAGTAGTATAGCACACTTTGTGTAAGTATTCCAACAGTTGTGGCAATAATAGTGTGCAATTTTTTTTTAAATGTATTTTTGTATTAAAATTAAAAATTAATTTTTTTTTTTTAAAATTAAATTTTAAAAGTTTTAATTTTTTAAATCTATTTTGTTTTAATTAAAATTTTAATATAATTATTTTTTTTGTTTGAATTTCAATTAATATTATGTATTTTTTTTTCCATATAGTTTGAATCTAATGAATACATTTGATAAGGTACTTTAATTAAAAACTAACCAAGTAATCTAACCTACAACCTAAATAAAATAAAATTAATTAATTAAACTCCATAAAAAATTTAATAAAGTACCATTTTTGGGTTAAGAGCGTAACATGTGCCAAATATCGTTAAGGTAGAACACCTGTGCTATTTGGCACAGGTTACTGAACACATATTGGAGTTATTTTTTTATTCAAAAGTGCCAAAATGGAGAATGAGACATCTCCAACAGCTGATGGAGATGCTCTTACATCCTTGAAGTTTCACTATTATTTCATTTTGGACACATAATATACCCTGAAGTTCTGTAAAATTATTTTACTTTAGTCCAAATCAATAACTCTATTATTATTTTGGATGACAAAATGTTAACTGTCGTACACCCAACTATTTCTAAGGGTATTTTATGGTCATTTTTTGACCTTTTTCTTTCTCCCCTAAACAATTCTTAAAAAAATACAATATATATATATATATTTCTCAATATTTTCACAGAACGGAGAATGTAAGGAAAGAAAGAGAATGAAATTATCCATAAAAACGCTGAAAAATGGTCAGGTGATTGTGATTATATGTTATCATATTTAAACTATGGGAACTAAAGTAAGATTTTAGTCAAATTTTAGGGCTAAAAGTGTCAAAAACAAACCCCCCCCCCCCCAAAAAAAAAAAAAAAGGAAAAGAAAAAAAAAAAAAACTACTACGCTCTAGCAAGTTTTATTGATCAATACATGTGCAATTTGCAATTTTTTAAAAGTAGAAAATGCCAAATGAAATAAGCAACATATTAAGGGTCTAAAGTGGAATTTTCACTCCAAGAGAGAAATCATTGGTACCATGTGTTTGTAGGTGCTAACTTCGAGGAATAAACGAGGAAAGCAATAACTGGAGGAATTACAGGTTACGTTCTCTGCAGTTACGAATTTTTCAATTGCTATTCTTAAAAGGCCTTGTACCATTAGTTTTTTAATAGCAAAATAAAGAATTTAAATTTGGAGTACAATGCTTGTAAGAAAGTAATGCAGGAATTGCAAAAAGCAGTGCTCGCTCCCTTTTCATTACTCGTTAGTGCATTTTGATCAGGTCAGTTAACAGGAAGGAAGTCCTTACTTGATGATAAAACAACTAAATACATATTTTTTAAAAATATGTTACAAAATAATTTTTTTATCTTTTTATGATGATTTTACTCTTCATATTATATTCAATATGAAGGTCATGTTATATTCAATATAATCTCATATCGTATTACATTCAACACAATCTCAGATCGTGTTAAATTTAATACGATCTCGTGTTAAATATAACACGAGATTGTGTTACATTTTAATTTTTTTATTCAAATTGATGATTCCTCTATCCTACCTTCGTGTTATATTCAATATAATCTCGTGTTGAATATAACACGAGGTCGTGTTACATTATAATTTTTTTAATTCAAATTGATAATTCATCTATCATACATTTGTGTTACATTTAATACGATCTCGTGTTGAATATAATCAATCCAATCATATGCTTGATTTTTTTTAAATACAAATCAAATTAATCCAACCAAATAAACCGTAAATTTCATTCAAATAAACCAAATCAATCCAAACAAATCAACCAAATCAATACAAATTCTATAAAAATTAATTTGAATAAGAAAATCGCTTCGAATCGCAGGACAAAATTTGGCCTCAAACTGCAAATACCATGTCTATTTGCAAGTCCATTCTTCTGCTGAAGAAGTGCCTTCATCAAGTGCTCTGTCTCCACTATCTGATGTTTGTTCTCATTCGCCACTTCCAGCGAAGAAACAATCGCTTCGCCATTTCCGTAAACTCTTGTTGAGTTATCTGCCGCGAATTCATCAATTGTTAACTAGAAAAACCCAAAATATAATAAATATTTTACATATTCAATTCAAGTTTAGGCAATGGCTTACTTTTCCACCCGACGAACTGTCGGATTGAACGACAAACGATCTCGAGCACTTCCCGAATCTCTCGACTCGTTTCGAGAGAAATCAAGAAATTTGAATCACCAAATTCTTCGATAGTAGATGGACAAACTCACGATTTGAATCGTCGGACCATATCACGAAATTCGAGAGCAAATAGCTCAGAACAGAGCAAAATAGAATTCTTCGATAATAGATGAACAAACTCACATTTGAATCGTCGGAATTCGAAACCATATGTCAAAATTCAAGAGCAAACAGCACGGAACAGAGCAAAATCTGAGCAATCTGAACCCATAAATCGTTTTATTGTTCCAATTCATTCATGTCTCTAAAACCCTAAGCGGTCGCCGTCGCAATCGCTCAAACCAAGCCACCAGTTACAGATAAAAAATTGAACCAAATCTAGATGCGGCGCCTACATGGTAATCATCGTCACTGGGCTTGGTTACTGACTGGGCTTCGTCGTTGGTGAGAAAATGTAGGCTACGGAAGTGATTGACGAGGGAACAGAACTGCGGCTTGAGAAGACAAAGAAGGAAGAAGAAATGAGTAAAATCGTCATTTCAAAATGTTTCGGATTATCTTGTGCAAAACAATGCCTTTTATGGGATTATTTTGTGAAAAAAAAAAAGATTATGAGACTATTTTGTAGATTTGGTGATTTAAAGAAATTATGTGGTATTTTTCCCTTTTGATTAGTCCGGTTATGAAGTGGAGATGTATGTTTTTTGAAAAATATTTTAAAAATTAAATCTTCAATTTAATTTTACATGCATTATATCGATGTGAAGAAATGCATATTTAAGACCACCAAGAAAAGTAATTAGTCAAAATACGCATAAACTGATTCAGACACACCTTAGAAAATAAAATTAAAAATATAGGAGGCATATGCATCTATTTAGAAAGTTTGATGCACACGTTCATCCAATTTGAGGTTTTATGTTCAATTTATCGGTCTTTGAAAAGTCAAATTTATAATTTCAAAATGGCTTGCACGAGTAGGTAGCAGACTAGTAACAAAGTTATAATTTTTGACAGAAAATGTTTGAGATATGAAAGTCGATGGCACCAGTGTGTTTGCTAGTAACAATCGTATTATCTTGTGGATTTAACTTTTGATGCTCATTCATTTCAATCTCTAAGAAGAGAATACACTACAGAATACACAAAAAAAAAAAAAAAAAAAAAAAAAATTTGGTGAAAAAATAAGGCATCAAAACTAGTGAGTGAGAATTAATGATAGATGTTCAATGCAATTAGGGAAGAAGGGATGTCATGAAAACCTCATGGAAGGCTTTGAATATCGATTGAAAGAAAGAAAATCGAATAACGCATCAAAGGGTGTTAACCGCTCATTACCATGATTTCCACGAGGATTGGGGGGGGGGGGGGGGGGGGGGTTTACCCATGATTACCGGGATGACTTGCCGACCAACTCATTCTATGCCTATAAATACTGCTAGCCAAAAGTAATCACATTTTTCTAGAGAAAATTTCGTCAAAATACTTTTAGAATACCTAAACTCAGTTAATTCTCATATTGGGATTTAATCTCTATAGATCTGAATTTATAACACCTGAATCAACATGTCAAATCATCAAGAGTTCTATAATACACATAAATTGCGTATTTGGATTCATTATGAACAATCATCAATGTGAGAATAAGTGTAGCTCTGAGAAAAAATGGACAAAATGTAATTTAGAAAAGTGAACATACACTAACTTGGCTCCCCTGGTATTATTTGTAGAAGAGAGAAGATTTTTAACAAGTCTTTTATAAATCTCGATCATCCCCATTAATGCTTTCGAAATTCGCGGAATTAAGGAATTATGGTCTATTATATAATATCTTTTCATTTATAGCAGACTATCTTAACGGATCTCAAGCACCGGATAGTCGTTTTCAAGCTCGAGAGATATCTCAAACCATCCTTGGTTTATCCTGAGAATGATCTTTTCTGGGCAACACTGAATCCTTATGTTTGGATTATTGGAGGTCTTGGTCGGTTTGGAGAGTTGTCCTCGGTTTTGTTCAAAGAACCTCGAGTTTTAAAATTGAGCTTGGGATCCGGGCCAAACAAGGCCTTATGGAAGCCGAACATCTAAGGGGTCCCCCAGCCACGTGAAGTTGGCGTTTTTTTCTTATCGGTTCTCGGCTATCACATCACAGGCTCATGTTGGTCCCCATATCAATTGCCCAACAATATGGGGAGTTGGTGGCGAATCATGTTCTTCTTCTCCTCTTCCTATCCATCTACAAATGATGGATAAATCCCTTTGAACTATTTACAAAATGCTCAATTTATTTTCGAATTTTTGGATTTGATTCTTTTTTTTAAATTAGGTGATAAAGGTTTAAAAAAAAATTAAAATTTTTAAAATTAAAAAAGATCAAATCAACACTTAACTATTATGATGATTTAACTTAGAAAAGAGTTACAAAATTTCATGTGGTTTTATGATCAATATAATTCTTATGAAGTTATTTTTCTTATAAAAAAAATAATGTTTTTGCATCATATTATAATAAAAAAGAACAACCAACAATCGATAATTTAAAAAACTTAGAATGAAAGTTATAAGGAATATTTCGAGAAGTCTCAAATAAGGCCACATGTAAAAAAAACAAAAACTTACGTGCAACACAAATGGGCTCGAACTTGATACTCAAGTGCAACGCACGTGAGTTCGAGCCGGACATATGGGTACGCAAGGATTCTGCCCGGGACCCAAGGAAGAATACTGAGAACATCCTCAACACCGATCATGACCCTTCGGTCACATGAGGAATTAACTTGGATCTATATATAAATGGATAAATCTTTGGGATATCCTACAATGTCCTAAACCCCATTCCAAGCTTATGCTACAAACCTATTCGGGAACAATTACCAACTCCCGCTATATAAGGAATAAGGACTGAGAATCTGGTGTAACAGATATTAATCTCCTTAATCCCACGAATCTCGCATGTATTAATGAAATTGATCAATATTTTAGAAAAAAATATCAAACAAGTCTTCTCGCATCTATAAATACGAGAGTGGTTGTCAAGCAAGGTACACACATTTTTGCTAAGTCAACACTCATGTCCAAATATACCTAGAAACTCTATTTATTCCTACAATGAAGGTGCAATACCAGCAGATCTACTTGCGTGCATTATTTTGCAAGAAGCAAGACTTAAAAAGATCCATATATGATTGTCCAAAATTGGGGGGGGGGGGGGGGGGGGGGGGGAAATCATAGAAGTTAAATGAACAAAAAATAAACATTATACTTTCAAACTTAATTTATAGTTGATAGGGGTGGATTTGGTCATGGGACACCAAGTGAGAAAGCCCAGAGAACCTGCAAAAAGGGGCCTGGGTTGTGCCTAAAACTTCCTAGGCCCAGGCCCATAACCGTCAGCGGGCTCAGAACCCTGGGAAAAAAACAACGCATTTGAAAAAGTCAGTGGGCGCCAGAAGCCGAGAACCGGGCCTAGGGGCAAAATCAAGTGCGGCGCTTAGGGACAGAGGGTGAGTCACCACCAAATCAGTAGAGAATATTCGCTTGGCATTGATGACATGCAAATAACAAAACAATCATCGCACCGTAACGGATTTGGTGCTTAGGCGCTTCTCTCTCTCCATTCCGAACGAAGAACTGTATAAATACCCGAGTAAGTCGTGAGCCCAGGTAGACAATTCCTATGCGATATCCTGTACACAGCTTTATGCAATACACGTAGCATCATATGCTCGATTCTATTGATCACGCACCCTTATATTCGGTTTTTCACATTTTTCTCTCATCAAATACTTACTTTTACGCCAGAAGTTCTTCGCCGGGATCCACCCCTCGGTATTCAGAATTTGTGCAGGAACCTTTGGAGGCAAGGAACAGAGGCTAGCAGGGGGGAGAATCATAAATTCGATGTGTTACCATTTCCAGGCAACATCAATAGTAATTTTTGAACTTTTGGCCTTGAATATTAATATAAGTCTACTTGAATTATTTAAATATCTAACAAACCTTTAAAAAATAAAAAAATTATTATACGATCGTTATAAATAGTATATTTATATATAAAAAAAACATATCCTAGTGATCTAATTAAATTTTTAGTCCCCATAGACCGTTCACTAAGTAGTCTTTGCGAATCATTAAAGTGTTGCCCTCAATATACATTTTGTCATTTTTTGCAACTACGCAATTAACGGTCAATTTCTAAAAGGTATAGTTGAACCAACGATTATGAAACTAAATTGCAACAAAAAAAATGTTGATTGTGAATGTTGACAAGTGATTTAATTCTAAAAACATATATCATTTTAATATGTTAGAAAGTCATTTTAGAAATTAATTAAATAATTAATTATAAAGAAGAAATTTGAGAAATAAAGATGACACAGATCAAAATTATTGTTTACAATATTCCAGATTAACAGATTACAACTTAAAGTGACATAATTCAAATTTGTATTACAGTGTGTTGATAAAATACTAAATGTAAAATAAGAAGAAGACACTTGTTGTATTAGCACCAGTAACACACATGAAAAACCTCTATATTTTGTAACTCTTTGTAGTTACAAAGTTGAACAGTTAGGTTCTATTTGGGATGAATCTGATTTTCAAATTTTGTCTAAAAGGATACCAAGACAGAGGTAAGTATTCCCAAGGCTACGAGCTCGAGCCTGGGCCGGTTGGTCGGCGGCGCGCATGCTCGTGTGATTTTATTTATGTTGTACTCTTTAGCTTACTTTCTGTCTATATCATTTCAATGCTCTAGGAGGCCTACCTTCAAGGTAACCCAAGTACTCATAAATGATTTTTTATATTCTTCAGTAACCAACGTGGAATAACCCATACAATACATCAATCGACAATTTTAAGAAGGTACTTTGAGGAACAATGTTAATTCACCTCTAAATGATTTTTTTTTTTTTTCACAAATAAATATATCAGATTCATTTATTCACTAAGGAGAATATATTAGTACATTCATATGTCCCGTTTTAAGATTGAGTTCTACAAATAATTGAATAAAAAAATACTTAAAAAATCATTTTTATATAACAAAATCTTCATTTCACCCTCTTTAATTTGATATCCATATTGAATTTTTTTTTGTTCAAAGAATTTTTATCTAGTGAACGTTCACTAAAGGTATTGGATATCATTTTAGTGCACAAAGAATTGGATACCATTCACTGTCCAAGTAACACAATGTTTAATACCAAATAATTAATATTCATTTGTTTAGAAAATCGAGCAAAAAAAATGAAAGGGTAAATCATGATTGTTATTGGCATTACAAGAACCTTCACTGTTTGCATTTCATATTTTGATGATGTGTGGCACACTTTAGAAATTCATTCCATTGAATAACGTTCATTAATTATTTATGATAACATTCTATGTAAAAGGGTAAATCAAAGATGTTATTAGTATGAGTAGTAAACATTTGGGTAAATCAAAGATGTTATTAGTATGAGTAGTAAACATTTACTGTGCGAAATTCATATTTAGATGTTACTATACGCATTTATAGATTGATCTATCACTGATTAAGTAAACATTCACTTGTTTTTTATGTACGCGAAAGATTAATTACTGCTAGTCAAATTAGAAGTGAGCATTCACTATGTGCATTTCACATTATGATATTACAACACACAATATAGATTGATTCATCATTAGCTAATATTTCACTCACTGAAGAACAAAAATGAAACAATGGAATTATGAAATTCAACTTTCAATTATGAAAATGGAAACGACCATTTTGAAAAACTCATAACTTACCATAACCAAAAACTTCTTCAAGTACGTGTCAATAAGAAAAAGTGATAATATAGTTTTATTGTCGTGAACGTTCATTAAATAGAGAATTTAAAATTAAACCACGTTCGACAAAGGTTAAGAAAATAATTAAAAATAAATAGTGGATAATTTTCTAGATTATCTTTTTTTAAGGATAAAACATTAATTCCCTATGGCAATGTTATGAAAGTTGTGACATTATGATAAGTTCAGCCCAACTACATCTCAAATTTTAAAGTGGGCTCTAAAATTAGACCCTGTGGTCATGTTTGTCCTTGAGCCCATTAAACCCTATGGCCATGCTTGTTTTCTTAAAACTTCTGTTCTCAAATTCTTGTTTTCGTTCTCAAATTTTAAAATTTAAGAATAAAAATATGTTTTTTCTAGTCCCAAATATTGAGATTAATCCCAAAATTCTTGGGAACAAAAAAAAAAAAAAAATCGTTTGTGTGCATTCCAAATAATATATATATATATATATATAGATACATACTCAGTCTATTCCCACTAATAAGGGACAATGTCTCTATTTTTAAAAATTTTAATGGAGTCCCAATTCAAACTGTGTTAGCCTAAAATATAAAGAAATGATTTTTTTCTTAGCAGATCAATTTAAGTCCAGAGAAACATAATAAAGTAATTTGCTATAATTATATTATTTAGTTGTAACTTGCAAATCTATTTTTATTTTGTCACAATTAATGAAAAATAATTGCATAAATAATCCTAGTGAAAAAATAAACTATATATATGAGCTAATGTTTTAATTAACATGTTATAAAATTAGTATATTTCTCTCTAGATACCCTTTACTGTTTTCGTAAGCACTTATCTCCTGTAGTTCAAAATAAAGTCTAAATTACCCAAAAAAGGGAATAAAGTCTAAAAATTAAATAATTGACAAAATTGCATAAAATGGTAAATTTACTCTTATACCTAATTGACCCGACCCAAGAGAATAAATAAAAGAAAAAATAGGACAAACGAATATTTTCCTGCATATAAATGTCAATTAATATTAATTAATTAATTTTGATTTACTTAATTTTAATTTAAACACATGACACTTTGTAGTTTAGCAATGATTTCACTTCAGTTCAAATCAGTAGCTATAATATAATTTTGATTGTCAAACCACCATCTACCATTCATCCAACTATTTTTAAGAAGATGTTAAAAGCATTTTCATCCTTTCTTTCGCCTTTACAATTCTTTTATGTATATATCCCAAAATGTGTCACACAAAAAAAATTACACCCTAACTTCTAAGACGATTAAATAAAATTATATTTTGTACTCTTTAAATTTTATACTTATATTTAATTGGTCAATTATTTTATTATTTATTCTCTTTTTACATTTTCAAATTAAAAAATCAATATAGTGCCTTTTAGGCACAGAGAATCTCTAGTATGTATATGTGTGTGCATATATATACACACAAAGGGGGAAAACGAGGGTGGAAATTCCCATAAAGCCTCTTCACATGCATGGCAAATAACTATTTGATGTCCAAAATTATAATGTGGATAACGATTAGGAAACTTTAAGGTGTTATATGTTCAAATTGAAACTATAGGAACCAAAGTGAGATTTTGGTCAAAATTCGGGGTACAAAGTGTCAAAACCCCAACAAAAAGTAAAAATGCAAAACAAAAATGGCAGTAAAATCAAAGAGGAGATTCAAACTCAATTTGAATTGAATTCAAAAAAATGGTTAGAAAAATCAAACAAGAAAAAGTCGATCATTGTTCCTAATTTTTTCTACAAATGATAAGAGATTCACCTTGTGGCCATGGGGGACTGAGGCCGATTTCGATCGGGTCGAGCATTTCCACCGGGCGTTTGAGCCGCAGTTTCTTTGTTGTTCTTCATCTGTGTATTGGAAACAGATGTATTTCTTGCGAGGATGGCGAGATCGAAGGCGGTTTTATTCGGAGGATCTGGCAGATCGGTTCTATGAATTCCAACGATCACGCCGTCCTTGATATCCAGACGTACTGTTTTAGAAGACATGGAAATCAGAAGAACACAGATCTAATGAAACAAATTGAAACCTGGAATCAAACTCCGTGTTTAATCGTGTAATTGAGCTTAACAATTTTCTCATCAATATCAATCGAAGTTTTCTCGGCATCCAAATCATGATCAAATTCCGATTTCAGAAGGAATTATTGTGTATTCCTTCCGAAACAACGATTGAAATCATAGGAAAATATAGAATGCAATCACGAAAAGCAGAAAATCAATACGAGAATCGCCATACCTGGATATGAGAACCACCAGAGAGTGAAGACGCAGAGAAACACAACGACCGGAATAAGATGAACTCTGTTGTGACTATCAAGCAGCCACAACCACAAGTCGTCGCCGGAGTGCTTTTCGTAGAGGGGCAAACCGTTCCTGCCTTCCGTCATCTTCTTTGGAGAAGTTTTGTCTTCAAATAGCTCCAGCAGATCGATGGTGTGCTGATCATTGGGAGCGCGAGATGAATTTGCAGGTCTTAGCATCGTGTAGAGAGAGAGAGAGAGAGAGAGATTCGTGGAGAAGAAGACGGAGAAGATAAGGATTCTTCAAGTTTAGTTAATCTTCGTAACGATTTTTGGGCGGGAGAAATTTGCAATTAATTGTTTTTTGGATAAATTGTCTTTTACTCCCCTCTACTTTGTCTAATTATCATTATAACTCCTTCTACTTCAATTTTGATTTTAATTTAATTTTTTAGAGATATTTATGATAAAAATAAATAAATCAAAATTAAGATAAATGGGTAATTTTGTCTATTTCATCAAAAAATTGGATGAAAATTTAACTCATTCTTTAAGCATATTCTATTAATTTAAACCGAAAAAAAATAGTTTATCACATTGTCTAAAATAAAATTAGATAAAGTGTAATTTTTAAAGTAAAAAAAAATAAAGTGATAATTAGGCAAAATGAGGGCGTAAGAAGCTAAGGGTCAACTTACCTTTTAAAGTTCAAATTAAGTTAAAATTGAGGGTAAATTGTTTTTTAACGCACTTTATTTTACGTAATTATCACTTCATTTTACTCTACTTCAAAATGTTACACTTTATCTATTTCTACACAAAGTAGAAAACTAATTTATTTATTTTTCCGTTTAATTGAACAAAATATACTTAAAAATAGATGGAATAAAAAAAAATTTATTTGAAAATCTCATCAATTGGACAAAATTATCCTTTGTAATCCTCATTTAGAGACAAAAAGAGAGAGGAATAAATAAAAAAAAATAGAAAAATAGAAAATAAAGGAAAAGAATACAAAATAAGTTTAGTGGGGATAATATCGTTTTTTTATTTTAATTAAGAGGCCAATCAAGTCATTTTGCATTTTTAGCAGAATGTGAGTTTCTCACTTTGTTTCAAGTCTAAATAGATAAAGTGATAATTACGCAAAGTAGAGACCTGATATAGCCAAAAAATCTTTAGTGAACCTGCAAAACCAGAAAATACTAAGGATTGCATTGGTGTGGTGTTAGTCATAGAACCTCTGGCGTGAAAATAAGTTACTTTTGTTTTTTATATGAGCAAAAAACTTGTAGTTGAATTGACATGATACATTTCCCTTTTATAGGCCACTTCGATTATGACTGTTTGATATGGTTGAAGTAGTCTTTCCCACGATTCGTTGCTATTTAGTTAGGAGTGGTTCCAAACTCAGTGCACATGGGAGTGTGAAGTTTGACTGGGTTTTGTTATTTAATTTCCCACTTGTTGGATCCATGCAATGGATCATCGGATTGAACTGTTGTCCGCGGCCGGGTTTCGTCTGAGCATTTGGCCTCTTTATTGTGCTTATCCAAGATGACAAGTGGCCTTATCGTAATGGGCTTCATCTAAGCTATGTGTTGGACCACCCATAGCAAGCCTCTTCCTGGTATTTCCAGCTAGATTTCTACCGTTCTTGTGCCTGGATTCTTGGCCTAAGTTCTTTATCAAGCTTCTCTTGGAAGCTAAATATAGTAGCAAGAATTTCTCCCCCATCAGGAACTAAAAAGTAATTTATCCCAAAATTAATGTTTTTTTATCTATATTAGGATAAATTGTATTTTATCCCCTTCTATGTCCAATTATTATTTTATTTTTTCTACTTTAAAATGTTAAACTTTATTTACTTCTACTTTTGAACAAAGTGAAAAACTATTTTTTTTTTCCGTTTAAATTAACGAAATATGTTTAAAAATAGATAACATTAATTTTTTTTCATCTAATTTTTGGATGAAATAGATGAAATTTTCAATTTATTTTATTTTATTTTTAATATTTTATCATAATATTTCTAATAAACTTCAACCTATCCCAAAATATCTCACAAAATTTTACACCCCCACTTCTAAGACGGTCAAATGAAATTATATTATGTACATTTTAAGTTTTAGATTTGTATTTAATTGATTAATATTTTATTATAAATAATTTTTTATGTCTATAAATTAAAAAATTAATATAGTACCTTTAGACATGGGAAATCCCTTGTATATTATAAATTAGGGCAATGTGGGTTCCACATAATAATTTTATTGAATCGAACGGCTAAGATTTATTAGTGTGGACATTTACTAAATCTGAACCATTCAATTGAAAAGATGCTTGCATCTCTTAGATTATACATATGGAGATCTTTTAGATTTTATATTCACGACCTTAATTTCTTTATGAAACCCACATTATTTATAATATAAATTAGATAATCTATATAATAAAATAGGACATACAAAATGTCAAAAATCCCGTAGATAAATTACAACCGCTCTTTATATCCCATATAAAGAGCGGTCCAGATTAATTCTCTAGATTAATATTAATATAAAAATATATTTATATTTAACCTTGATGGAGGTATTTTTGGACACCACTGAGTCAGCACCTAGGACCCAGCTACGTGTCCACCTTTCCCATGACACGGGCGCATTCCGAACTTCATAGTGCCACGCTGAAGCATACGTCGATCATGGCTCTTTCTTGGAATCTCCTTTGCACCTAGAAATAAGCAAGGTGCCTCGTAGGGATGTTGCTACCTAGAGCTCTGTGTCGTTCCCCGGACCGCCAACTTTAGGGACTTAATCGTTTACCTCGATCAGATCCATATTCTAGCTTGTTTCTCCTCCAAGAATCCATGAATTTCCACTCTCCTCCACCAGATCACAACCATAGGCCTGACAGAGGCCCGCGGGCTTCACCAAATGGGCCCAAAATCCTAAGCCTAATGATTATCTCCTAAACGCGTCGAATTATTGGCTAAACACATGGTTTCACCTAATTAACCGTGTTTAGGCCCGATTGATCATCTCCGACGCCTATATATACCAATAGCTATGCAAGCCCGGGGTACGTTTTATTATGCGAATGCTTTAAGTTCATTTGTTTACTTAACGCATTCTTGTACCTCTTTTATCTGAGCTCTTATTCTTACGTTGGAAGGGTTTTGTCGGGACAAATCCTAGCCCTAGCCTTCTGTAGGCACTACTCCTTGAGGAGTACGACTCTGGACACAACAGGTCAATCCTCCAAGATCGAGTACAACTCATGTGGAAGATTTTCAACTGTTAACTCTACTTCAGCAAAAGGACACGTCACTTGACTGAACCATACTCGAGGTGTTGACTACTTTGGGACACCAACAATTTGGCGCCATCTATTGGAATCGTGTAAAAATCATTCCCCTAATCACTGCTTTCTGCTCAGCTAAGCTTGGATGATCATAAAGTCTAGTCGGGCAAACAGTCATAGAATAAAAGAATGAGAAGACATGTCGAGAACCCCAAAGATACCCTCTAGCTCCCAAAAACGAGGATAATTGCCCCACGACTAGGTAGGACCATCCACTCTGCCACCTGGGGCTGCAGGACAGACCTCGAGAGCTGTGGATGCATCTCGAGTTGATCTCCTTGAATGCCAAATGAGTGAGTTCAAGTTATGTGTATAGCTCCTCGTTGTGCACTTTCCCTACCCTCTATTTAGGGTAGACCAACTCTCTAGACTGCAACACCCGAGAAGCCACCTTAAGACCACGATGTTCTCATGATTATTTCGAATGGGCATGTGCCCGAGGACCGCCCTCCGCCTAACAACCCTGAGTTTGCAGGATAATAGAGGCCCCCCTAGTAATACCGAGATCTCTATCTCCTCCGCCGCACAAATTTGTGGCAAAGGACCTTTCAGTATCCCCTAACGGTCGAGCTTTTCATCGGCCAGCCAGGTCCGATCTCAAAGGCCAGCGTGAATATAAAATTGGCTCTTACTCGTCTCTCTCCTATTACACTACGGCCCGAGTTGCGGCCAGTCACATACTGGAAGAGCCCATAGCAAGAAAAGTTGTAGAACGTCACCTTGCTGACATGGAAGCCCATATCTAGGAGGCGCAAGGAGGCCGGGCCAAACCAGGTGTTATTATGGAAGTGAGATCTTTATTTACGGAAGAGGTTTTGGAAAAAATAGTGTCAAGACACTTTACTCACCCCTAGATGAGTCTGTATGATGGGAAATTAGATCATCTTGACCACCTGTCCATGTTCAAGTCTCATTTGGACATGTAAGTGGCCTTTGTAGCTCTACGGTGTAGAGCCTTTCCCATCACCCTCACAAAGGCAGCGAGATTATGGTTTTAGGGCCTGAGACCAATATCCATCTCCACCTTCTAGGAGCTCAAGCAGTTGTTTCTAGCTTGTTTCATCTGCTCCCAGCGGCTGAAGACTATGGCCCATGTCCTTACTCTCCAATAGGAGTCGAGTAAATCCTTGGGAGATTATATTGAGCGCTTAAACCGAGAATCCAACATGTGCGACAAGCTCACTGAAGGCGTGGCACTAAATGCCTTTGTTGACGGCCTTCGGCACTAGAGGTTGTCATATGACCTTTACTCGAATCCTGTTCCCACTCTCGTTCAGGCTCTAGATCGCGGGACTAGGTTCTATAGTGTTGATCTTTGTGCTATAATCAAAATAGAGAAGGAATGGGTGAATAAGCCGAAGGGACTGAGGGATAGAGGCCCAAATTAAACCTAAGGCTTGAGAAGATTACAAACTGAAGGGAGGTTCGGAACCCCACCTAGGGACATGAGGCCACTTGGTGGCTGCTAATTTATGCGCTGTCACTTTCACCGTAAGCGTATGGATCAAGTTTTAGTATAATGGACCTTTTGGTCAAGTATCGTATCTATATAGATTGGTTGAGATTACTATCGCGTACCACAATTGTCATAACCCGACTTTATCTAGGCGACAAAAATAGAATATAAAATTAAATACTAATAGTAAAATATTAATTTAACTATACTAATACTATATTGAGATAGATTTGAGAGAATAGGTTGTCTAGGGATTAGTTTCGTTTACAAATACGTGTTCGATCTCGTTTTAGTTTATATTAACGGCGTTTGACTTATATGACAATCTTAGTTCGTAAACTCTCTCTCCACCTCTCTCGAGTGTAAGACGAGGGAATACGCGACTTCTTGTTAATGAAGAAGTCTCCCTTAACGTCTTAACGACCCTAGGTTATGTAAGTCTCGCCCCAACGTCATTGATTGCGCACAATCCAACTCTCTCCCGGGTTATTGGATCGTCGTGTTGTATTTACCCTATCGATAATCTCAGTTCTAAAACTCCCCTGCCACCTATCCCGAGTATAAGACGGGAGAATACGTAACTTTGTGTCAACGACGAAGTCCCCCTCAACGTCTTAACGACTCTAAGTCACGTGAGTCTCGCCCCAACGTTATCGATTGTCCACAATCCAACTCCCGATCGGGTTGTTGGATCGTGGCGTTCGTTTATTCTAGTTCGAATCTGGAATTTATCAAACCCCGTATTATCATAACATAATAAACAAATAATACGGCACACACAAGCAAAATAACGAAGAACATCCGCAAACAAAACACAAACTCAATTAAACAACGTATTCATAAATTATATTAATAATCTTTAAACAACCTATGTTTAGCCAATGGACATAACCATGTATACAATGTAAAATAGTGTAAACATGCTCAAAAACTACCAAAATGAAGAAAACAAATAGAAGAAACGAGCGACTTAGCCTATATCCAAAGAATTGGCGTTAGAACCGTCGAGCGATCGCTTCCCTCTTCATCTTCTGCCTTAGGTTGAGAGTGCTCCCTAAAAAATCTCTCAAACTTACCCTAAAATATAGCCTAAGGGGTTTGGGGGGGTGATTCTACTGGAAGAGAGGAGGAGATGAAGGGTTTAAATAGGCAAAATATCTAAAAAAATATCTTAAGACTGTGTAGAGCTGACCGCCGCGGCGATGGAGTATGTCAGTCTAAGGTTCGCCTAGGCAGTGGACTTGGTGACATCCCGCATTGTCACTGCAGCGGCGGTGGATCTCAACACCACGACAGTGGACGTTCAGCAAGAATTGGTGCACTCTGCATCTTCACCGTCGCGGCAAAGGTCTGGACACCGCGGCGGTGGGTTTCTTTCACAATATTGTCTCCTTACTTGTTTTTCCACCAATCTCCGACCGTTCTCGATACGATTTGATCGTTTATACTCTAATTTCATTCTTTTTCACCCCACACACCTATTTTAATACAAAAAGAATAAAAACATATTAAAACATATTAAAAACGTAATAAACGTACTCGAAAACTAACAATATTCAGTTTGGAAATAGATAGGTAATTTACACCTATCAAATACCCTCAAACTCAAAATTTTGCTAGTTCTCGAGTAAAACACCCACACGATACGAAAAAATATAAAAACTAATTACGAAATTGAATACTAAAAACAAAAAACAATAAAAATAAAAATGTGTAAGTTTTGATTATCATCTACCGAGCGAAAGATTTTTTTCCCTCATCGGCCCCCAATCCTATCAAGTTCAAGCATAAATCACACCATGTGGTATTCTACAATTTCAACGTTCAAAAATAGTAAGCGTCATTCTAGATCCTGTTTAAGTGTGTGTGTGATTAAACTCAAATATACAATTATCCATTGATTAGATGAGATTATCCCTCAATATAGTTCCTGACTAAAACCTTTAAGGTATAGGGAATCCATATGTCTGACTCGGAATCTATTCCCCACTAATGTAGACTCAGAGGTTCAAAAAGATCAATAGGGTTTGGTTCAGTTTTGGAATAATAGCCACCGGTATATCGGAAATACAAAACAGGTTAATCGTCGTTAACGTGACGATACCCGAGACACATGCTTGGCTCTTTCTCACTCTCGAAACCCCATAGATATTATTGAAACAACCCCGAACATATGTTAAGAACGTAGTACTCACTTCTAAAAAAGAAATGTAATTTTTCTTTTTTAACATAACACACCCCCAAACTTGTTCAAATATTTATTTTAGGAGTGTGCAAAAAGGATTAAGTAACACACCCCCAAACTCATTCGAATTTCTATAATTTTAGGAGTGTGCAAAAATATGAATGACATACAACAAGCGAGTACTTGAATACCGAACCAATTTAGAAGTTGTGCCTTTGATTAAGTAGCATAATGAATGCTAACTTGATTCACTCACGTTATGCCTTTGATTAAGCAATAAAGGTTTGGAAAAAGTTCAATCGGCTAGGGTATTTGATAAGTGTTCAGAAATTAAATTGACATTTTGCCTTCGACAGGGTAACGATGGATAATAATATTGCATGGTAGGCTTCAAAAAGGCTCAAACGATCAAATGAATGCCTAAATCATATCTCCTAAACAACCTTGCCTAGGATTTCGCCTCGAATTTCCCCCAAATCAAGTTCTAGAATCCCTATTGTCATGAAATTGAGTGAAGGATAATCGGTTTCAAATCAATTAGACAGTGCTATATTGAGTTTACGTGCTCGTGCATTTAGGATCTACAATAACTTTTACTAAAACGATATGTTATGCACACAGAACACATGAATGAACTTTACGCTCGACCTTAAAACAACCAGGGGATAGACTCATCATCGGGTAAAGGCCCAGATGACGTCAAAACTCAGCACAAAACAACAACTAAAATAAACAAACTAATCCTAAACAAGCATGCACATGATAAAAAACAGTAAAACTTAACTACAACTAAAACATACTACACATACTAACACATCACCACCAACTTAAAACAGGTAATGCCCAAAACGACCCGTCAGTGATCCCAATGATAGTATATAGCATGATATTGAAGACGAGGGTTTAGAACACGTACCTGGTAGGCGAGAGAATCTCGTCTCCGTTTCAAATCGGCGGAGATGGATTTAACTTATTTGTGACCTTGGGTTGCCTCCCAAGACTGGCGAGATGTTTCAATGAATGAAACGCAAGAGTACCTGTCGATCTAACATCTTCAAGCATCCTACCGGAAAACAAAAATAAAACTACAAACGTAAATTATATACAAAAGAAATGCCTGGATTAAAATCGAGTTATTTACTCACAATACTAATAATAATCCAAAACACAACCCTCGGCAATCGTTACCAAAAATTTGGTCGCGATTTCCGAAAACTGTATTCAACAAACCAATCCTCGGCAACGGCACCAAAAATTTGGTGGCGATTGCCAAAAACTGAATTTGACAAACCAATTCCCGGCAACGGCGCCAAAAACTTGGTGGCCACTAATTTATGCGCTGTCACTTTCACCACAAGTGTACAGATCAAGTTTTAGTATAATTGATCTTTTGGTCGGGTATCGTATCCACAGGAATTGGTTGAAATTACTATCGAGTACCACGATTGTCATAACTCGACTTTATCTAGGCGACAAAAATAGAATATAAAATTAAATACTAATACTAAAATACTAATTTAACTATACTAATACTATATTGAGATAGTTTTGAGAGAATAGGCAGTCTAGGGATTAGTTTTCGTTTATGAATATGCGTTTGATCTCGTTTTAATTTATATTAACGGCATTTGACTTATATGACAATTTCAGTTCGTAAACTCCCTCGCCACCTCTCCCGAGTGTAAGACGAAGGAATACGCGACTTCGTGTCAACGAAGAAGTCCCCCTCAACATCTTAACAACCCTAGGTCACGTGAGTCTCACCCCAACATCATTGATTGCCACAATCCAACTCTCTCCCGGGTTATTGAATCGTCGCGTTGTGTTTACCTTATCGACAATCTCAGTTCTAAAACTCCTCCGCCACCTCTCCCGAGTGTAAGATGGGGAATACATGACTTCGTGTTAATGCCGAAGTCCCCTTCAACATCTTAACAACTCTAAGTCATGTGAGTCTCGCCCCAACATCATTGATTGTCCACAATCCAACTCCCGATCAGGTTGTTGGATCATGGCGTTCGTTTATTCTAGTCTGAATCTGGAATTTGTCAAACCTCGTATTCTCATAACATGATAAATAAACAATACGACACATACAATCAAAATAACGAAGAACATCCGTAAACAAAACACAAACTCAATTAAACAACGTATTTATAAATTATATTAATAATCCCTAAACAACCTATGTTTAGTTAATGGCCATAACCATGTATACAATGTAAAATGGTGTAAACATGCTCAACAACTACCAAAATAAAGAAAACAAAGAGAAGAAACGAGCGACTTAGCCTATATCCGAAGAATTGGCGCTAGAACCGTCGAACGATCGCTTCCCTCTTCATCTTCCACCTCGGGTTGAGAGCACTCCCTCAAAAATCTCTTAAACTCACCCTAAAATATAGCCTAATGGGTTGGGGAGGTGATTCTACCGGAAGAGAGGAAGAGATAAAGGGTTTAAATAGGCAAAATATCTAAAAAAATATCTTAAGACAATGTAGAGCTGATCGTCGCGGCAGTGGAGTATGTCGGTTTAAGGTTTGCCTAGGCGGTGGACTTGGTGACATCCTGCATTGTCACCGCCATGGCGGTGGATCTTAGCGCCGCGGCAGTGGACGTTCAACAAGATTTGGTGCACTCTTCATCTTCACCGCCGCGGCGGAGGTCTGGACGCTGCCGCGGTGGGCTTCTTTCACAATATTGCCCCCTTACTTGTTTTTTTACCGTTCTCCGACCGTTCTCAATTCGATTTGATCGTTTATTCTCCGATTTTATAAATTTTCACCCCCCACACCTGTTTTAATACAAAAAGAATTAAAACATATTAAAAACGTAATAAACGTACTTGAAAACTAACAATATTCGGTTTAGAAATAGATAGGTAATTTTCACCTATCACCACTTATTTCCCTAGGGCGTCACCAACCAGGGTTCACTCTACTCATGACCTCGGTGGCTGCCATCTTTGTAGAAAACTCAAGGCATGATTTCATCTCTCATCTACCGCCCCTAAGAGAAAGGTCGATCGGGAGGTCGATGATTAAGTATTGTGAATTCCACCAAGACTAGGGCCATTCCATAAAAAATTACCTTTAGTTCCGATAAGAGATTGAAGCTCTCATTCGAAAAGCCTATCTCAGGAACTATGTCGAGCATCCTAATGAAGAGGAACCCCAAGGAGAGCCTCAGGCCTAGAGAAAAAGGGAAAATCACAACCGTTTACTGCCCTAGAAGGGCTGAGACTGGGGATGATCACCAACGCGTAGATGGTGAAATCAATGTCATCCATGGCAGATTCAACTCCGAAGATGTATAGAGTTACCAGGGTCACATGTCAGGGAACTGATCTTAAAACAGAAGAAGGTGTGCTGCTCAGGTAGCTATGAAACATTGACCATTTGAAGGTGTTTTGTGCAATGTGCCTTCTGTTCTCTCTAATTAACAACATTTTGACCCCCCTAGAGTCGCGGATGATTCTCCATATCAACACCCCGACTCTAGGCGTCACGAATGATTCTCCTCAGCAACATTCTAATTCCCCAGAGTTGCAATAATTCTCTAGATCAACACCTCGACTCTCGGTGTCGCGAATGATTCTCCTCAGCAGCATTCTAATCCCCCAAAGTCGCAATGATTCTCCAGATCAGCATCCCGACTCTCGGCGTCACAAATGATTCTCCTCGGTGGCATTCCGACCCTAGAGTTGTGGATGATTCTCCAGATCAACATCTTGACTCTCAACGCTGCGAATGATTTTCTCCAGTGGCATTCCGATCCCTAGAGTCGCGGATGATCCTCCAGGTCAACATCCTGACTCTCGACGTCTCGAATGACTCTCCATAAGCCTCATCCTGGTGGTCAGCATCGAGGGTGACAACCAGACCTTCTTCAAAGATCAATAGTCCGTACTCGGGAAAAGACCAAGGTTATCCACCAAGTGCAGGGTATCGATCGAGTTTGAAAGCTTGCAACTAAGTACATTTCCTCACCATTCGACTATAAGTCCAACGTTCTAAAAGGGAAGATGCTCCAGCATGGACTAAATGTAGATAACCTGAAAAGGTTCTTGAATGAACCTGACTACGGAGAATTCCCCAATGATTAGCCATGGGGGACCAACCACCACGTTGCGCCCCTGCGGACCGAGAGGACCAGGCACCCTGGGAAACCCTCATCCTAAGTCCAGACATGATTTTCTTACGATCAACTCGTGTCCTGGACTGGGGGTTGGTGGTCCATGGTTTTAGGCAGAGATAAGAAGTTTTTTCAAAAACAGTTAAAATTTTACAACTCTGAAAACAGTACCAAACAGAAAGAGACTTGGAAAAATTGTCAAGAGGAAGGAGTAGACTCTTAAGTACCCTAACTATACCGCTCAGAAGCTTACACGGTCTCCTGTAGAAAAACAAAAATTAGTGAAAGGAGTTTACAAAATCCTAAGTGCTAAAGAAGAGACAGTTTAGAGCCCAGTCCTCCTCACCGTCATCCTGAGAGGCATCCGTGCGAGGAGAAGTAGCATCAATCTCGCCCTCCTCAAGGTCCCCCTCATCAGCATTGTCCTCTCCGGCATCTCTTTGCCTCGCGTCTTTGTGCTCTACACCATCATCCGGCTCTGGAAACTGTATCTCCATAGGGCCGACGAGAAAATTCGGATGCTGACAGTGGATAACCATCATGATGGCCTAGTTCCCTAACTCTAGGAAGTCATTAGTCATCTTCTCCTAGATCTCTAGATATTTGGGGTCCTTCCTCCATTGTTCTAGTGCCTCCAGTCAAGTCTTTTTCCTGACCCCAGTCAGCGGAGTCCTGCTACTTCTACTCTCGATCATGATCATGTCCACCAGGAAATTAAAGTTCTGGTGGTCAATGCAGAGTCCAAGGTTCTAGGTCTGAACAACAAAAAGGCTAACTCAGAGATTGGCCTCAACCTTGTCATCTTTTCTGAAATGTGGATCGGTGAGAATCCAACTCAGCGAGAGGCCTGCTCTCTGGGAAAAGCTAATTCACCAACCCAGTGAAATAAAATTAGGTGAAGAAGATGAAAGATCAGAGGAGCACCGCTCAGAACTTCGCTATGTGGTCTCTGACTAGAGCTTTGCGAAAGGCGTCTAGCTCTCCGCTCTGTTCTCCGATAAAAGCTCTATACAACCCAGGTGATGGGTGGTTCAGGTAATAAGCGCTATGAGGTTGTACAACTCTAAGTTTTGCGTCGTTCAGAGGTCAACGATAAGAAAAGTACCACTCAGAAGAGAGTCGCTCAGAGATCGTCACCCAGAATCTCTTCATTCAAGATGGTTTGTTAACGGGTTGAGAATCACCATTTAGAATTCTGCTCGTCAGCGGTTCAATTAGAATCTCTTTGCAGAAGATTGTTTGCTAACGGTTTGAAAAAGTAACGTTCAGAATTCCCAGAATGTCACCCATCCCAGAATTGTTGTTGCTCAAACATGTTTAACCACGGAGTTAGAAAATCTATCGCCTAGAATTTCCAAGGAGGTCACCCATCTTGGAACTACTACCACCCAAGCACGCTTAACCGCGGAGTTCAGAAATCTATCGCCTAGGAATCTAACCTCGTGAGCCAACAGCTTGTCTCCTAAAAGCTAGTAGCTTGACCCCCAAGAGCCAACAACTTGCCTTCCAGGAGATAGCAACTTGACCCCAACGGCTTGCCTCTAGGAGCCAACAGATTTCTCCCCAAGAGTCAGGAGCTTGACAACCAAAAACCAGCAGCTTGCCCCCCAAAAGTCAAGAACTTGACCTCTAGGGGGTTTTGATAGGGATAATTTGTCTATATATTTCTAAGACGATTTTGATAGTTTTAGAGTATTTTTATTGTGTTTTATTATGTTTTAATACATTTCTATGTGTTTTTGTATAAATCAGGTGTTTAGGGCAAAAATGAGCTAAAACGATTGAAAATCAAGCTAATCAGAGCAAGTCGATAGAAGAACGGTGGGAAAACAAGCAAAAAGACATTATTCAGAAGCCTGCATCCACCAACGTTGTGGTGAAACCATCGCCGTGGTGGTGAAATGCTAGAATGCATAAATCTCACCACCGCAGCGGTCAAGCCACTACCGCGACGATGAAAGTCCAGAGACTTTACCTACTATTCCACCACCACAGCGATAAGCCACCGCCGCGGAGGTAACCCTGCTGGCATGCCCACCGCCGCAGCGGTGAACTTCATCGTTGCAACGGTGATCCCTACAGTTGTAAAGTGCAATTTTAGATATTTTTAGATATTCTGTTCCCATCTTATCATCTCCTATCCTCCATATTTCGGCGATTAGAGCTTATATAGAGTTTAGATAGATTTGAGAGGTTTTTGGCGAGTGCTCAACCAAATCCGAAGGAGAAGAACACAAAGCAAAAAAAGAGAAACGATCTGGAAGCAGTTTTAGCGGCTGATCTTTAGAATACGGCTAAGTTCCTTTGTTTATTTCTTTATTTTCTTAAATTTGGTAGTTGGTTTGAGCATGTTTAGCTCGTTTATCGTTGTACATACAGTTATGGTCGTTAGATAAACATGGATTGTCTAGAGATTAATAAAATTTAAATAAAAATGTTGTTTGTGTTTACCGTTCTTCTATTTCCATTACATGCTTGTTTAGATATATTGAGAAATCGGGATTTGACACTCGGGAGAGATAACCCCGAATTCGGACTAAGGTTAAACACAACACGACGATCTAACAACCTAGGAGGGTGTTAGAAAGTGTGCAATCCATGACGTTGGAGCAAGACTCAGGTGACTATGTGTTCTAAAAAATGCCAGAGGAGGACTTCGGCGTTAACGCGAAATCACATATTCATTCACTTGTCACTCGAGAAGGGAGTGAATGAGTTTATGATACGAAGATTGCCAGATAGGTCGAATACCATTATTGATAACGAAACGAAACCAAACACGTTTTTGTAAACGAAGTTAATTCCTAGATAATCTATTCTCCTAAACGTCTCAAAATAGTATTATAATATAATTAGTTTAAGTAGTTAATTAGTTTAGTTTATTATTTATTATAAAATCTACAATTTATGTCGCCTAGATAAAGCTAGATTATGATAATTACGGTACTCAACGATAATCTCAACCAATCCCTATAGATACGACAACCCTAACTCTTTCAAACTATACTAAAATTTGACCTGTACACTTACGGTGAAAGTAGCGATGCATCTACGCGCTACCAAGTTTGCCTTCCAGGAACTTGACCTCCAGGTATCTGTCCTCCAGGGGATAGCCGCCCAGGATTCTGCTCGTCAAGAGAGCCCCTCAAAAGACGTGATGTCCTGAGCTCTAGAAAATTGAAGAAATTTCGAAATTTCCCTGCCGTGCTATCTAACCACAGAGCCCAACCGTATGGGGGCCTATTCTAAATTCCTTCCCTAGAAAAAGTTAACTGTTGGAAAAGTGCTGTCAGAAAATCAAAGAACTTTTGGGGTCGCCCTGCTATGCTACCTAACCACGAAGCTCAGCCGTATGGGGGCATATTCCAAATTATCCCTCCAAAAAAAGTTAACTGTTGGAAAAGTGCAGCCCAAAAAATCAAAGAAAATTTGGGGTCGCCCTTCCGTGCTACCTGACCATGGAGCCTGGACGTATGGGGGCCTATTTTAAAGTGGCCCTCTAGAAAAAGTTAACCATTCGGAAAGTGCTACCCAAAAAATTGAAGAAATTTCAAGATCGCCCTGTCATGCTACTTTACCTTAGAGCCTGGCTATATGGGAGATTATTTCGAATTAGCTCTCCAGAAAAAGTTAACGGTTCAAAAAGAGTTGTTCAGAATTATGCTCGTCAACAAGGTCGCCTAGAAAACATGTTCGCCTCCCAGGAGCTCTAATGACTTGGAGGCAGATGCCGTGGGATCCAGAGCCTGTCGTCTAGGAGAACTGGCCTCTGGTTGGCAGAAAACCCTAGAGAGATGACCAGGGATATTTCTCATACTTCGAAGTCTTCGGGACGCTCATTTTAGTTGGAAATTGATATCCCTTATTGTCTCGCTCCCCTCGCCGCCCAGGGCTAGGGGTAAACTGATGAGGGTATTTTCGGACACAACTGAGTCAGTACCTGGGACCCCGCCACGACTGATGAAGATATTTTCGGACACCACTAAGTCAGCATCTGGGACCCAGCCACGCGTCCACCATCGCCGTGACACGAACACATTCTGAAATTCATAGTGCCACGCAGGAGCATACACCGACTAAAGCTTCTTCTTGGAATCTTCTTTGTACCCAGGATGAAGCAAGGTGCATTGCAAGGACGTTGTTGCCTAGAGCTCTGCGCCGTGCCTTGGACAGCCAATTTCAAGGACTTAGTCGTTCACCTAGACAAATTCCCCATTCCAACTTGTTTCTCTTCCAAGACTCCACAAATCTCCACTTTTCCCCACCAGCTCACCACCATAGGCCTAATAAAGGCCCGCGGGATTTACCAAATGAGTCCAAAAGCCCAAGCCCAGGGATTATCTCCTAAACTCCCTGGAATATGGCCTAAACACGTGGTTTCACCTAATTAACCGTGTTTACGCTCAACTGATCATCTCCGACGCCCATATATACCAAAGGCTATACAAGCCTGAGGTATGTTTTATTACGCAAATGCTCTAAGTTCATTTATTTATGTTGGCCCAAAGAGCCACCTAAGAGGGGGAGCAAATTGGGTAGTTACAAAATTTAAACAATAAATTCTTTTAAACACTTAATATCAAATAATCAATTTTCCTAAATTAATTATTATCTTAATCACGCAGCAAATATATGTTTAATACTAAGTGTACACCCAAACACAATATAATAGAAAATTAACAGTGTAGCACACAACGATATATCTTAGTTCAGTTAAGCTAGTCTTACCTATGTTCAGTCTCCTAAGCTCCAGGGAGATTCGCAATCCACTAAATCCAAGCAATCAACAATAATATAAAATATAAATTAAAAACAATAATTTGAAAATATCTTACTTGAAAAACACCAAAGAATAAAAACAAGATCGCAAGACAGCACAAATCGGTAATACCAATTCAACAACGTTTTAACTCAAGAACTTTAACACAAAATCTCTCTCGAATAATCTTAGCAGAATGATAACTCTTATAAAAGTATAGGAACTGATAGTTCTTAATATATTTAATCAAATTTTTTCAAGTATATATATATATATATATATCAAGTCCTCCAACGGCTACTTTTCAAAAGATATGCCTCTAAAGGGTACCTTTAGACCCCATATAATATAATCATTCAATTCTGATGTAATTCACTTAAAAATAACTTTCAAAACTCTCAAATAAGTCCATAAAATATTTCTCAATTATAAATAGCAAAGATAGAAAGTATTTAATTATTTAAATTGAGATAATCATTAATTATGTAAACTAAATCAGTATGAATTCAAAATATGTGGATTATATCTTCAACGAGATCAGATCCCCCGAATTTCTCCCTTGGAATCATAAAAAACAACTATTTTTTTACCAAAAGACCAAGATTCTAGAAATCTCAATCGATGGCCTGTTGATTGACCGATTGATTCAGTGTGTAAACCAAGCCAAAACCAAACTGCCAGTTGGTTGACCGATCTCCCTTTAGTCGGTTGACCAATTGGTTCAGGAAGTTTTTTTTGCCAAATTCCAACACAGTCGGTTGACCGATTGGCTTGGAAAGTTTCATTTTTTCACCTTACGCCCATCGGTTGACCAATCTCCTTTGGTCGGTTGACCGATCGATGCAGGATCTACAATTTTTGCTCCAAAACCTCACTGTTTCAAACGATTAACCGATCCTCCTTGATCAATTGACCAATTGATGCTGATTGGTCAAGTCCTTCACCAATTTCTATACCAAAACTCAATGTTTGATCCAATTAACCAAATGTTTTTCTCGATTGATTAAATTGACCTTAAACGTCAACTTTAAGCAAAATTTTCACTTAGGTCAATTTTTATTTTCAATTTCACATAGGAGCGCATATTTAATCAATAATTAGGATTCTAAACTCTATTATTTCAACACATAAAAAACATAACTCATTTAATAGTGTCGTGTGTGATCCTAATTTGGATTGCATTAAGAGTATAAGAGTATTAAATTGTTTTCACCTAATTTCTTCAACTTCTTCAACACTTTTCATTTCTTTATTTTGTCCATCTTTGCACCCTTAACTTTTTTTTCCATGATATCTTCAACACAATCAATAAATGGAACTCTTTTTCTGAAACACTCAACAAATACTTTAGTCCCACAAAAAAATCAAATTTTAATTGTTCATCAAAACCTTGGGATTAACAATCTCCCTCTTTTTTATGATGACAATTAATTTTGATATTTTCTTCAAAACAAAAATGTAACCACACTCCCCCTAAATCCAAGGATGAGTATTTAACTCATTTAAGCTCAATCAAAAAGATAAATTCAAACAGTTCAACAGATATTCAACATAAACCCAAAAATCAATATAACGATTAAGATATTCAATAAAGCACAATATAAACAATTCAACATAGATCTATCTTTAATCAGTACAATGCTTAGATGAACAATTTTCGAAACATCAACTAACTTGTTTAAAGTACACTTTCACCATGATATCCCCCTTTGTCAAACAAATTTCTTATTTAAATATGAAACAAATTCTTCCCTTTTGTCATCTTAAAAAGTGGGGGGCGAAGACTCAAAAATATCATTCTAGGCAAACATTGTTATGCCTAACCATACCTAAACCTCAAATAATTGATAAAGGTTTGGTAAAGATATCGGCATGCTAATTGAAGGTATCAATATACTCAATAGTAACATCTCTTTTTCTGAATGTGATGACAAATGAAATGATGTCTAATCTCTATGTGCTTAGTTCGTGATTGCTGTGTCGGATTCTTACTTAAACATATAGCACTTTTATTATCACAATAAATAGGGACTTTTTCCATACATACTACAAATTCATTCAATCGTTGCATAACATTTAGAATTTGAGCACAACAATTACCTGCTGCCATATACTCAGCCTTAGTAGTCGATAGGCAATTGAGTTTTGTTTCTTGCTAGACCAAGAAACTAAGGCATGTCCTGAAAAATGACATGACCCGTTTGTGCTTTTCTACTCGACTTTGCATTTGGCAAAATCAGCGACGGACTAACTAGTTAACTTGAAGTCACTCCCCCTAAGATACCATAATCCTAAGTCACTTGTCCATTTCAAATATCGAAAGATCCACTTAACCGCAGTTAAATGTGATTCTTTAGGATAAGACTGAAATCTGGCACACAAGCATACACTAAACATTATTTCATGTCTACTAGTAGTTAGATACAATAAGCTACCAATCATACCTCGATACATTTTCTCATTTATGTTTTTGCCCATATCATCTTTGTCTATTTTTGTAGCTATTGCATGGGAGTTTTATACCTTTTAGCGTCATCCAAACCATACTTTTTCAGCAACTCTTTAGTGTACTTGGCTTGATTAATAAAAATCCCTTTTTTAGTTTGCTTGATTTGCAACCCCAGAAAAAATGTCAACTTCCCCATCATACTCATTTTAAATTTGACATGCATTATCTTGGCAAACTCTTGACAAAAATCCTTATTAGTAGAACCGAAAATAATATCATCAATATAAATTTGTACTAATAAGATGTCAGTATCATTTTGCTTGATAAATAGTGTTATATCGCTAAGACCCCTTTGAAAACTATTTTCGATTAAATATCAGCTAAGTCTCTCATACCAAGCTCTCGGAACATGTTTCAGCCCATACAAAGTCTTTCGAAGTTTAAACACATAATCTGGAAGTTTATCACTTTCAAATCTCGGGGGTTGTTCGACATAAACTTGTTTTGCTAGAAAGTCATTCAAGAATGCACTCTTTACATCCATTTGATATAATTTAAACTTTCGTGAACATGCAAAGGCGAGTAACATTCTAGTAGCCTCTAATCTAGTCACAAACGCATAAGTCTCATCATAATCAATTCTCTTTTCTTGGTTATAGCCCTGTATAACTAATCTTGCTTTGTTTCTAATTACCATACCAATTTCATCCTTTTTATTACGAAAAACCCATTTAGTACCAATTATAGAATGAAAGTCCGGTCTAGGAACTAGAGACCACACTTTATTACGTTCAAATTGAACTAATTTTTCTTACATCGCGGAGATCCAAGATTCATCAGTTAACACTCCATTCACATTCTTAGGCTCAATTTGAGATACAAAAGAAAGATTTATTATATCTCTAAGGGAGGAACGTGTACTTACACTTTTTTCGAAATTACCAATAATTTCTTTTACCGAGTGTTCCGGTACTGTCTTTATAGCTCATGGTAAAGTCGATTCTTCTCCTTCTATATGCATAGATTCTTCTACTACTAACGTACGTTTATTATAAACTCTATAAGATTCCCTGTTAGTAGCATATCCAAGAAAAATTCCATAATCAGATTTAGTATCAAATTTACCCAAATTATCCTTATCATTCAATATAAAACATTTGAAACCAAACACTTTGAAATAGGATATTTTTGGAGTCTTACCATTCCAAATTTCATAAGGGGTTTTATTAAAACCTCTCAAAATAAATACTCTATTTACCACATGACAAGCTGTGCTTACTGCTTCGGCCTAGAAATATTTGGGTAAATGATTCTCATTTAGCATTATTCTGATTATTTCCTGAAGCATCATGTTATTCCTTTCCATAACACCATTTTGTTGTGGTGATCTCGGTGCAGAAAACTTGTGATCATACCCATACTCATCACAGTAACTAATAATCTCATCGTTTTTGAACTCTCTGACTCTATCACTACGGATATTAATAATGCTACATTGCTTCTCATTTTGAACACGTTTATAGAATTTAGAAAACAAATAAAAGCAACTTCACTTTTTTTAGCAGGGAAGAACACCCATGTATATCTAGAATAATCATCAACAATTACAAATGCATAAAATTTACCTCCTAAGCTAGCAAATGGCATTCAGACCGAATAAATCAAAATGCAACATTTTAAGACATCTAGAAGTGGATGTGTGCAACTTCTTCTTAAATGATGATCTAGATTGCTTGCCTAATTGACATACCTCACATACTTTATCTTTCACATATTTTATTTTTCACATATTTCAATGCAGGTAAGCCACGTACAAGATTTTTCTTAGATAAATTAGATAGTAATTTCATACTAGCATGCCCAAGTCTTCTATGTCATAACCAACTATTCTTAGATAGTACATTTAAATATGATAAATTTTGAGAATAGAAATCCTTAAATGAACAAGTGTAAACATTCTCAAATCGTGATATAACAAGTAATATGCTACTATTGTGCCAATTCTTAATTATGTATCTATCATGATAAAAAAAAAAAACATTATAACATTTATCGCATAATTGACTAATACTAAGTAAGTTTTGTTTAATATAATCTACAAGGAGAACATCTTTAATAATTGTAGATCCATTGTCGATATTACCTATAGAGATAATTTTACCCTTTGCGTTATCTCCAAATGTCACATAACCTCCGTCTTTAGGTGTCAAAGACGTAAATTTCGATTTATCTCTCGTCATGTGCCGAGAACAACCACTATTCAAGAACCATTTGTCCTTGCCCATTGATGTTTTCAGAATAACTTTCAAGCACCTCAAATAGTTTCTAAGTAGTACCCAGTCTATGTGGGTCCGATCTTGTTAGTTGGGACAATTTTAGTTCCTTTAGGAATCCAAACTTGTCTGCATTTAGATAATTTAAAAAAACATATACTAATAGTATACCCCACATCATTACATTTAAAACGTCTAATAAGATCCCTAATTTCAAAAAAGAATTTATGATTTTTTTTTTTGTTTAAGGTTTTTTTGAAATTCAATACCATCTTTATTAAAGATACCTCGTGAACTTCCCAAAAATATTTTTAAATTGTTCTCACCACCTGTGGATTTGAGAACTATCGAATGTAAATCCGACATCTTGTATTTCAATTCAATATTTTCAAATTCATAGTTCATCACTTGCTTGTTAAGTGTGTTGATTATACTTTGTAGAGCATTAATTTTAGAACACTGATTTTTATAATTCTGGGTTAGTTCTTGATAAACATTAGATAAATCATCAAAATTTCAAGGATAAGAACTAGAATATTTAGGTACCTCATCTCCAGTGCCCATTAAAGCAAGCATGGATGAATCGTCACTGTCCGATTTTTTCGAGTTACTTAACTCAGAGTTATCTCAGGTGGCTTTCATTGATTTCTTCTTACTCTTCTTTCCTTTCTTCTTCTCATTTCTCTTCTTCTTTTTTTTTCTATCTTTTTTTTTGTTCGAGGCATTCGGTTTGAAAGTGTTCAGTTTTGTGACAATTGTAGCATTCCACCTTAGTCATATTAACATTCTTCTTTCTACGGAATGTTCGTCAAGTTATTTTTCTGAAATTCTTCGTGAGAAGCGCCACATCCTTTTCTTACTCGCTGTCAAAACTAATATCATCACTGTTATCATCTTTCTCTTTTTTCTAAGCTTTTAATGCCAATGACTTATTTTGATATTTTTCGTTTCATCCTCATATCCTCGAATAGCCGTCTCACGTGTCATTAGGTTGCCAATGAGCTCATCAATAGCATATTTTGTAAGATCCTTTGTTTTCTCAATCGCAGTTACTTTCGGCTCCTAGACTTTAGTCAACGATCTCAAAATCTTTCGCACTTTATCCTCCATCGTGTAGGGTTTTCCGAGTTGATTAAGGTTGTTACAGATATTATTGAATCTTGTGTGCATCTCTTAAATTGATTCTACTTCACCCATTCTGAATAGTTCGAATTGACGAATTAAAGCATTGATCTTTGACTGTTTTACTCGATTTGTCCCTTCATGGGTGATTTGCAACTTGTCCCACATTTCTTTCATTGATCCACAACTTGAAACCCTAGTATATTCGTTAGCATCTAAAGAACAAAAAAAAATATTAAAAGCTTGAGAGTTAATAGACAGTTTCTGCTTATCAGAAGTGGTCAGTTATTCTTTCTTCTTGGTTACTCCATTTTTCATAGGAACAAATAGACAATCGTCAATAGCTAGTCACGCATTATAATTAGTAGTCTGAAAAAAAACAATCATTCTATCATTCCAGAATGAATAGTTTTCACCTACAAATAAAAGTGGTCGGTGCATAGACTGCCCCTCACCTAATGTGCCTATCGGGTGCTCCAAGTGATCTTCATTAGCTAGTATTTTAAGCTAATTGAGCTAAACCAACTCTATTACCAATTGTTGGCCTAGTGAGCTACCCAAAAGGAGGTGAATTGGGTAATTATACAAACTTAAATAATTCAATCTTTCAACACTTAAATTATCAAATAATCAATTTATCCTAAATCAATTATTATCTTAGTTACACAACAAATAAGTGTTTATATTTTAAGTGCACACCCAAATAGAATATGATAATAACAAAGCAACACATCAAGATATATCATGGTTCAACAAGGTAGCCTTACCTAATCCAGTCTCTCAAGCTCTACAGAAATTCGCAACTACTAAACCCTTACAATTTTTCTTTTTCCAAGCTAAGGAAGAACTTTATCTTTTTACCAGGTTAAAGACTAATATAATTTTATTATAGGAAGAATTATAATCTAATTCTTTCACATGCTAAAGATTAAACCTCACAACTCTCACAAATATCATTGTCCTAGGTAAGGATTGAATATTTACAATTCACTTAAATTAATTCAATTCAGGAAGAATCAAAATCTAGTTCTTTTCAAGAAAAAGAATAACCTAACATTTTTATACCTTAGGATAAATATCAAACCTCGATTTTTTTACCCAAAAAGATGAAACCTAGCTACCTTGACTAAATACCTGCACAACCGTGTCTAATCCGCTCAAACTTACAAATACAAAAGAAAAATAATGAGTTTCTTCGCACAAGGAGTTTTTACCATCTCAATATAATTATATTCAATTAATGTCCCTAAATTTACTATGTGATAGATTCAATGTGAGAAAAATCAATATCTGATTAGTAACAAGTATGGGTAACATAAACTAAAGCACGTAATCTGATAAGTACACAAAATCGTTTTTTTTAAAAAAAAAAAAAAAAATTGCTCTTAAATTTGAAAACGATTTTCTAAAGATCTTAAGTCCAAGCAAATAATAATAATAATAATATGAAATCTAAATTAAGAACAATAACTTGGAAAGATCTAACTAGGAAAATACCAAAGAATGAAAACAAGATCGCAAGATAGCACAAATCGGTGACGCCAATTCAACAACGTTTTAACTCAAGAACTTTAACACAAAATCTCTCTCGAATAATCTCAGCAGAATGATAACTCTTAAAAAAGTGTAGGAACTGATAGTTTTTGAAATATTTAATCCAATTTTCGCAGGTATATAGATATAGATAAATATCAAGCCCTCCAACAGTTACTTTTCAAAAGATATATCTCTAAAAGGCACCTTTAGACCCCAATATAATATAATCATTTAATTATGGTATAATTCACTTAAAAATAACTTTCAAAATTCTCAAATAAGTCCATAAAATATTTGTCAATTATAAATCACAACGATATGAAGTATTTAGCGATTCAAATTAAGAGAATCATTAATTATGTGGACCAAATCTGTATGAATTCAAAATATGTGGACCATATCTTCAACAAGATCAAATCATCCGAACTTCTCCCTTGAAATTATAAAAAAAAAATGACTAGTTTTTTACCAGAAGACCAAGATCCTTGAAATCTCAACCGAAACAGTCAAATGACTGAACCCTAGCTTGTCGGTTAACCGATTGATTTAGGGTGAAAGCTAGGCCAAAACCGAACTGCCTGTCGGTTGACCGTTCTCCTTTCCATCGGTTGACCGATTGGTTTAGGGAGTTTTCCCTGCCAAATTCCAAAATAGTCAATTGACCGATTGAGTCCCAATCGGTTGACCGATTAGTTCATAAAGTTCTACTTTTTTACCTTACGCCCATCGATTGACCGATCTCTTTTGGTCGGTTGACCGATCAATGCAAGATCTATATTTTTTGCTCCTAAATCTCACTATTTCAAATGGTTAACCAATCCTCCTTGATCAGTTAACCGATTGATGTTGATTGGTTAATTCTTTTTCTAATTTCGACTCAAAACCTCAACGTTTGATTTAGTTAACCGATTGTTTTTCTTAGTTGACTGAATTGACCCTAAACATCAACTTTAAGTATGATTTTTACTTAGGTCAATTTTCATTTTCAATTTCACATAAGAGCATATATTTAATCAATAATTAAGATCATAAACTCTATCATTTCAACACACAAAAAACATAACTCATTTAATAGTGTTTTGTGTGATCCTAATTCGGGTTGCATTAAAAGTATAAGAGTATTGAGTTGTTTTCATCTAATTTTTTCAATGTCTTCAACACTCTTCATTTCTTCATTTTGTCCATCTTTGCACCCTTAATCTTTTCTTCATGATATCTTCAACACAATCAATAAATGAAAATCTTTTTCTGAAATACTTAACAACACATTAGTTCCAAAAAAAATATCAACTTTTAATTGTTCATCAAAATTTCGGGATCAACAATTAGTTTCAAAAAAAATATCAATACTTAATTATTCATTATAATCATGGATTCAATAATCTCCTCATTTTTTATGATAAAAATTAATTTTGATATTTTCTTCAATAAATAATGTAACCATGCTAGCTCTAAACTCATTTAAGTATAATTATGAAAAACAAATAAACAACAATAAAGATATGTAACATAAGCCCAATTTAATTAACAATGTGTAGATACGACATTTTGACCGCGTCGCAAAAATTTTATGCTTTATTTTATAGTTAACTTTGTTTTATTTCAAAAAATAAAAAAGAAAAAAGAAAAAAAGAAAAATAAAAGAATAGTGTCTCTCATTTGAAGATTTGGATCAGAACACAATTTCTGAAAGCGAAGTGCGCAAGGAAAAGATCAAACGGATAAAAGTCGCGATTTTTTGCACTAGAATGAAGATCATTATCCACTCTTTTGGATATAACTAAATGCACAGTTAGAATTTTTTGATAAAATAAGTTGCATATGAAACTAGACACTCTAATCTTTCCAACGACTAGTTATACAGCCAAATCGGAGTTCTTATGAGAAAGATACATCTATTTGAAGTTGTCCCTTCTGTGCAGCTTCAGATTGTACGCAGATCAGCAGACTAACGATTTCCAGCCTATTCTGCATCTCGTTCTTAGCCCAAATCTAACCCAAATTAGGCTCATTTCTTCATTATTAGTTTTTTCAGTCCATAGACAACTTATTTTCGATTTTTGACCCATTTCGAGCTTTTTTGGCCAATTTTTTGCATTTTTGGCCCAATTTACAGCTTGATTTGGCCCATTTTCTCATTTTAATTTGTTCAGGTCATTTCCACCAAAATCATTGTTCATTCATCACTCTTGCACGATTTTTTTTCATTTGCCACTATTTTTTACCCTTGTTTTAGGGTGATTGAATGATCTTTGTCCCTTAAATCATTCATATACCTCTTGAGCTATAAATATAACATCAAAAAGACCCAAAAAAAAATAAAAATTGAGAAGGCAATTTTAGACAACAATTTTGAGAGAAAAGTGAACAAATTTTTTAGAATTTTTTTTTTTTTAGAGAAGTCTTGAGGGAAAATAATATTGTATTTTTATTTTTTTTTAAGAAGAAAAAGAAAGAAAAAAGAAGAAGGAAAAAAAAAATCTTTAATTAAGTTTGTGAACTTTCATCTTTTGTAAATTTTACTTATGTATTTTTTTTTAAAAAAAATAAAATAAAATAAGTCGTTATTATGCTAAGATTTTGGTTGGGAAATTAATTTTTATTTTTTATTTGTTTATTTTTTTTATATATATAAATTTGTGAATAACTTAATGAGTAGATAAAATGAGGTAAAAATATTCATGTCTTCCATTGGAGCGGTTTAGGTTTAGAAAGGGGATCACTCTCCTCGATATATAGATTAACCTAACTTAAGTATGTGTGTGTGTGTGCGCGTTTGTGTGCGTGCGTATGTATATTTCTTTAACTTGTGTTAAGTATAATATGTTGACAAAATGAAATGGAAAACTCTTAGTTTTCCACTGGAGCAGTTTAGATTTAGAAGGAGATCACTTCCCTCGATATATAGATTGAACTAACTTAAGTGTGTGCGTGTGTATGTGTGCTCGCGTGCGTGCGTGTGTTTCTTTAACTTGTGTTAAATATAATGTGCTGATAAAATGAGGTGGAAAACTCTCGGTCTTCCATTGAAGTAGTTTAGGTTTAGAAGGGAGATTACTCCCCTCGATGTGTGTGAGTGTCTATGTATGGGTGGGCGTTTATTTTTTATTTACTTATTTATTTATTTATTTTGTGTTAAATTTAACGGATGGTCAAATCGTGAAGGAAATTTTCTCTCCTTTTAATTGAATAGTTTAAAATGAGTATCCCCCCCCCCCCTCCCCCCAAAATATATAAATTCATTGACATAAGTTAAAAATAAAATAAAAAAAACAAAAAAAAATAATAATAATAATAAATACAACAATATCTATTATATAAAGTATGACGACTTTTTGACTGATTAGGATAAACTTATGATTATGACAAACGAAAATATGACTAGGACAAACAAATGTTGACGAGATCAAATAAATTTGCTAACTAGGAAACTGAATTGGTCAAAAAGGAAATTTTAGTTATATTAAATAGAAATTAAATTAATATAGTATTGATATAACATTGATTCACCTAATTTTCGCTAATTAAAAATTAATCAACCCTTCCTTAATTAACCTAAGGTGGTGTTTGCTTAGTGTTTCTCTTCCCATATTTCCATTAGAACATAAATCTAGAAACCTGGGATCTGGGTGGCCTTGATTTCTCACCTCCAGCAACCGAGGTAAGGTTTGGTTTGTTCTAGAAATTATTAATGTGTTATTTATTATATGGTGTTCCCAATTTCTCTGTGTATCTGAATCTGGGGTTTTTATTATTTAATGTTTTTTCTCCTAAATTTTTGTTTCTCATCCCAGAAAATTCGGCGCAAAAATTTTAAATATGTTCAACCCAATTTCCATATGTTCATGTGTTGCTATTTGCAGGTTTTGAACCAAATTGTATGTGAATTCCCATAAGGTAATTTTCTTTTCATTTGTCAATTAATGTACTGATTATTCTATTGTCTATTCATGCATTGATTATTTTTTTGATTATTTTGAATTTTTATTGTTTATTTTTTGTGTCTTGCAAATTGTTCGTATTTAAGAAGCAACCATCTTGGTTTAATATTTGCCGATTTTCTTTATGACATTGATGAAAATTATCAAGGTTAAGTAGGGATTGTTTAATTTTATATAGATTGCTTCATTTTATTAAATAACAACCTCCTCTTTGGCTCAATCTAAATAGGGTTTGTTTCATTTTATATTTAGATTTTGGTTGGATTCCTTAAAAGTGTTTGCAGGCATGACTATCGCATGGCATTATCTGAGTTACTGACAGATCGTCACAAACTTAGTCCATTTATGCGTGGGCTTCCTCATTATTTTTAGTTGTTGAATTAGGGTGAATTAAAAATTCATATTTTTAATGTTCCTCGTATATATATATATATATATATATATATATATATATATATATATATATATATTGGTATTATCGTGATCATAGTTAGGTGAAAACTTTCATTTTTTTTTTTTTTTTGTTTCTTCTAGCACACTGAAATTGATTTCAAGTTTCCAACACATATATAGTGTTTGTGTTTCATATTCTAAATAATTTTATTAGTTTTTCATTTTAATTTAGTTTAAAAATTATTCTTAATTCTGTCTTTTATTTCTTTTGGAGATTTTGCATTAAGTGTCTTTTCAAAAAAAAAAAATGATGCAAAAAATAGACGAAGATGGCCAAAGGTTAGTAATTCCTTTAATTGGTTCTCAAATATTTTTAATAATGACATAGTATTATTAATGTTTATGCATGACTCTGATATGTGTACACATTTTTTGTAAGCATGTTTTAGAAATGCTTTTGACTTTGATATATATATATATGCACCGAAAGCTTTACTTTTTCCATTGCATAAGCTTGCTTTTTGTAGCTTTAGATTATCATATTTTGCATAATTATTAAATGGGCCCTCATTGTTTTTCCTCTTTACATAATTATCAATAAGAAATATATATTTTGTATTAGCGTAATTATCAAATGGGCCCTTATTGTTTTGTCTCTTTGCTAAGTTCTTTATTTATTTGCAAATTTAAATTTTTTTATTATAAAAATAAGTCAATTTGTTTGGTTTACAGTTTGAAAATAGTACTCGATTCAATTAACGGTAAAATATTGACCTTTTAACTAAGTTATGTAACTCAACGATATTTTTCATCATTTCATTAATTTTGAATTTTTTAATATAACTGTTAAAATATTTTTAGAAGTTATTGAATGCCATTTAAATTTGTTTGCCTTTAGACACGGGTTCAAGATGATGTCTTTGTCTTGATAAAAGATACTTGAATTTTTATTTTCAATTCACAACCTCTATAAATCTAATATATTAAAATCTTTTAATTTAAAATAGATTATAATCAAGTTATATATACATAAGTCATCAATAATAAATATTCAAATTACATATATGTGAAGCATTTATATCATCACCAAAAAGAGTGTTGGGCAGGATCTTGCACTTGATCTTGATCTTCATTTTGTTGTTGGGGATAATATTGTTGAGGGGGATAGTACGAGTATTGCTGATCTTGTTGAGGAAAATAATATGGGGCAACATTTGGCTCGTATTGCATCGATAGATTGACCGGGTAATTTTGGAAAACCATGTATGGGTAGAGTGACTCATAAGATGGTACCTGACTTCCGTAGTTACTTCCCTGACTATCAGAAATACTACCTTGAGATGATTCATTAAGATTAAAGCTTCCCAGAGATTGTTGCAAATCAGATGTATGATCAGTCTGATTTTTTTTTTTTTTAGTTGATCAAGGTCTACTGCTACCCCCAGTGCCTTTGAACATTCATGGGATGTTCTCCAACATCATAATCATCTGGAGCACCATGAAGTCCATAATCACCAGAATAAGAACCAGCATGACTAGGATCAACATAAGCTGCACCTCCTCCACTTGATGTTGCCCCCTGATCATCATCATCACTACCTCGACCGTCACCTGAAGGCCCCGAGCTAGAAATATTTGCACGTTCTGGAGGGGGTTGTAATCTTTCGTCTTCATCTGCATCAGAATCATCAATCCAAGTTTGAACTCTCGGGTCTCCATTTAACAAAGGGTCTTCTCTTTCTTCCAACCAGGGGCTCAATGGATCATCTTCCTCAAAAATATAATCCAAATTAATTGGATTAAAGCTCGAATCAATTTCTTCTTGAGTTTTCCTTATGGTATTTCGAATTTTCAACTTCATGTTATAGTGGATGAAAATTATTTTGAAACTTAATATATTTCAACCTATTTCTAGTTTTCGTATGAATTAAGCTCCAAGTAAACCAATTTCATTCGCAATTTGATGAAGACATAGTTTGACTTAATACCCTCACAGCAATGTGCTGAAGTTCAGGTGCATATGAACCATACAAAATCCACTATTCAACTATAAAACGAATAACCAGTATGTTAAATTAATAAGTTTATATATTCTAAATATAACATAAAGTAAATGACATATTCTAAAATGAATAAATATATATTACCAGGATTAATTTGATTGACTGCTCTTTGTGCCAAAGGCGAACCAAATGTCTCTCATTTTTCTCAAAATAATAGCATCTAAAAAGTTAAATTTTTTAAATTAGAATATTATTATAAATCAATTTTTTAATAACTTTGTCATTACTTACTTGATTAATTGCTCTAAGTTGAAAATCTAAATCTGGATTCAATCTTTGAATAACATTTTGTATTTCCTGCATTACTTCATTTGCAATAGATTCAGTATAAGAACTGCCATATTGATATTGTGGATTCAAAAAATAACCTACATTTATATAAAAGTTAATATACATTAATAAATTTAAACAATAATTTTACTTAAACAAAATATAAGTATATGACTAAAAAAATGACTTTACCGGCAGCGTGTAACTCATGATGCAATTGGTTTGACCATCGTTTGTCCATGATTTTCCAATAATCTTTCCAATGACGAGTGCTTTTTTCAATTTTCAACTTTGCTTTATCAATTGCTTTATATATAAATCCCATAGTTGGTTTTTCATTCCCATCAACTAATCGCAAGGCCCTGACCAGTGGTTCTTGCACTTTCAGTATATCACGTGCCTTCTTCCAAAAATTATTTCCAAGGATCAAGTCTTGAACCTCAGCCGCTGCATCACTACGAGACCACTTACAGTTTCTCCATTCATCAGATTCTGACATTTCAAATTTACTTCCTACTCTCCTTCAGTTTCTTTGACTTTTTTTTTTTTTTTTTTTGTCTAAAATAACTTTTAAATCAATGAAAAATAAAAACAAATGTATTACAAATTTAAGTATGTAAACCAAGGAGATTAATTAATTGATGGTAAGTTGATAAATTTCAAAATTTAAGAGGATATAAAACGTAAAACTAATAGAAGTAAAAGTATGAGGTTCACCGTTCATATCAAAGAGAAAAAATTTAGGAAAAAAATTCTTAGGTAATATATTTCTAATATAATTATTATTCCGCTAAATATATTTTGTAATTTTAATTAAAATAGAAAATAATTCCATTAAATATATTTTAAATTTTTTATTTTAATTCATTTCCATTTGTACCTTAATATTTTTATTTTGTTATTTTTCAAATTAATTATAACATTTTGTTATTAATCAAAAAATTATTTTTATTCAAAATGTATACATAACGAGAAGTCTCCATAATTTAAAATGTTTAATCAATTAACTAAACAAAATTATGCACAATACAATATAAACAACAACCATAAAAATAAAATACAAATAGAAACTAACCTGGAAGGTTTGAATGTTCAAGTACTCCGCCTAACGACAATAAATCGCTAAATATAGAAAAAAGAAATATAAATCTAAGTATATAATTTAGATAAATTGAAGGAGAAATAAAAAAAAATTATAATTGTTGTGTGCTATATAGTGTAAAATTAATTGATGGTAAGTTGATAAATTTCAAAATTTAAGAGGATATAAAATGTAAAACTAATAGAAGTAAAAGTGTGAGGTTCACCGTTTATATCAAGGAGAAAAAATTTAGAGAAAAGCTTCTTAGGTAATATATTTCTAATATAATTATTATTCCGCTAAATATATTTTGTAATTTTAATTAAAATAGAAAATAATTCCATTAAATATATTTTAAATTTTTTATTTTAATTCATTTCCATTTGTACCTTAATATTTTTATTTTGTTATTTTTCAAATTAATCATAACATTTTGTTATTAATCAAAAAATTATTTTTATTTAAAATGTATACATAACGAGAAGTCTCCATAATTTAAAATGTATAATCAATTAACAAAATAATATTATGCACAATACAATATAAATAACAACCATAAAAATAAAATACAAATAGAAACTAATCTGGAAGGTTTAAATGTTTAAATACTCTGCCTAACGACAATAAATCGCTAAATATAGAAAAAAGAAATATAAATCTAAGTATATAATTTAGATAAATTGAGGGAGAAATAAGAAAAATTTATAATTGTTGTGTAATATGTAGTGTAAAATTAATTGATGGTAAGTTGATAAATTCTAAAATTTAAGGGGGTATAAAACGTAAAACTAATAGAAGTAAAAGTGTGAGGTTCACCGTTCATATCAAGGAGAAAAAATTTAGGGAAAAACTTCTTAGGTAATATATTTCTAATATAATTATTATTCCGCTAAATATATTTTGTAATTTTAATTAAAATAGAAAATAATTCCATTAAATATATTTTAAAAAATTTTATTTTAATTCATTTCCATTTGTACCTTAATATTTTTATTTTGTTATTTTTCAAATTAATCATAACATTTTGTTATTAATCAAAAAATTATTTTTATTTAAAATGTATACATAACGAGAAGTCTCCATAATTTAAAATGTATAATCAATTAACAAAACAATATTATGCACAATACAATATAAATAACAACCATAAAAATAAAATACAAATAGAAATTAACCTGGAAGGTTTGAATATTCAGATACTCCGCCTAACGACAATAAATCGCTAAATATAAAAAAAGGAAATATAAATCTAAATATATAACTTAGATAAATTGAGGGAGAAATAAGAAAATTTTATAATTATTGTGTGATATATTTGGAGTATGAAGTTAAATTTATAACGAGAGAAACCAACTACAAACTTAGTTTGCATTATTGATCTACAAAAAAAGAAACGATACAAAAACCTTTAACAAAGGTTAGTCTAGACCTCATGATGATATTCCCACATTTTCAAATAAGTTAACCTTTATCAAAGGCTATTTTATCAAATAGTCTAGGCCTCATGTGCACATGATGATATTCCATTTCCCATATTCTCAAATAAGTTAAATTTTATCAAAAACTAGTAGACTAAGTAGAGTCTAGGCCTCATGTGTACTTGATGAAATTCTTACATTCACGAGAAATGGGTCAAATAGGTTTTATTAAAGGTAGTCTAGGCCTGCTCTACAAAATAGCATGTGCATATTTGATTGTAATATTCCCACAATGCAGAGTAACGGCCCGTTACGGTGTGATTTCATATCACAGCCCTATAACGGGCTGTAACGGCCGTTACGTTACGTAACGGCCTTTTTTTAAAACCATGCGTTTAACACCGTTGTTGCCGCCGCTACAGATTTCAGGTAACGCCGCTACTGTTGAGTTCGACTGTTCGTTCGATTTTTACTTTCTATTCTATTCGTTTTTTTTTTTTTTTTTTGTGTGTGTGTGTGTGTTCGATACATACAAATTGTGTTTAGCTTCAGTCTTGTACCTAGATTTTTACCGTTTCTCTTACCGTTTTGATACAAATTGTGTTTAGTTTGTTTGGAGTGTTCTACCGTTTCTGTTTGGAATATGTTCGTTTTTGTTCTATTCGTTTTCTTTGTTGTGTTCGATACAAATAGTGATTAATTTTAATATTTGTTGCTGATTTTTTTGTATTTATCTTTGAAATTTCAAAAAAAAAAAAAAAATAGGGCCGGGGCCCATGGCCGGGTTCTGGGCATAAACGTTTCTTATAGGGCCCGGCTCAGGCCTAGCGTTTTTTCGTAATATCCTAGTCTAAGTTCGGCCCGGCCCGGCCCATAACCAACCCTACTGAGGAGTAAGACTCTGGACACAGTGGACATAGCAGGTCAGTCCTTCCAGGACCCAGTACAGCTCACGTGAAAAATTTTCAACCATCAACTCTACCCCAGCAAAAAAATACCTGTCACCTGGTTGGACCATACTTGAGGTATTAACCACTTCGAAACACCAACAAACCTTATATATCTTATACCTAATAGAGGAGAGATAATATATATTTTTTTTAATAATTGAGGAGAGAGAATATATGTTTTCTATATATATATATATATATATATATATGGATATTAAATTTAGTAATAATACTAAAATATTAAATTTACGAAAATTATAGAAATAATATATGTACATTAAATTTAGTAATAATACTCAAATATTAATTTATAAAAATTAAATTAAAGAAATAATATAAAAGAAAAAATATAATATATGAAAATTATGAACATTAAGTTTATGAAAAATATTTTGTTGTGGAAGTACCAATTGAACCGAATTGGTTTTTTATGCACCGATTACTCCTCTTGTAATTTCACAAATTGATTTACCTCTCTTAAATGAGTCCATACCTATCTTTCTTATATTCACTGTGTCCCTAAAAACTCGGAACAAAGTAGGATAATAAACTACAAATGAAACTGAACATGAAACTTAAATTTCTCTCAATTATAATTGTAGTTCAAGGATTTTTTTTAAACCATAATAACCTATAAATCATGAGATTTAGAATGAGATATTAATTTATTTATTTTTGAGTTCTGAATTAGTATGCATGTGAATGTTATATATAATACTAAATGTGATGTTAATGTTATATTTAATATCATTACAATCTTTATGTCCACGTGAGTGTTGAATATAACATCCAATATAATAGAAATAACATTAATTAATGTTTATAATAATACAAATTATATGCGTGTTGAATGTAATACTTAACTGTGTTTTGATATTGTATAAGATCGTGTTAATTTTAATACGAATGTGAATATAAAAAATTCTGGAAGTAGCATGTTGAGTGTAACATGAATGAGAAAATAAAAAAAATTAAAAGTATCATGTTGAATGTAACACGAATTTAAAACCTAATGAGAATATGATATCATTTTGAAAATCTTATTGAAAAGAATCTGAATATATAATTAGATCGCAAAAAATATGTACAACAATAGTTATTTTGATTATAATAAAATGATTATGTGAAACCATTAAATATGAAAAATCTCAATCATGCGAATCATGCAAGGGAAAATTATTCATGCTAATTTCAAGATTTTTTGAAATTAGGACTAAACAATTCATATAATCTGTAAAAATGCTAGTATTTGGTTTATTTTAAAGTAGCTGACATTAATTCGTAATTTGATGCTTAATTTAGGCTTAGTTGATAATTTTATCTATTAAATTTAGTAATAATACTAAAACATCAAATTTACGGAAAATAAATTAAATAAGTAATATAAAAGAGAAAATATAATATACAAAAATTATGGACATTAAAATTACGAAAATTCTAGAAATAATATATGCGTAGTAATTATTTTAACAATACTGAAATATTAAATATGAATGAATTAAATTTAAAAAAAAAATATGAAGAGAAACTATAATAGATAGAAATTATGGAGATTAACTTTATGAAAATTATAGAAATACTATATGAACATTAAATTTAGTAATAGTACTAAAAATTAAATTAAAATAAATAATATAAAAGAGAAAATATAATATACAAAAATTAGGATATTAAATTTATTAATAATACTGAGATATTAAATTTACAGAAATTAATTTAAAGAAATAGTATAAAAGAGGAAATATAATATACAAAAATTATGGACATTAAATTTACAAAAAATATGAAAACAATATATGGATACTAAATTTAGTAATACTAAAACATTAAATTTATAAAAATTAAATTCAAGAAATAATTAAAAAAGGAAACATAATATACGAAAATTATGAAACATTAAATTTACGAAAATTATGAAAATAATATATGGACATTACTAAAATATTAAATTTATAGAAATTAAATTAAAGAGAAAAAAAAAACATAATATACGAAAATTAAGAACATTAAATTTACGAAAATTATAAATATAATAAATGGACACTAAACTTAGTAAAAAAAATAAAACATTAAATTTATGAAAATTAAATTAAAGAAATAATATAAAGATGAAATATAATATAGTACATTATGGACATTATATGGACATTAAATTAATAATACTAAAACATTAATTTATACAAATTCAATAAAAAAATAATATAATTTTTTTATACCCGTGCCTTTAGGCACGAGTGAGACACTAGTCTATTCTATAAATTAGAACCCACACATTATTTTTTTATCAATAGAACTGTTGAGATCTATTAGAGGAGATACGGGATAAAACTCAATCATATAATTGAAGGGATATTTGCATCCCATAATTATATATTATGAGAGAACCTTTCTATTAATGGTCTTAATTATTTTTGTAGGGTTCACGTCCTTTATAATATAGATTAGATAATTTAGCGTAGCGCGTGATATTTTTCGTCCAATTTTTTCAAAATGTCTGTTACTGCGTCTATTAAACACCCATCCCAAACTTCAAGGTGCAAAAATATAAATTTTAGTTAGAAAAGAACTTTGTGGCATTAAAAATCCATCCAAATCTAATTGAGAAAATTAAAATTAGAGGATTAGACCTTGGAAGAACTTCATCTCGCTAAGAGCTCATCTCCGCATCTCCATTGTTCTATATTATTTTTTTTTGGCTCTGACAGTTCCAAGATTAGTTTAAAAGTGCGTTCGTTTGGATGAAAAAAAGAATAGATATGAAGATAAAAATAAACATAGGATGAAAAATAAGAAAAAAACTTGTTTGTTTGGTATAAATGAAAAATATGAGATAAAAAATGAGGAAAATGCATAGGTTTTTAAGTAAAATTTTTCTCCTCACTAAATTAGGAGGAAATAAAGAAAAATGAGAGAGATTTTTTAGAGGAAAGAAAAATTATAACTATACTCTTGACAATAGAATTTTTAATTTATTTTTGCAATATATGAAGATAAAATAGTTAATGATATTAAAGTGAACTATTTTCATTATTTTCATTTTTCTTTTCTAACCAAATAACACTAGATAAATTATTTTTTCTCTCACAACGAATAAAAATATTATCCTTTCTTTTTCTTTTTCCTTTCTCTCTTTCTTCCTTCCAACAAAACATACGCTAAAACTCATAATAAAATGACGAAAATATCTACACTAAAAAGTCACGTGTTGAACACAACTCATATCTCATCCAAAATCATTAACATATTTTATTTTGCAAGATTGAAACAAATGTAAAACTTGATAAATCAAATATGCAATTTGATAAACTTCAAAGTCCACCTACTTTAGGATGCGTTTATTTGGATGGAAAATAAGATCGATAAGAATTAATATGATTGAAAAAAAATTTGTTTGTTAGGAATAAAAATATGAAGAAAAAAATGCACAATTTCTCAAACATTTTTTTTACTCACTAATGATAAAAAAAAAATAATAATAATAAAAAATAAATAAATAAATAAATTGAGGACAAATTTTTGAAGAGAGAAAAATTACACATAACATTAATAATAAAAAAATTAATTTATTTTTGTATTTGTAATATAAATAGATAAAATAGTAAATTATATTTAAAGATAATTTTATTTTTTTTCTTAACCAAAAAAATTCTCAAAATTTGACTTTTGACAATATTTAAAGATTGAGAAGAACATTTTCTTACAACAAAAAGAGACAATTGTGTATATGAACTAGAAACCCCCCTAGCATTTACACCAAAACAAAGAACAAAATAAATACTAGTAAAAATTTCTCCATCACTCTATACCAACCATCAAAGTGAATGGTTTTGGAAGACACGTCACCTGTTCATCTTCTCCCCTAAATTCTACACTAACAAAACTCAAAATCTCACCCTTTCAATTCCACTCGGCCTGGTCTGGGCCGGCTCCGCTACCGGGCTTCAACCCGTTTTCTTCCCTCTTAGATTGCCCCCTTCGGGAGCCATGAACGGGCTGGGCTTGGGGATCGTATATTTGCGCGGCTAGATAGTTTAAGGCCATGACCACGTCGGCTATTAAGGGCCGCATATTGGGCTCTTCCTGAATGCACATCGCAGCAATGGCGAGAGCTTGGTATAAGCCCCGAACGGGGTAGTGACCTTGAAGAACCGGGTCGGCCATCCGCGAAAATTTCCTCCTGTCCTTGAGTAAGGGCCGGGCCTGTTAAAAACAAAAGAGAAAAGAAAAAAAACGCTCAATCGTTTCAATTCACAGTTTAAACAAAAGTAAAGTGCTGTTTGGTAACGCATTTTTTTAATATTTTTTTTGAAAATTCAATTTTTTTTTTTTTTTCTATTTTATGTTATAAGAGATTGAATAAGAACACCTCCATCCACTTTTTCCCCAAATCTAGTCATTTTTTTGGATTAAAAGATCAGTCATAGAGTGTACTAAGGTGGTGTTTCGTTAGTGTTTCGGCTTTTTTGTTTCTATTTCAATAAACTAGGATGAAAATTTTGTTTGGTTGTAACATTTTTTTTTTCCTTTAAATGTATGGTGGTGGTGCTGAATTTTAAGGAATTCAAGAATTACTCTGAAAATTTGAGGAACAGAAATGTATTTCTGTACATTAATCCCAAAATTTTGGGAGTAGGAATATAAACAGTAACCAAACGGGGCCTAAGATATTATCTCTAGACTATCACGCACTTTTTTTTTTTTTTTTTAATTTTTTTTTTAATTTTTGCCTAGTTTTTTGGAGGGTCAAATTTACCTTTTCTTTTTAAAAATTTTAATTTAAAAAGTGTTACCAAACAGTGCCTCTATAACACAAGAAGAAAGTCCGGTCTAGCTTGGCCCATTAAACTTAAAGGTCCAGGCCAGGCCATTTTATGCCTCAAACTCTTACCCATGAAACCAAGTTTTGCTCGTTTGCGGGCTTAGTACCGTCGATGGCTTTTCGGCCCGTGATGATCTCCAGGAGGACGACCCCAAAGCTGTAAATATCGGACTTGAACGTCAGCTGGCCAGTCATTGCGTACTCCGGTGCACAATAGCCGTAGGTGCCCATCACTCGGGTCGAGACGTGGGTCCGGTCTCCCATGGGACCCACTTTCGCCAGCCCGAAATCGGACAGCTTTGCGTGGTACTCCTCCCCGAGAAGAATGTTGGCACATTTCAGATCACGGTATATTAACGGCGGCTTCATCTTGTCGTGCAAATACTCCAACCCTTTTGCCGCACCAGCAGCTACTTTCATTCGGGTGTTCCAATCGAGCGGTTTCCTATGAGGCCGAAGATCTGTGAAATTTAAAAAAAGAAAAGTGAAATTTTAAGTGCAGCATTTGTTTTGCACTTCAAAAATCAAAAAATTAAAAATATAATTTAAAGTAATTTTTTTCAAAAAACAAAAAATACATTTTTTTTATTTTTTTATTATTATTTATAAGAGATCGCTGGAGAATGATGAACTTGGACCCTTCTCCTACTCTTTTTCCAATCATTTTTTTTTATTTTGATAAAGAGATCATTAATAGAGATAAAACTAAGATATTATCTCTAACGACATCAAAGAAACTTTTGATTTTTCGCTCCCTTTTAAATAAAAGTATTTTTTTTTGTCAAATTATATTTTTCATTAAAAAAAAGTACTAAAAAAAAACATTATAGAACGGTGTCATAGTTTTTTATTTTTAATTTTTTTCTTTGGGGTTGGATTTTTTTCATAAAATCATGTAAAATAATGGTGTTTTTGGGAAGTTCTTACCGTGCAAATGATCTTCTAGAGAACCTAAAGGCATGAACTCATAGACCAAAGACTTCTGTGATCTCTCGGCGCAATAACCGATTAATTTAACGAGATTAGGATGGTCAGCCAGACTTAGGGTTAGTACTTCAACAATGAATTCTCTAAACCCTTGACACCCGTTTTGATCGAGTTGTTTGATCGCCACAACCTGCGTAAAATGGCAAAAAAATAAGGTCTATTAGCCATTATAATGGAACGAAAGAATAAAATAGAGCCCGAAAACCTAGTGCACCTTTTGTTTAGTTTTCAAAATTTTCGGAACAGAAACTGAAATTTGGGAACAATATGGTCCACAACCATTGTCTTTTAGTAGCAGCAAAGAATGATCAAGTCTTCTTTTAGTGCTAGAGCCTTACCTCTAGCGAAAACATAGACAGCAAGCATGAAATAGTGTCTTAAAACTAGTGCCCCATTTGTTTGGTGTTCAGATTTTTGGGAACAGAAACAGAAATTTGGGAACAATATGGTCGTCAACCATTATCTTTCAGTAAAAGCAAAAAATGATCAACTTTTCTTTAGTGCTAGAGGCTTGACTCTAGTGAAAACAGATATGAATCATGAAATTATCTCTAAAAACTAGGGTTCTGTTTGCGTAGTGTTCAAACTTTTGGGAACAAAAATCAGAAATCTGGGAACAACGTGGTCGACAACCATTATCCTTTAGTAATAGCAAAGAAGGATCAACTTTGCTTTTCTTTTCTTTTTCTGAGGGAAGGAAATACTAACTACATGGGCTCACAAAGAGCCTTGACCTAATTGAAAACATAGATATGAATCACAAAATAGTCCGTAAAAACTAGGGTTCCGTTTGTTTAGTTTTTCTGTTCCCAGCTTTTTTAATGAATTTGGGAACAGAAAAATCTGTTTCTTTATGCTATGTTAAAAACAGATTGCTGGGAACAGAAACACTAATCTAATGCCACCTAGAAATACACAAAAATAGTTCACTAAAACAAGAAATAGTTATCAGCTTGTTGGGGGCACTGAACAGAAAAAACTGTTTCCTTACGCTATTTCAAGAGCAAATTTCTGGGAACCAAAACACTAATCAAACGCCACCTAGAAATACATAAAAAAAACAAAGCATTAAAACTTGAAACAGTTATCAGTTTTTTGGGGCACTGACCTCACCAGTATCAGGCAAAATGCCTTTATGGACTTTGCCAAAACCTCCCTCACCCAAGAAGTAATCCGCCCTGAAATTATCGGTAGCAGCCACCAATTCAGAAGAAGTGAACTTACGGGCCTTATTGGCAGCCTCTGCATTGGTGGATACATTTATTGGATCCAACTCGGTCTCATTTGAATCATTCGAGTTCTTGTTCGAACCTCTGTATGGACTGACTTTGAATTTATCTGAATTATTAAAACATCAAAAGGAACCATGGAAAATCATTAGAAAAAGAATAATTTAGAGTTAAAAACATTTTTATTTGATTTGATTCTCATAAAAGGATCAATAGGATAATCCCTTAGTCCCCATTTGGCGCACGGTTTTTAGAGATCATACAAAGCAATTTGGAAGAGAAAAAATCAATTGAAATTTTCGTTTTCTTAGCCGTAGTTTTGAACCTCCAATCGATCAGCGAAATAGAGATTACAATATACAAATTTAGTCGATTTTACACTCCAAATTAGATCAATTGACCAAAAACTTAGCCCCTTCCCTTGTACTTCAATTCAAAATCATCATCAGGGTCAAAATTCTCCTTCAAATTCAAGCAAAGCAACGATACACACACAGACTAGAACTAACACAGGTGATTTCACTTTTCAGATCACACAACAACGATAAAATCATATAAGAATCAAAATCAAAATCAGGAATAACAAAATCACACATGAAAATTACGGAATAATACAAACGATGAGTGAAGCTCAGTGATCCAATTACGTGATTTTCTCAATAGAAGACGCATCCACCTTCAAAAGCTCAAAAAAAAACCCTAAATAGAATATGCATGTCTCTTTTATCTTCTTTAACTTTTCCCTTTGACGAAACCGTTGTAGGTTTAATGCATTGCACAGTCCTCAAAAATCAAAAAAATCATCAAAAACGTTTCTAAAAAAAACTCCATACCTTTCGATGATTGTTCTTGATCGTGTAGTCTCCTTTGATTCCTGCTGTTGATGTTTCCGCTTCTCTTTTCAGATTCTTTGTTTGAATCTCCAGCACAAGGGAAACAACCCATGCCTTCTCTCTATCTCTCTCTCTCCTCTTTCTCTCTCTATAGATGCGTGTGGTTGTATAATCTGTGTAGTAGTGTGTATATATATATATATATATATATATATATATACGTCTCTCTCTCTCTCTACTGTAGAGAGAGAAAACAGAGCTTTGAAAATCCTTTTGGTAAGAGGAGAGGAAAACAGAGGCGAGACCTTTGGCTTCTGGACTAAATTTTCTCTGGTTTTTTCTTTTTTATATGTCAGGGTTATTCTTCGGTGTATGTCGGCTTCAACATCCTTCCGAGCAACCAACCAATGGGTTAGCGCCACGTGGGAATGGTTTATACAGAGGGTCAAATCTTGACTAGGACGCTCCTTTGTCCGACGTGGCACGTCTTGGAGGGTGTGCAGTTATTTTCTCTGCAGCTGGTTCTCGCAGGCTATTTCTGTCCCCAACCTTTTTGAAGGGTTTTGTTCCCGTACAGGTGTGGTGATGGTTTAGTTTTGTTTTGGTGCGTGACGGATTGTTTAGTGACCGTTGATTTAAATGAAATTTGTGGGGTCGGAAAAATTAATGATGTTTTATTGTTCGGCGGCGTCGGTGACTGTGACTCACCACACGTCTTCCGTGGCGAGTATGTCGACGTGTCGTTGGCGATCCGAGGGTGTCGAGAGTGAGAATCGCACGTGCGAGATTGGAGGCATTGACTTTTCAAAAAGAACCAATAAGATGTTGACAGTTGGCATGTTCGTAGGGTGGAGGATGATGCCAAATTCCGATTTGGGGGGGGGGGGCAAAATTTTTTGAATTTTTTCAGCTTGTAATATGTCTCTAATTGGTATCGCATATTAAAAATTATTAAAAAACATATATATATATATATATATATATATATATATATATATATTATTGGTATTCCAATTATATCATCATATAAAATTTTTAATTTTTTTAACGGTTCACAAAATTAAAAATTTAACTCATTTAATCCACGCACTATAATAATTTTTTCATAAGCCTAAAATTATTATATTACATAAAAATTATTGTAATTTTTCCATGTGAAAAATTATAATAACTTTTATGACATACAGTAATTTTTGAATTTTTTTTATATTAATTTTGAATTTCGAAAAAAAATTAATTTCGTGAACTATTCACAAAAAATTCTAATTTTTTTAATCTTTTAACAAAAATATTATTTATGAATTTTTTAAAAATAATTTACAAATATATTTACAAAAAAATCCAAACAAATATTTAAATATTTTATGAGAACAAAAAAAATTATTTATATTCTCGAACAGAAACAAAGTTTAGAAGAAAAATAAATATTTTTAAAATAGAAATAAAAATTTGAAAACAAACTCAACATAAATAATAATTTTAAACAAAAAAAACAACAATTTTAGAAGAAAAAAAACACGGAGATAATGTCGCTCTGAAATAGAAGTTTTTTCACTCCCGTAATTCTATTTCTATTTTGGAACATATTTTTTTTTTTTTGGTAAAAAATATTAAAAACATTTTTTTTTTTTGTTTTTATATTTTGTTTTGAAAAAAGTGGATCTTCAATACCCTTTTTTCCGCTGCCGGTTCCAGCTCTACCTAGCGGTCAATCATACTACTATCCACTTTGTAATTGAAAACAAAAATATTTTTTTTCTCATTTTTTATTTGTGATTTGAAAATAAAAATAATATTTTTATTATTTTAATCTCATATTAATTTTTTTTAATAATAACAAAAAAAAAATTAGTTTTGAAAACCCATAATGTCATTTTATTATTTTTGTTTTTGTTTTCAAGACCCATAATATTAAGCATTATGCTTTTTATGTTTTTATGGTTTAATAGAATTTAAATAAATTAAGGGGATTAGTGTGACATTTTTAGATTTTTTTTTTTTTTTTTTTTTTTTGAAAATTTAAAAGGTCTAAAATTGAATTTTTATAAATTAAGAGGGTGATTTGTGTTAACATGTAAACTTTGCTACCATCGATAAGCGCCACGCAAAGCTAAAGCATTTTTTATGCTTTATGATTGTGAAAAGATAGTAAATAATGGAAGAGTTCATTAAATATAAATGTTAAGGTTGAAGGGTAGAAAGTACAATTTTAGTTAACCATCTTAGGAGTTAGGTTGTGAAATATTTGTATGAGATATTTTAGAATAGGTTGTGAAATATTTGTATGAGATATTTTAGAATAGGTGGTTAATTTATCAAAAATATTATATCATCAAAGATTATAAGAATTTAAAATGATATTTAATTATAACTATTAGATTTAAAATTGATCTAACAATTCAAAAGATTTAAAATATAAAATGTCTTGATTTATAGAATAGACTAGGAATTTTTTATACTTAAAGACACTATATTGAATACAAATATCTATATAATAAATCATGACTGATATATTCACAGCTGTTAGATGAGATACAAAATTCTAGACATTTTAAGACCGTCGGATGATTTTTTTTTTTAAATTAGGGTGTTATGCTCATCTCCTGCGCCGCATATCATCTCTCTTTCAGTTATTCATCTAGTCGCTTACACCAGATTCATCTCCTTTCTCAGACGCACACAGCCGCTCACGCCAAATTCATCTCCTCCCAATCCCCGCCTGATTTATCTCCTCCGCATCCCCTATTAACCTCAATTAGGGTTTACTTCAATTACGTCGACTCGCGATTCCTCTATTGCTTCTCTCTCGCGACTCTGTCACTCTCAGCTCTTCTCTCTCTCTCTCTTTCAGCCCTCTCTCAATCTCAGTTTTCTTTTCTTTTCTTGCAGGCGCCCACCACCACCACCACTGGACTCGCCATCTCTATGTTCTCTCTCTATCATACGTATCAACACCGAGTCACACACCTCCAAACATCACCGTCGCACGCATTCACTACCACCGTCAAAGATCCGTCGCCATCGTCATCGCATCAATTGAAGTTTCCATCACCATCGCATCAATTGAAGTCGCCATCTCCATCGCATCAATTGAACATCGAGGTTCTAATCGACAAATTAGGGTTTTAATTTTGAAATTATGTTTGCATTTCAAATCTAAACTTATGAAAATCTCTACGACTTTGGGATTTATCAATAGTTGGTGCTCAAGCTTTGAAGTTATGACCACTGAATCAATTGTAAGAAGTCTAAGGTAATTCATGTTAGAAGCATTTGATTAACTCTTCAAAATTTTGTATCTGGAACAATTTTGTTCTAACGCCAAAACTGTAAGACCCTAATTCTTGCCTACGCATAAATTTTAGCCGTATTTTAGAACATTTAGAAAATAACAGAGTAAATTGTGTTAAATGAATATTGATTTTGAAAATTTTAGGGGTAAATTCATAATTTTAAAAATATTAATTTTAGATTTGGGTTAAATCATAATTTAAAAATAAATTAGGGGGGATTAATGTAATTTGAGAAAATAATATAAATAAATAAATATATATATATATATATATATATATATATATATATATATATATATATATATATATATATATACACACACACCTTTCATTATGCTTCACAAAACACTAGAAGAGGAAGAATAAAGAATAGAGAGAAAGGTTGGGCGTGGGGTGGTCGGCAGTGTGTTCCTCCGACGGTGTATGTGTGTGTGATCGGTGTAGGGTGGCCGGAGGTGAGAGAGAGCGTTGGCCGACGGTGGTCGGTTCTAATCGTCATTGTTGCTCCGGCGTGGGTGTGCGTGTGTCGTCGTCGTCAATCATCCGGTGATCATGCTTTTGTCTGTGTAACACTACTGTGTGGGTGTATGTCGTTTCGTGCGTGGGTATGTGTGTGTTCAGACATTGGGTGTGCGTGCGTGTGATCGCCGACGTTCAGTCGCAGGCGTGTGTGTGATCGTGTGTATGTTTGTTCTTATTCAGCGTGCATGTGTGTATGTGTGTGGTACCGACGTGTATTGTGTGATCAGCCGGTGAGTTGTAGGTGTGTTGTTGTTCGACCGGTGGTAGCATGGGTATATGGGTGTGAGGTTGTCGGTGGTTGGCGACAGTAAGGAAAGAGAAAAAGAGATAGATGAACTAGTGGTCGAAACCCAGAACAGGGAAGAAGGGTGTTCGCCATGGTGGTGAGATCCGTCTCCGCGGCGGTGGGGATCCAGAGAACAGGGAAAGAAGAAGAAGGAAAAAGGAAAAAAATTTAATTAAATTACACAAACAATCCCAAATCAAAAACCAAAAACCCATGTCGTGGTCGGCGGGCAATTCGGAACAAGTAACGGTTTCATTGGTCAATATTTTAATCGTTAACTATTATTTTCGTTAAAAAATTAAATTATTAGCATTAAAATTTTCGCAACCGAGATAATAATTTTGTAACCGTTAATATTAATAGTTGTGTACAGTAAATATTAACAGAGCGAAACGAACGAAATAATAATTTTTCATAATGAAATTTGGGTAATGGGAAATTATTGAATTTAGAACCTACATTGCATGTTAGGTTATTTTAAATAGAGTATTAATTTAGGTCATATCATTATTAGGTTCGTAGGTGCCAGCGTCTGGGTAGTTTCTGACGGTAGTATTTCGGTAGTGCGGGAATCAATGTGAGTGTACTGTCTTCTATATAAATCTACAAATTTTATTTTCGTATGAATCGTGGAAAATGTGTTTATTTAAAAATGGACGAATTTGCAACTTATATGGATCAAATGGGTTTTGGTTTTAAATGGTAGAAAATGATTTTTGGATCAAGTTGATTTTAAGGGTGGGAAAATGATTTTCGGATCAAGTTGGTTTTTAAAGGTAGAAAAATGATTTTTGTATCAAGTCGATTTTTAAGGTGGAGAGTGATGTTTGGTCCAACTATGCCATAGTTTTCTTCTCGTTAGGCATATATGACCTACGAGATGTAGGTTTTCTTTTCGTTAGGCGGATATGACCTACGGGATGTGGATTTTCTTCTCATTAGGTGGATATGACCTACGGGATGTGGATTTTCTTCCCGTTAGGCAGATATGATCTACGGGATGTGGATTTTCTTCTCGTTAGGCAGATATGACCTAGGAGATGTGGATTTTCTTCCCGTTAAGCGGATATGACCTACGGGATGTGAATTTTCTTCCCGTTAGGCGGATATGACCTACGGGATGTGGATTTTCTTCCCGTTAGGCCGATATGACCTACGGGATGTAGATTTTCTTCTCGTTAGGCAGATATGACCTACGAGATGTAGATTTTCTTCTCGTTAGGCGGATATGACCTACGAGATGTGGATATGTCCTGCGAGATGTGGATTTTCTTCTCGTCAAGAGAATATGTCTTGCGAGATGTGGATTACCTGCTAGGCAAAGTCCTGCAGGGTGGTTTGACCCGTCAGGAGTGCAAAACCTGTGGGTGGTACGGTACCACTGCAACTCCCAATCGTGAGGTAAAAACAATCCTATAGCTAGTAGGAGAGGAGGTGTGGTGTACTTTATTATACGTTTAAAATATTTAGACTGGTTGGGCTAAATATTTGGATCGGTGGATTCAAAATATTTGAGTTGGTTGATTTAAAATGTCTGGTTTGGGTATTTTAAATATATCAGTTTATTTCAATGGTGACAGAAAAATTGGATTTCAATACGGTACGCGATTATATTATTTTATATTTTGAAACGTAGTGTTTAATTCTTATACTTGATCCGTAAAATATTTTTATTATGAAGACAGTACACCGATAAAAAATTTTGGTTTCAGATACCACGGCTAGGAGTTGGTCTACTACTGGCACTAGATAGAGTCCGGAGATAGTGTCGTTCTGGATGTGAGCCTGTCGGATATGAATCATGGAAGGTTCAGGTATTTTTATATTTTTGGTTGTGAACATTTGTGACTGGTATATTCCCAAATTTTGGAAACGAGTATTTATATATATATTTTTGGAAAAAAATTACAGTGATGCGAGTATGTAGGTATATATGTAAGGATGGATATGCGTCAATGGGTCAGGTCATGCCAGGTTGACGTCACGCTCGGCCTCGAGTGACGGATGGCCAGGGTGAGGTGTGACATTTGTGGTATCAGAGCCTAGGTTATAGGTTCTGTAGACATGTTAGGTTGTCGAGCCAGTGGTGTACCATGAGATTGGGTGTCAATAGGTGGGTTCGGTATGTGAGTGATAGTTATTGCATTGCATTGCATTAGATAGTACATTGGCGTTGTGCATTGCTATTTGTCTTGTTGACAATTAGTAGGTGCGACGAAATTGTGACACTACTAGTTGGTCGATTGGGTGGTGCTGACGGTAGTGGTAATGGTTGGATTATGATTGTGGGGGTGCTAGTGGTTTCAATATTAAATTATGACTTATAAATAATTATATTCGTATTACTTGACGTCTGGATTCTATCATAGCATACGACATCCAAGGGTGTGCATAAAACCGCCTTTTAGGCAATACTAAGAAACTTTTGTAATCTTATTGAAGGGGGAGATCATATTATTGAAATAGGAAAACATGACTACTTGGTAGTATAAAATTAAATTAGATGTCTAGTCCCGATTTGCTCCTGATTTGGTAAAAACAAAAGAGACAAGATGTAGACGATTCCAGAAAGGATTTGATTTAGAAATACGTTCCAGGTTGATAGGCAGGCAGATCAAAAGTCATGCGGAAATTAGTAAACACAGCGAAATTAATAGAGAATGATGTGTGGGAAGCAGTTGAGAACTGTGAGTTAGTGTTAATAGATAGCATATATACAGACAGTCCACTTGGGGACGGTGATAGAGAATTAGTAGTAGATCTACTACCCCTGAGTATTCACGATTTTAATGTGATATCGGGTATGGATTTGTTATCCGATTATCATGCCACAGCAGATTGTCAAAAAAAAAAAAGTTATCTTTTGGGTCTTAGGCGAGGCAGAGTTGATATTTTCAGGGGATAGAATCATTACCCCTATTAGTTTGATTTCAGTCCTGGAGGCCAGAAAGTTACTAAAGAAGAAATATCAGAGATACCTCACGCATGTGATTAACACCTGACAGAATGAAATTCAGGTGACAGATATTTCAGTGGTTGGGAATTTTCCCGATGTATTTCCAGAATGATTGTCAGGGTTTCCAGTGGATAGGGAGATAGAATTCACTATCGAGTTACTTTCAGGAACTGCTTCTATTTCAATTCTACCATATCGTATGGCACCTACCGAGTTGAAAAAATTAAAATATTTGTTAACCTGCGGTTTTAGTAGACCTAGTGTTTCTCCCCATGGAGCCCCGGTGTTGGAGCCTCATTGTTATTTGTAAAGAAGAAGGATGGCATGCTGATGATGTATATTGGTTACCGACAATTGAATAAGGTGACGGTTCGTAATAAATACCCGTTGCCTAGGATTGATGATTTGTTCGACCAATTGCATAAGGCCAGGGTGTTTTCCAAAATAGATCTTCGATCAGGATACCATTAGTTGAAAGTTAAAGACAGCGACGTGGCGGAAATACGCCGTACGAGGTATAGACATTATGAATTTTTAGTTATGCCATTCGGATTGACGAATGTTCCTGCTGCCTTTATGGATTTGATGAATCGGATCTTCCAATCCTACTAGATCAGTTTATTATCGTGTTTATTGATGATATATAGATCTATTTTCAAAGTAGAGAAGAGCATGCAGAGCATCTCCAGATTATATTGCAGACGTTGCGAGAAAAGTAATTGTATGTCAAACTCAGTAAATGTGAGTTCTGGTTGGATCAAGTGGTATTCTTGGGGCATGTTATCTCAGGAGATGGTATTTAGGTGGATCCAAAAAAAAAGGGTCAAAACCGTAGTGCAATGGGAGAGGCCGAGAGGTGTGACCGCAGTTTGAAGTTTCTTGGGATTGGCGGGTTATTATCGTCGGTTTGTGCAGGGATTTTCTGTTATAGCTGCCCCATTAACCCGATTGACTCGCAAGGAATCCAAATTCGAGTAGACTAATAAATGTGATCAGAGTTTTCAAGAGCTGAAGAATAGATTGATGTCTGCACCAATACTTTTCATTTCCGACAGAAGGTGATGACTTTGTGTTCTACAATTATGTGTCACACCAAGGGTTAGGGTGCGTACTGATGCAATATAGACGCGTGATTACATATGCCTCCCGGCAATTAAAAAATCATGAGCGCAAATACCCGACAAATGATTTGGAGTTGGCGGCGATTGTGTTTGCCCTGAAGATTTGGAGACATTACCTTTATGGAAAGACTTGTGAAATATATACCAACCATCAGAATTTGAAATATTTATTTACCCAGAAGAAGCTAAATTTGAGGCAAAGACATTGAATAGAATTGATCAAGGACTATGATTGTACTATCTACTATCATCCAGGGAGAGCTAATGTCATAACGGATGCGCTGAGTCGAAAATCGATAGGTTCGGTTGCACATATTCAAGTTGTTCATACTAATTTATACGCCGAGTTGAGATATTTATGAGTTCAATTGGCGGTTAGTCAGATGGCAACGTTGCTTGCGACTTTGACTTTGAGGCCGATATTGATCAACCGCATCATAGAAGCGCATAAGTCGGATGCCCAATTGGGAAAGATCATAAATGAAGTAAGGAGTGGTCACAGAGCTGACTATCGTGTTAGGGATAAAGATGAAGCTTTGATGGTGGAAAATAGACTGTGTGTGCCTAATGACGTCAATCTCAAGGAAGATATCTTGGAGGAAGCACACAACTCAGCATATGCAATGCACCCAGGCGGTACCAAAATGTATCGAGATCTGCTAAAATACTATTGGTGGAATAGAATGAAACGAAAAATTACTGAATTTGTTGCCAGGTGTCTCGTTTACCAGCAAGTCAAGATCGAGCACCAACGTTCAGGTGGGTTATTGTAGCCTCTACATATTCCAGAGTGGAAATGAGAGCATATCATGATGGATTTCGTTTCAGGATTACCCCGCACTCAAAAGGAACATAATTCCATCTGGGTGATCGTTGATAAGCTTACTGAATCTACTCATTTTCTGGCTGTAAAAATGACGTACTCTCTGGATAAGTAGGCCCAATTGTATATTGATAAGATTGTTAGACTACATGGTACACAGGTTTCCATAGTGTTGGACAGAGATCCGAGATTTACTTCAAAGTTCTGGCCGAGTCTCTAAACTACTTTAGGTACCAAGCTGAAATTTAGTACCTCTTTTCAACCGCAAAAGGATATCCAATCAGAGCGTACAATTCAGACGTTGGAGGATATGTCGAGGGGTTGTGTTCTAGAATTTTCTGGTAGCTGAGATGATCATTTAACGTTGATGAAATTTACCTATAATAACAGCTATCATTCGGTAATCGAGATGGCACCGTATAAAGCGTTGTATGAAAGGGATATAGGACTCCCGTCCAACAGACTGAACTGAAGTAGGAGAAATAAAATTATTGATGCTGGATATAACCTAAATGATGGTAGACAAGGTGAAAGGGATTCAGGAAAGATTAAGAATTGTTCAGAGTCGGCAAAAGAGTTATGCTAGCAGATGTACATGGGAGTTGGAATTTGAAGTGGGGGATCATGTATTTTTGCGTATATCCCCGTAGAAAATCATAATGAGATTCGGGAAAAAAGAGAAGTTAAGTCCGAGGTATATCGGGCCATACGAAATCTTAGAACGGGTTGGTACGATAGCTTATTAACTTACCCTACCGCCAGAATTGTCCAGATTACATGACATTTTCCACATGTTGATGCTTAGAAAATATGTTTCAGATCATTCGCATGTGTTGACTTCTCAACCAATCGAGTTGGAAGAAGATTTGACGTACGTTAAAGAGCCAGTTCAGATTTTTAGTTGAAAAGATCAAGTATGCGGACGAAAAAGTTTTCTTTAGTGAAAGTGTTGTGGCGCAGTCATACAGTAGAGGAGATGACGTGGGAGGGAGAGGATGAGATAAGAGATCAATATCCGCACTTGTTCGATCAAACTAACTAAAATTTCAGGACGAATTTTTTTTTAGGAGGGTAGGGTTGTAAGACCCTAATTCTTGCATACGCATAATTTTAGCCGCATTTTAGAACATTTAGAAAATAACGAGGTAAATTGTGTTAAATGATATTGATTTTGAAAATTTTAGGGGTAAATTATGTATGTTCAGACATTGGGTGTGTGTGCGTGTGATCGTCGGCGTTCAGTTGCCGGCATGTGTGCAATTGTGTGTGTGTGTGTTTTGTTTCAGCGTGCATGTGTGTGTGTGTGTCACCGGCGTGTGTTGTATGATCGGCCGATGAATTGTGGGTGTGTTGTTGTTCAGTCGATGGTAACATGGGTGTATGGGTGTAAGGTTACTGGCGGTCGGCGACAATAAGGGAAGAGAGAGAGAGCGAGAGAGAGAGAGAGAGAGAGAGAGTTGAACCAGTGGCCGAAACCCAGAACAGGAAAAAAGGGCGTTCGCCGTGGCGGTGAGATCCCTCGCCGCGGCGGTGGGGATCCAACGACAAAACAGTTTAGCGGGAAAGAAGAACAGAGAAAGAAGAAGAAGGAAAAAGGAAAAAAAAATTAATTAAATTACACAAATAACCCCAAATCAAAAACCAAAAACCCATTTTGTGGCCGGCAGACGATTCGAAATAGGTAACGATTTCGTTAGTCAATATTTTAATCGTTAACTATTATTTTCATTAAAATTAGTCGATTATTATTTCCGTTAAAAAATTAAATTATTAGCATTAAAATTTTCGTAACTGGGATAATAATTTTGTAACCATTAATATTAATAGTTGCATGCAGTAAATATTAACGGAGCGGAACGAACGGAATAATAATTTTTCATAATGAAATTTGGGGAATGGGAAATTATTCAATTTAGGGTCTGCATTGCATGTTAGGTTATTTTAAATAAAGTATTAATTTAGGTCGTATCATTATTAGGTTCGCAGGCGCCAGCGTCCGAGTAGTTTTTGACAGTAGTATTTCGGTAGTGCGGGAATCGCGGTAAGTGTATTGTCTTTTATATAAATCTACAAATTTTATTTTCGTATAAATCGTGAAAAATGTGTTTATTTAAAAATGGACAAATTTGCAACTTATATGGATCAAATGGGTTTTGGTTTTAAATGGTGGAAAATGATTTTTGGATCAAGTTGGTTTTAAGGGTGGGAAAATGATTTTCAGATCAAGCTGGTTTTTAAAGGTGGAAAAATAATTTTTGGGTCAAGTCGATTTTTAAGGTGGAGAGTGATGTTTGGTCCGACTATGCCATAATTTTCTTCTCGTTATGTAGATATAACCTACGAGATGTGGATTCTCTTCCTGTTAGGCGGATATGACCTACGGGATGTGAATTTTCTTCCCGTTAGGCGGATATGACCTATAGGATGTGGATTTTCTTCCCGTTAGGCAGATATGACCTACGGGATGTGGATTTTCTTCCTGTTAGGCGGATACAGGATGTGGATTTTATTCCCATAAGGCGGATATGACCTACGAGATGTGGATTTTCTTCCCGTTATGTGGATATGACCTATGAGATATAGATTTTCTGCCCGTTAGGCGGATATGACCTACGAGATGTGGATTTTCTTCTCGTTAGGCGGATATGACCTACGGGATGTGGATTTTCTTCTCGTTAGGCAGATATAACCTACGAGATGTGAATTTTCTTCTCATCACGAGGATATGTCCTGCGAGATGTGGGTGGTACGGTACCGTTGTAACTCCTGATCGTGAGGTAAAAACGATCCTATGGTTAGTAGGAAAGGAGGTGTAGCGTACTTTATTATACGTTTAAAATATTTGAACTGGTTGGTTTAAATATTTGGATACGTGGATTCAAAATATTTGAATTGGTTGATTTAAAATGTTTGGTTTGGGTATTTTAAATATATCAGTTTATTTCAATAGTGACAAGGAAACTGGATTTCAATACGGTACGCGGTTATATTATTTTATATTTTGAAACGTGGTGTTTAATTCTTATACTTGATCCGTAAAGTATTTTTATTATGAAGACAGTACACCGATAAAAAAATTTGGTTTCAGATACCGCGGCTAGGAGTCGGTCCACTACTGGTACTAGGGAGAGTCCGAAGGTAGTGTCGTTCTGGAGGTGAGCCAGTCGAATGTGAACCGTGGAAGGTTCAGGTATTTTTGTATTTTTGGTTATGAACATTAGGGACTGGTATATTCCCAAATTTTGAAAACGAGTATTTATATATACATTTTTGGAAAAAAATTTACAGTGATGCAAGTATGTAGGTATATATATAAGGATGGATATGCGTCGATGGGTCAGGTCACGTCATGTTGACGTCACTCCCAGCCTCAGGTAACGGGTGGTCGGGGTAGGGTGGGACAAAAACTATAGGGAAAAATCATTTGTTTTTGTTCCCATATTTAAGTTTTTGTTCGCTTTTCTTAAACAGAACAGAAATTTGGGAACACAAAAACTAAACAAACTACACTTCCGCAGAGTTTCTGTACCCAATAAACATGGAACTAAAATCAGAAAATCAAAAAATCAGTTTCCATTCTATTCCCAGAAATTTGCGTTGAAAACTTGGGAAAAACTATACAGAATCAAAAAAAAAAATTATAATTCTTCCCATGCTTTCGTTTTTGTTCCAAGTTTTTTGGGACAATGAAATTAAAAACACTATGTTAAGACTTGGCATAACTACTTATTATTTGCATAATGTTTTCCAATCTTTGTTCTACATCGAAGCCAAACAATCCCTTACCCACGATGGATCATTTCATGTAGCTCTATGAAAATGCAGTGAAATCAATAACTACAGCCGAATTGATCGCCTCCAACCGTAACCCCAATACACCCAATGGCAATAACACTACCGCACATCACTCATAAGTCATTTCTGTTTAAGTAGAAGCTGCTTTAGCCATTGATCTTCAAGTTATCACTCTTCTAAGGGGTCAAAAGCACGTCAATGAGAAGCCCGACAATTGTTTCTTCTTCCTCTTCTTCTTCTTATTCGGATTTGGGCTTTGGGGTGTGGATGAGAGGCCATGGAATGAAAGAGACAGTGAGGCTTAGGGCAAACTGCGGTGGGAGATAGAAATGTGCTTTGTTCAGTTCATTGAGGAATCATTTGATACGAGCTTTAGGGTGCTTGAGGAGTCGATTAAGGTATGTGCTATATTCGTTACTGCTCTTATTGCTTATTTAACAAAATTTGGTTTCTTCCAATCATTTCATCTTTTAATTATCTTCTTCTTAGTTTCTGTTTTTTTTTTTTTTTTTTTTATTTGTTTGTTTAATCATTTATTTAGTTTATTTATGTTATTATTTGTTTGTTTAATTATTTATTTAGTTTATTTGTGTTATTATTTGTTTATTTAATTGTTTATTTAGCTCATTTTTGTTATTTATTTGAAAGTTTTGGGATCGAATATTTAGATTCCTAATTGATTGAATTTATTTGAAATTTTTATTATTTAATTTTTCTTATTTATTTCTCACATGCGACTTGCTAGTGTGTTTTATTTTTTATAATTGAAATTTAGTGATAGTTTCACTTCTTGATTTTAGATTAGCAATATATTAGTGCTATAAATGATTTTTAATTTTTTTAATGTTGTATGTCTGGCTTCACTTAGGTTTGATACTGCTAAAGATTACATAATCTTTTGAAATGAGAAGTAGAAGAGAGGATATTGATGGTATCGCATTTGATACTGCTAAAGCCTACCTTTTTGGGGCTTTTGTTGCTCCTGCATCTGAAAGCAGTAGGCCCTTGGAGCTTGTAACAATCAACTGTTATTGTGAATAGTTTTGATGTACATAAATGTGATGTTTTATCCCTTAATTTATATGAGATTTCTTGCAAATCACAGTGATTGAGTGTCTGTTCTTGAATTTTCATTTGATTGCAAATGGGGATTGAAGCATATAGATATAGAGGTAAAATCTCTTGCCCAATATAGAGACATTTCTTCGCTTGATTCTTCGAAATGTAGTTTGCGATTGTGGTGATTTTGGCTTACAATTGCGATTTTGCGATTTGTTCGATATGTAGTTTATTTCTTTGCTACCAATGTTCTATTTTGATTCTCTCTTCGCTTACAATTTCTTGAATTTTGCTTTGATCTGGGCTAGATTTGATTTGGATTCTTCTAAATTCTAACTGGGTGAGTGTTTTTTTTGGATTTTTTTGCCTTTGGTCACATATTTCATGCAACTAGATAGTTTTTCTGATGAGGTTTGTTTCTTTTATTGGGTTTTTTTTTTTTTTGCTTTTTATCATCAATTTCATGCGACTAGACATTTTTATTTTTATTCCAGAATTTCGTTTCTCTTCTAAAATCTATGTTTTTGTTCCAAAATTCTGTTTCTATTTCTATTCCAGAATTCTAGACTGTTTATGTTCCAAAATTTTTGTTTCTAATAAAAATACAATATTGTTGAGCATTAATGACCTTTAGAGTTTTGGAGACCCAAATGTAGAAGTGTTTCAATTTTGAATTTTGTTAACTGTTGCATTTCTTTAGATACTGATTTATTTCATTTGTTTTTTATCTGGATGAATTATGCTAAATTGTATTTTTCATTAGGCAGTTCATCTTCAACTTTTTTGGTATCTTTGCATTATGTTAGCTTAGATGTATGTTGGTGCCATGAAGCAAGTGGTGGTTCATTTTGTCAGAATTGAATCAGTGAAATAAGAATGTCGTGTGGGTATTAGATCTACGATACATTGCTTCAGTTAATTGAATATATTTATTAGGTGGTTATTGCTAAAACAATTTACGATTGTGGTATTATTTTAATACTTGAATATCATACTGATTGTGTTGTATTTGTGATGTAGATTGTTAGTTGGTGATGATATTTAAATTCTAATTATTATTTATTTCTAGATAAAACAAGTGCAGAATGTTGTATAAACAAAACATGTATTGTCAATTTTTTTGGGTTCAATTATTTTATATCTGTGCCTTTAGGCACGGGTTATACGCTAGTAAAACATAAAGGGGTACACAATATAATTTTATATAATAATTTTTGGAATTGGGGGTGTTAACCCAAGGCTTGAAGCCTAACGTTTATCTAGTGTGTCTCCCCCAACCATTTATACCAAAAACAAAAAGTAGTGGTGCGAATTTTTGTGAGACATTTTTGAAATTGACTGTTAGTTTGTTAAATCTATTATATAAAACAGGACGGCTTTTTGGTTGACTATGACAAACTTATGACTAGGACGAAAAAAATATGATTAGAACAAACAAAGTTGCTGACGAAGCTAAATAAATTTGCTGACTAGGACATTTTGGGGGCATTAGATAAAGACCATGCAAGGAAATTGGGTTTGTCCAAAAAAAAATAAAGTTAAATATATATAGACATTTTGGCTTTAAAGGAATTAAAAAAAAAATTAAACATTCCCTAATTCTCTCTCGGATTTAATGGATTATACATTGACATATATATAAATATATGTTTATGGTTATAGAAATCAGGTTATTTCAAGAAATCCATTTAATTTAGGTATTCGCCCAATTTAACCTAATTAAAACACTAATTAAAATTTAATTAATCATTCCTTAATTAACCATTTCTCCATTTTTACCTTAATTCTATCACTCACTTTATAGACTATAACCTAGCCCTCCCTGTCTGGTCTTATATTCATCGCTTCAAAAAACCATCATCGCAGATCACTAACGACAACGGCGACTTCTCTTCCTTGCACACTCACAGACTGTCGCCGATCCAACCCACTCAATCTCCCTCATCCATCGCCATCACATTGTCTAGACATCGCCATCATTCACTTTCCTCTGAGCTATCGCCATCGCATCGCCATTCTCCTCCATCGCTGCTGCATACCCTCAATCTCACTAACCCTAACACCCCCACAACACAAAACACATCAGGTATGTCATCACTTTCTATTCCTTTCTCTTGCTTTATCTCAGATTGATTTTGGTTTTCATCATAAAACATGTTCTTTTAACTGTAATTAGAACAATATTCATTGTATTTGTTGAAAACATCTAATTAATTTCAACCTAATCCCCCCACCTTTCTCTTTTAGGTGCTTCACTATTGTCAACTACACCTTGTTGCATCTTCATACTCAGAAAATACGGTAAATTAGTTTACTTTTATTTTTTCATTTCTATTAAAATGTTATTGATAGGTGTAAAATACCTATCCACTTCTAAACCGGATTTGGTAGTTTTCAAATGTTTTAGTTATATTTAATTGCTTTGTAGTTTGTTTTTATGTGATTCAGGTGTAGGGACGCAAATAAGAGACAAACGAGCGAAAACGGTAGAAAAACGGTGAAAAAATTATGAAGAAACAAGGTTTCATGATTACAAGAGCCACTGCCGCGGCGAGGAAGCCACCACCGAGGCTGTGAGAATGCAGAGGATGCTTAAAATATGAGCAGTCCCTCAGCCTAGGCAGAAATTCCACTGCCTAGGCGGAGAAGAGGCAGAATATTTGGAGTAGTCCCTCGGCCTAGGCGGTGAAGCGGTAGAAAGTTAACCGACTTAACCTCCGCCTAGGCGGATATTCCACTGCCTAGGCAGTGACCTCTGTACAACAAATAGATATTTTCAGATATTTTTGAAATCTTGCTCCTATAAAACCCATTTTCCCATTTCCATTGAAGACCCTTGGAGCATAGAACGTCCCTAACCTTAGGAGCTTGATTCTTGGCCATTCTTGAAGAGGATATTCATCATCCGAAGAAGAGAAAACATTGGCGGATCGGTCTTTGGCAACAGTGGATCACTCCACTTTAAGATTTGATCTTTCTCTTTTTTTTTCTCTATTTGTAATTTAATGTTTTATTGTAAATGATGATGAATCCCTCTTGGTTTGTAGTTTCAATGTCCAAGATCATGTTAGATTAGATAAATATTAGCTAGGGATAGGTATAGTTGTGTAAATACTCGTTTGGTTTAATATATGTTTCTTTAACGGTTGTTTGCTTTTAAATCCGATTGTATTTATCATTTTATGACGACTTTAATATGCTTATTAAGGTATTAGGGTTGGATTTGAAAATACGGGGTTTGATCCTCAAGAGAGGTAACCCTGGATTCGGACTAGGGTAAACACATCGTTACGACCTAACGACCCAAAATGGCGTTAGTTAGTGAGCAATCGATGACGTTGGGGCAAGACTCACGCGGCCTAGGGTCGTTAAGACATTGAGGGGGACCTCTTCGTTGACACGAAATCTCGTATTCCTCCGTCTTACACTTGGAAGAAGTGGTAGAGGAGTTTTAGAACCGAGATTATCGGATACCATAAACTCCGTTATTGTTAACCAAAATGAAATCAAACATGTATTAAGTAAACGAAATCAATCCCTAGGTAATCAACTTAGTTAGGATTAACCCACTAATTGTAGTTTAGCTTAGTTTTAATTAGTTTAATTTTAAAATATTTCTTTAATCATCTAGATAATAGAAGACTATGCCAATTGCGGTATTCAATTATTCAACCCGTTCCTATGGGAACGATATCCGATCTTAAAGATCCACTATATTAAAACTAGACCTCGTACACTTGTGAGTAGTCAATACGCGAGTAGTGAATCCCCGACACGTAACGTCTGGTAAGGTGTGCATGAATCTATCTATCCCTTGGTATTTCTATGTATATGCAAGGTGTTGTTCGCCATCTAATCCAATGGTAAGGTGTGCATGAATCTATCTATCCCTGGGTGTTTCTATGTATATGAAAGGTGTTGTTTGCCATCTAATCCAATTCTTTTAAGGGAAAAGTATATTTTAAACCCTTTAGGTATTGACATTTTTCTAAATGATCCCTCTTCGTTTAAGCGTTTCATTTTAAACCTTCTATGTATCAGCACGTTTTTATTCAGTCCTTCCGTTAGAAATTCTGTTAAAACTAATCAAATGTTGAGGAAAAATTCGTCATTTGATATATTTTTTTATTTTTAAATTATTTTTTAATATATTTTTTTCTTTTTCTTTTTTTCTTTGCTTTAACTCTCTGTATCTCCCCCCCCCTCTCTCTCTCTCTCTCCTCCATCTCTCTCTCTCCCTCTCCCCGTCGACCCCTGTTACAGGGGTGGAATTACCCCTGTAACAGGGAATGGTTCTCTTGTTACGGCGTGATTCCACTCGCCGTAATGGAGGGTGTTTACCCCCATAACAGAGGGTAAACTACCCCCGTAATAGGGGTGGCACTCGCTTCAATAGGGGGTATAAGACCCCTTGTTGAAGGGGTAGTTTAACCCCCCCCTTAATAGGGGGTGTTCATCCCCTGTGAAATGAAGGAGGGAGGGAGGGAGGGCGAGGGAGGGAGGAAGAAAGAAGAGAGAGAGAGATGATCGGGAGAGAGTAAGATGAACAAAAAAGAAAAAATCATTAAAAAAATTAAAAATAAGTAAACAGACTATTTTGCCCGTATATTCTGTTAGTTGGATGGAATTTCAGACATAATGACCAAATAAAAAAGTATTTATACCTAGAGGGTTTAAAATAAAACTCTCAAATGGAGAGGGACCAGTTAGAAAAGTACCAATACCTAGAGGGTTTAAAATTTATTTTTCCTTTATTTTAAAGCCATAATCTGCAGTGCTCCTAATGTTTCTGAGTTTTATTTTGTTTCTGTTGGCCCAGTGAGCTATCCAAAAGGGGGTGAATTGGGTAGTATTAAAAATTATCAGAATATAACACTTCAAAAATCAAACAATTAATTTTATCCTAAAATTCATTATTATCTTTATAGCAGCGGATTATGTGTTATCAACTAGGTGCACACCCAAACAACAAAATATAAACAATATAAATAATGTGGCACACAAAAATTTATTTTGGTTCACCAAACTACTCTTGGCTAATTCAGTCCCTCGAGCTCCGCAGAGAGTCGCACCCACTAAACTCAAGATTCTTTTAAAGGTAGGAACCAAACCCTCACAATGATTCTTTTCACAGGCCCATAATCAACTTTCACAATTCATTTTTCACAGGTTAAGGAATAACCTTTATCTTATTACCAGGCGAAAGATTAAACCGTTTCAATTCACTCACAATTCTATAAGGAAAAAATTAGAACCTAATCTTTTTATACTTTAGGCAAAGATCAAAATATCAATCTCTTTACCAGAAGAGATTGAAACCAGTTACCCTTGATTAGACACTCCTAATAGTATCTAATCCGACACTCAACTCACTAATTACAAACAATTGATAAGTGATTTTCCCACTCGGAGCTTCTACTGCTCCAGATAAATTCAAAATCAATTAATGTCCCGATACTAATGATAGAAAAGTGAGAATTTAAAAATCTAATTTCAAATAAAGATGGGTAGCAAGCAGTTAACCATGTAATCAGATTTTCTCAAGAAATTGTTTCCAAAAAAAATCAATAAAAAATCTGGAAAACAATTTCAAATATCAAATTCCAAATAATAAATAATAGAATCAAGCAATAATTAAGAGTAACTAATTTGGAATGATCTCACTAGAATTCCACCGAAAGAATAATGATTAGAATAGTAATGACACTTCAGATCGGTAATAGCAATAATTCAAAGCAAATGTTTCTCAAGAACAAATCTCATGAAAGATCTCACAATGCACTCAGTATGATTACTCTTAGAAAGCATGAGAGCTGAATAACTCAGAATGATTGAGATTATCTTGATCAATTAAAACCTTTAAAACGCAGGTTTACTTATAGGGGATTATAACAAGCCCTCTAACAGCTAGTGCTCACATATTATGACAAATAATTACTCTATAAGCCCCCTTATATCATTAAGACTGAATCCTGGTATAATTCACTTAAATATTTCTTTTAAAACATTCAATTTAGTCCCTCAAACTTTTACTCAATCTCAATTAGATAAGATAGAAAGAATTATATGTACCAAATTGAGAAGTATTAAAACTACTTGAACCATATTTATAGGGATATTTAAATATTAATTAAATAGCTCAAAATATATCAAATCCCTAAGATATCTCATATATCTTAACCATAAACGGCTAGTAACGGCTACTGTTTGATCAGAATCCTCGAAATCCTCTAAACCTGAAACAGATCCATCTATCGACCGACCAAGGCCCGTCTGTCAACCGCCCAATTCAGGATCTAGCCAAGCTAAAAGTCCTTTGCCCATTGGTCGACTACCCATACTTTATTTGTCGACCGGATGTTTCAGAGAGTTACACAAGTCAACTCACCTGTCGACCGAAAGATTCAGAGACGTCCTCTTTTGGCCATAGGTTGACTTATCTGTTAATCGAACGATCCAACAACTTCTCCTTTTAAGCATCTGCCGATCAACCAGTCGACTGCTCAAGCTGGAATATCTATCCTTAATCTGATTTTAATTTATTTTCTTCGACATTTTTACCCCTTTAATCGATTTCTTTTCTCGATTAACTCCACTAAAATCTTAAATTCAATTTTAATCAGTTATCTTTATTTTTTTTAATTACACATAGGAACAAATAATTTAACTAATTAGCATCCTATAAAAGCACACATAATTTTGAAAAATATTTTGTATCGTGTGTAATCCTAACCGGGATACATTAAAAGTTAAAATTTAATCTGAATTGTTTTTCTTAGATTCTTTAATTTCTTTAAACTCTTAATCTTCCATCATTTTTAGCATTGTCACAATATCTTCATAATCAATTTTCATCACTGGAATTAATAAACTGAAGCACTTAATAAAATCGTTAGTTCCACAAAAAATATCAACATTTAATTGTTCATCAAAATTTTAGAATCAACAATCTCCCTATTTTTTATGATGACAATTAACTTTGATATTTTCTTCAAAGCAAAAATGTAACCTCACTCTTCCTAAATTCGAGGACAGATTCTTTAACTCGTTAAAGCAAAGTAATGAAGATAATCATAAGATTTTCAAAAAAGAACAAATTTCAATATATAATAAACTCCCCCTTAAGATATTCAACGAAATAATTCAAGCTCCCCCTTAAGATATTCATTAAAATATCAACCAACTCTCCCCCTTTTTCATCTAAAAAAAAATGGGGAAGGGGAACTACAAAGAAACACTACTCTAGGCATATATCGTTATGCCTAGTCATACCCAAATCGCGAATGATTTTCACAAACTGATCTTCCGCTAATGATTTGGTAAAAATATCAGTTAGTATCTTATAAACTAAACATCTAGACCAATCATTATTTTTTCTAAGACAAAATATATTGTTGTTTATAATATTAGGTTATAATCATGATTTAATTTTAAATAGTGCCTTCATGCACGGGTTATGCGCTAGTATATTATATAATATGAGATTATACAAATTTAAAATGATGTTTGATCTCAATCGTTAAATCTAAAATTAATTCAACAGTTCAAAATATCGAAAATATAAAATATGTGATGATCTATGGAATAGATTAATACCAATCATACATTTTTATGAGTTCTTTTATTATATATGGCTTTCTATGTAATTTTAACATTAAAAATTAGTGTAATTGTAATTTTATATTAGGATAATTGATCAAAAGTCCTATATTTAGAGTGTAATATGTTATTTGTCCTATTCAAAATATAAGTTTATGGTTAGTCCCTTAAATTATTTATTTTTTATGTGTTAGTCACGCGTGTGCTCAAGCATTGTATGTGAGGGTTAAAGATTAGTGAATGAATATGTATTAGAATGAATATTAGTTATATATAACTAAAATTAGTTATAAGTTAATAATTACAAATTAAATATAACTATATTGCATGTACTTATATAATATTTGTTACATGTAATAAATATTTTATGTATAAGTTAGATATATATAACAAATGCGTGTGTATTGAGTTTTTTAATTTTTTTTTAATGTACAAAATTAAAATATAAATTACAATTGGATGGGATAGAATAAAAGATTTGTCACCGCAACATCTTCTATGTATGTAATTTTCACATTAAAAAATTGCATAAGAAGAGACAAGAAAATCATATTTGATCAACCGGCCTAAATTTCAATCAAAGTAGGAAATAAATTTCAATCAAAGTAGGAAATGAAAAAGGCCAAAAGAATGTGGACGTAAACACTACGTACACGTATCAAGTGATTACAGCATTAACTTTTTTTTAATCAATTAAATAAATAAATAAATTATTTATTTATATCTTTAGTTATTTAAAAATAAATAAATAAAATAAAAAGCACTCGAGACACTCAAAAGATAACATATGGTTTGTTGATCCACGACATACCCCAACTGTTTTGTCTGTTTTTTTTTAAAGCTTGGGTTAATTGTTTTTTACCCCCTTTACTTTTAATCTTTTTCATTTTAACCCCTTTACTTAAAACTTACATATTAGGAAAAACTCACATTTTATTCAAAAAAATATAAACAAAAAATAATTATAATTTTTAAATTTAAATTCAATATTTAAAGATAACAAAAGAAAAAAAACTAATATTTTTTTTTTCTCTAACTCTGTTTTAATGTTCACTCGCGGTATATTATTTTGTAAGAATCCAAAATTTAAGGAGGATCATATTCGGAATTCTTAATCACTATATTTGACGAAGGATGATCCATTTTTCGACATCATCAAATGATAATAAAAAGAAACAAAAATATAACATTTTCTCATTCTCTACCGCTTTCTATTTTTTTCTTCTCTGTTAAAAATAAAATGAAATTAAAAATAAAACAAAGAGCCATTTTGTTCATTTCATGTAAAATTTAGATCAAATATTTAATTTTGTAAAATTAAATTTCTAATTTTTTTATAAGTAGAAGTGATGAAAGTATAATTTTTAAATTAGAGGAATCAAAATAAAATAAAAAATAAAGTACAATTACGGTTGATATTGTTGAAAAATCTACAATACTCCCACGCTTCCAACTCACTGCTCAATACCTACAAAATATCAAAAAAATATTTGGGATACCGACGTGATATCAACTAAATATTTTTTGGTGTGAGAATAGGTTAATCATGACTTGAAGGAAATTAGAAGTGATAATTACATGCTTACATGTAAGTAAATTCGTACATAATTCTCCTTAATTTAGGGAGAATCAAATCATATGTGAATCAAATCGAATCTAATTCTATTCATTGTCCAGTTCAAATATTACACTACTATGGAACATAATTTCACGTGACTAATTAATAATTACTTATTCACCACACTTTATATGATAAGCGTTATTCTCATTTTAAATCCATTCCGATCCTGTCTTACTAAGCCTTACGCTACGTTTAGTACCCTGAAATGGAATGAAATGACAATAGAATTGAATTATTATGGTAATGGAATGAAATGATCATTATCATTCTTATTTTTTGTGATAAAATGGATTACATGTGGTATTAGAATGATATGAATGAGTAAAATAGTAATTTAATTGAATTTTCAAATGGTATATTTGTTAATTTAATTAAATTTTATTCCAATTAAAATATTTGGTTAGTATTTGGTCTCCTTTTTTCACCGATTATTAATTAAAACCTAATTCTATGTAATTGAGATTAACTAATACTAAGTTTATCTTGATATTGGTTAATCTCATATTTATGGGATTAGAGAATTATTAGTAATGAAAATGTGATTTAATCCCATGTACCAAACATTACCATTCTCGTGGTCATTTCAATCTCATCTCAAATCCCTCGTACCAAACACCATCTTTATGTGTTATTATAGTGAGACTTTTACCTTTATCAATCAAGGGCAGTAGACAAATAATTAACCATTTAAAAAAAAAAAAAATCGTATTATTTAATAATTTAGAAAAAAAAAATTCAAAAATTTTATTCATAAAAGTATCACTTTATAGAGTTTTATAACAATAATTTTTTTAAGATAGGATCTTAAGAAAATTATTTTTGGGCGTTCAAAAAGTTGCCAATAATTCATGGCACAAATATTTAAACTGATCACGAAGATTTGCACAAAGATTGTTAATAATAGGGTATTATAAAGGTGACACGTAAGGGTGCACGTGTCCTAATCTCGGAAATCAAAATCTTTATCAAGAGAGTAGTCGTGGAGAGTATGCTATCTATGAAAGAGACTCCAATTAGATAATTAAGTTTGTGGTGAATTTTTTAATATTTAGTATTTTTTTTTAATATGTAAATAAAAATAATGACTTGCAAACCATTTGAGACCAAGTGTTTATGTTTTTTTTTTTGGATTATGTGTACCTTTTTTATCACATCATTTAAAAGATTCAATCGGTTAATTTTGACAAAATATTAATTAAAAATTATAAAAATTGCCACACTTTCACTAAAATAATGAGATTGATGGCATTTTATCTCTCGGGATCAAATTGCATTTTATTTTATTTTTTATATTTTCGTCATCACTTGTCCTTTTGTGGTTCATATTTAAATGCAATGATTACATTTCTTGTCAAAATTAACTGTTAAATCTCAAAAAGTCAAAATTAATAAACTACGTGTTCTTTAAAAAAAAATAGTGACAAAAATAGGAGTTTAAAAAATAAATAAAAGAAAAATAGAGAAAAATAATAGAAAGTTGTGAAAAATATAAAGAAAGGAACCGGAACACATTATTTTTTAAAATAATTTCACAAAATATGTAGGTAAAAATATAATTTTCACATTTTCATATAATTAATTTAAATTAATAAATTCTTAAAAAGTAAAAATTATTTATGTTATTAATTTCATTGAAATTTATTTAAATAGTTTATCAAAATATGAAGGCAAAATATATATTTTAGTTTTGAGAAATGTATAGGAAAAATATAATTTTCATATTTATATATAATTAAAGAATTTTTTTTTTTTTGTACATATGTTGGGGATAGAGTTAAACTCTAGACCTTCCATAAGGGAGGTAAGGTAATTATCCACTAAGCTACAAGTCTTCAATGAATAAAATTTATTTTTATTATTATATATATATATATAATGGGTTTTATTAGTTGGAGGTTAATTTTCTGATTTATATATCACTTGACAACCATACAATAAATTTTACTCTCATTCACTTCAAAATGTTACACTTTACCTACTTCTCAAAATAAAGTATCTCGTCAATCTCTTTATTCCTATCAAAACAAATAGCCAAGATCTTCTCTTTCTATTACCAATAACATTAAACAAATAGAAAACTATTTTCAATTCCAATTAATGACATTGAAAATGAATAGAAAATTATTTTCAATTCCAATTCTATGTGGTATTGAAAACAACTTTCAATTCCATTCTCAAAATGAAAATGTATGTAGTGTTGTGCTGGACACCAAGATCATTTTATATTTTAGTGTGTTTTTTATTAGGATCCTAATAAGTTCACATATTTACTCCAATGTGAAATTGAAAAAGATAAATTGACCTAAGAAATATTAGTGTTTAAAATTGATTTATAGTGACAATTAAGTTAACCGAGAAAAGAAATTAGTTAAAGGGTCCAAAACGTCAAAGATTGGAGTTGAATTGAATTAAGAAAAAAATGTTTCAGCATTGATTGGTCAACCGACCAAGAAGAATCGGTCAACCGATGAGCGTAGGCTAGGAATTGGGAAAGTCTCTGAATCAATCGGTCAACCGATCAAGAGAGATTGGTCAACCGATGATCAATAAGTGAACTCTCTAATTCGATCAGTTAATCGACCATTGATGATCGGTTAACCAACCAGGGCCGAAATTTGGCCTAGAGAAGCATCATGGATCGATCGGTCAACCGACCCATGGGGATCGGTCAACCGACCATTGTTTGAGAATGACTTGGCCAACAACCTGAAACGATTGGTCGACTGATGGCCTATGATCGATCAACCGACTGAGTTGTTTTAGATTCTGAGGATTTTCGGGATTTAATCCAAAACTGGCCGTTACTAACTGTTTTTTTGTTAATATTTTGGAGATATTCTAGGGATTTCAACATATTATAGATATATTACTTTTATTTAAATATCCCTAAAGATATGGTACACTTATTTTAAGTATTTCTCAATTTAGTCTATTTAATATTTCCTATCCTTTCGATTTGAGAATGTGAAATAATTTGGGGACTAAATTGAATGATTTAAAAGTCATATTTAAGTGAAATTGACTAAGATTAAATGATATTGATATATGGGGTCTATATGTGCATTTACTTGTCATATTTTGTGGGAACTAACTGTTAGAGAGCTTGTTTCAAATAAGTTTAAATAGACTTGCATTTTTCACATATCAATACATCATTCTATCAAGAACTTTCAGTTCGTGAGCTTTCTAAAAGTTATTATTTTGATATTATATCGAGAGATTATTGTGAGATCATTTTTTAGAAAAGTTCTTGAGAATAAGTGCTAAGTATTTTGGCGTCACCGATTTAAGTTTTGTTGCGATTCAATTTTCATTTTTTCGGTGATATCGTGATGAAATCTTTTCAAGTTAATGTTTCTTATTTTGATTTGTTATTATTATTGCTTGTTTGGATATAAGATCTGTGTGAAATCATTTTCAAACTTTAAAGTGCATAAAAATTATTTTAAAACGATTTTTGTGATAATCTAATTACTTGCTTATTTTTGTGCTACCTGCTTATTTTATAATTAGATTTTAAATTCCTTACTTAATTCTATCAATAGTAATTATCGGGACATTAATTGAATTTAAATTGATTTGAGGTGGTAGAAGCTGCAAGTGAGAAGAAACTTATTAATTTTTATAATTGATGAGCTTTGTACGGATTAGATACTGTTGGGAGTATCTAATTAGGGGTAGCGGGGTTCTAATTTCTTCCGGTAAAGAGATTGATATTTAATCTTTACCTAAGGTATAAAAATGTTAGGTTACTCTTTTCCTTTGAAAAATAGATAGGTGTGATTTTTCTTGATTAGAATTAATTGTGTGTGATTTGTAACGGTTTTATCCTTACCAGTGAAAAAGATACTTGGAGTGTTTTTTGTGAGGTTTGGTTCTTAGCCTAAGTATAAAATAAACAAGTTAATCTTTAACCTGTTAAAAAGATAGAGGTTTTTCCATAACCTGCGAAAAGAAAATTGTAAAGGTTGATTATGAGCCTGTAAAATAATTATTGTGTAAATGTTTGGTTCCTACCTGTTTAAATGAATCTAGTGGTTTAGTGAGTGCGAATCTTCATGGAGTTCGGAGGACTAAATTAGCCAAGAGTAACTTGGTGAACCAGGATATATCGTGGTGTTCTGCTTTGTTACTTTATTTATTTATTATTGTTTGGGTGTGCACCTAAAGTTAATTACACTTATCCAAATAAAGATAATAATTAATTTAAGATTAAATTAATTATTTAAAAATTCAAGTGTTGAAATATAACAATTTGCTTTAATTTTTATAACTACCCAATTCACCCCCCCTCTTGGGTAGATCATTGGGCCGACAATTTTCATAAAATTATTTTTAATTAATAATTCTATTTATTTATTTATTTTTATTTCGTTATTGTTATTATTATTATTATTATTATTATTATTATTATTATTATTATTAATTCTAACTTTCATTCATTTTTAAAAAATATTCATAATATTGGATTTTAAAAAAAATAATTAAATTAATTTTTATTCAAAAATGGATGAATCACGTGGGCTAAAAATGATAGCCCCTCAAAGACTTTCTTTTTCCCATAATCTATTTTAGCATTAATCTTATCATAAATTAATGTATTTTTTCCATAATTAAAAAAAATAATTAAATTAATTTTAATCAAAAAATGGATGAATCCGGTGGATTAAAAATGATGGCCCCTCTAAGACTTTCTTTTTCTCATAATCTATTTCAGCATTAATCTGATCATAAATTAATGTATTTTTTCCATAATTGAAAAAAAATATATTTTTTTGGGTTCTTAATGAGCTTTCATAAGTTAAAAATATTTTTTTAACTCCAAATTTCACGATTCACTATTTATCTAATTCACTTTGTGCAATGATTTTTTTAAAGAAAAATTAATAATTCTCTTAAAAGTTCAAAGTTATTATGGTGGTGTTGTGCTGGACACCACTACCATTCTATATTCGTATAATAAATAAATTATTTTTAATTAATAATTATATTTATTTTTATTTTTGTTTTTTATTATCAGTTCGAAATTTCATTCTTTTTTTAAAAAAAAATTATATTCATAATTTGAATTTAAAAAAAATAAATCAATTAATTTTCGTTCAAATAAAATTATTTTTTAATTAATAATTCTATTTATTTATTTATTTTTATTTTATTAATATCAATTCTAACTTTCATTCATTTTTACAAAAAAATAAAAAATAATCATAATATTTGATTTTTTAAAAAAATAATTAAGTTAATTTTTATTCAAAAAAATGATGAATTATATGGAGTGAAAATGATGGCCCCTCAAAGACTTTCTTATTCACAATAATTTATTTTGGCATTAATCTTATCCTAAATTAATGTATTTTTTTTCATAATTGAAAAAAAAATAAAAATTGGGTTCTTGATAAGCATTTCATAAATTAAAAATAATTTTTAATTTTTTTTTTTCAAATTTTACGATTCATTATTTATCTAATTCACTTAGTGCAGTGATTGTTTTAAAGAAAAATCAATAATTTTCTGAAAAATTAAAAGTTATTGTACGCCACAAAAGTTAATGTAATTTTTATATAAAAATTATAGTTATTTTAAAGTTGCACAATAATTTTGGATTTATAAAATAATTATTGTACTAACGTGGAATGCATTGACTAAAATTTTAAGTCCGTGTAATATTTACAAAAAAAACTTGAAAATTTATATCCATACAGTTAGTTCATAATGATTTTAAAAAACTTGAAAAACACACAATATGTTGATAATTTTGTGATTTTTTTCACTCTGAGCTCAAAAATCAATTTTGGCATTCCATTATTTTGCATTTTTTTATTTTGTTTATTTATTATTTATGTTTTATAGCTTCTAACTTCTGTTGTGTTTTTTGAAACGGGTCTTACTACAAAAAAACTTTGGGCATTCAATCAATTTTGTTAAGAGTATCAAATGCAAACATCATGAGGAAGAAAATACAATTCCTATTCGTTTAGTATCCAAATAGTAAACAACAATTTTGTGTTATTATAAACAAACCTAATACATCTCTACCATGAATTTTTTGATTAAAAATTACATTTTGAAAAGATCAATCATTTTTGCGTAATATGAATTTTCTTTATTTTTGTTTAAATCTGCGCATTGTGCGGGCTAAAACTAGTCTTTTAATGGTGAAAGAGCATGTAAATGATTAAAATTATTGCCTTTTACTTAATAGTATAAAATAGAATGAACATTAAATAATATAAATATTTAACACTAATATGAATATCTTTCGACGAATATAATTCGTTGGTGTCAGAAAATGGTCTACACCCTCAGTATAGTCTAGTCAGAATTCGCGTAGAGAGTTGTCAGTGATCTGGATGTGGTCTTTGGAGGAGGAAAATCTTTTGTGCCCTTTATCCTTTAATGTGTAATCTAAATGAGTCTTGCCGATGACCTTAGTTCTGCATATCCGAACATCCCGGAAGCTAACCCTTCTTCTGCCTTATCCAATCAAGTTATGTCGGCCAATGTCGACCTCGATCAACCTGTATATCAAATTCCCCCAAAAAGTCTAGTCTAGGAGATTGAGTCAAATTTGATGAAGGACGGGTGAAGAAACTCTGAACTAAATATTTCTTTCCCAACTCGGTGAAGTTAAGAGTTCCCCGGACTGAAGACCATGCTTACACACTTCTTAAGGGCTATATCATGGTTTACCTATATCAGCTCTTGGCTAGCCTGTAGTTTTCTATTCATCTATGGGTTCCGGTCTTCTATTGGGATCTCGAGTTGTATCCGTCACAACTCGCTCCGAACAGTATGAGGGTAGTAGTGGTCTTCTACATCATCTTTTATGCTAAGGGCATTGATCCGTCCCTAGACCTCTTATAGGCTCTATTTTCTTCCAAATTCATGCCCGAGGGAGGCAGGGGTGGTGCTATATAGCTGCTCGGCAACAGTTCCTAGGTGGTTATGACCAATCGATAAAAGGCTGGAAAGCGAAGTTCGTCTTCCTCGGATAAACATGATGGGAGTTCGGCCTATGAGAGGACATGGACTACCCCATCCAGAGGCACTAGGGGAAAGTGTGTAAGAGACTGTCCCGACTTGAGTTTCAACTTTCTTCTCGATACTTTTATCTTACTTATATCTTTTCTTGTTTTTGCAGAGCCAGAGAAAGCAAAAAAGAAGCATATCATCAACCCGAAAATTGCTGAGGACAAAGATTGGATCCTAAGATGGTCTTTACACATGTTAAGGAGTTAATCAAATCATCCATGTACGATTTATACTTTTAGAGTGACCCTTCCCTACCCGAGCCTACCTTCGACAAGAAATCCACCAACAATAAGTTCTTTCATCTCTTTTCGGTTCTTTCAATGCACTTATAAATTGTAATTATTTCCTTATTCTGACTAAGCTTCATGGATCGAGCTACAATGAGGAGGCTCGCAAAGGAAAGATAGACCGAGGAGGCTGCTGTCACTGTTGGCTCCCAACAGAGAGTTTAGCCCGAAGAGGGGGCCCAAGAGGGGGAGCCTACCTCGACCCAAATTATATCCCACAACACCCCGGCAAGGCCGATACTGGAGGTGACAACCCCTTCTCCAGTGGTCTCCTCCATCTCGGTGGAAGAAGACAACCCGGTCCTTGCCGAGAAGATGAACAAGGGGAAGAAAAATGTAGTAGAGGCTGAGGTTGATCTGACAGCAAAGTGAAACAAGAAGAATGGTCAGCCGAAGAAAAAGGAGAAAAGTAGACCTTTTTCCATCCCAAACACCAGCCTGAAGCTTGGGTAAAGAATTCTTGATCTCCTAGAGCTCCTTCCTAGCTTCGTCCATAAGATCACCCCCCCGACGATCGACAGAAAATCGTTTCGAAAAGCAATACAAAGCTGATTATCGAGGTCTACAAGGACGTCGTGGCTATAAGTGTTCTTCTCAGTAAACTCTTTTGACTTGTATAAAAAAAAAAAATCTCTTCTATACCATAATTTTTCTTTCCTTTAAATGCAGAACCTTTTCAAAGTGGTCAAGCTGGGCCTTCGTCTACACCATGCCAGCGAATAAAACAAGGTCCTCATTGAGGCAAAATTCAATACGGTGAAGGACAACTTAATGAGAAGGTGCGTGAACTGGTACTGGAGACCTCAAGATGAAGGCCTAGGTCGAGTAGCTAATCAAGGAAAAGAAGCAGATGCGCAGCCTGACCGGGAAGCTAACAAATGACCTGGCTGGGATGATAGATCAGCTGGCCTCTGCCGAGGAGGAGAAAAGGGAGGCTATAGCCTAGGCTGAGAGAGAGGTTGTGAGCAGGTGGAAAACGAGCCAAGAGTACAAGAACCTCGATATCAGCATTGGGTCTGAGGTGATGAATGATGGTTATCACGCCACCATCTGCTATCTTCGATGACATTTTCCCAGATACCCTATCAACTTATTTAAATGGAATTTTCTGACTCTGAGTAGGAGGATGGGAGAGCTCAGGGCTGTCGAGTGGAGTTGAGTGCAGATGTCGGGCTTGGAGGCGGCGAGGACGGTGGAGATTAGGCCGGGCTAACCCAGTGACTATCAACCAATCAACCAACCAATCTTTTGTAGTTTTTTTTTGCCCAGATCAGGTTGTAATATTGAGCTTAGAACCCCACGATGTAAATATAATTTTTGATGTAATGAAACTTTCACTTTGCCTGGTAATTCCTTCTTTGCTCGGTAGTTATATCTGATCAGTACATTTCCATCACTTGTTGTGTTCAAATTTGTTGATTAAACATCAGTCCCGCAACAACAAATATTTTCAAAATGTACCGACCTTAATCAATTGTCCTTATAGATGGAAATCAGCTCTGTCTCCTTCAAGCACTTGGGATAACTTTTGGAACTTCTTAATAAATTTTGGAAACATCAATTAACTGACCGGCCTCATTTAATTGACTTCATCATCTGGACTGAGATCGGTCATTGTTAATTTGGATAAACAATCAATACTTAATTCATTTTGAAACTTTGAGAATCGAACATAATCAACTTGGTCTTAATTTAATGTCCTCAGAATTGGCACCAAGCTCGATCATTTTTAAGCACTTGACAGTGAAATTCTTTATTCCAACAATTGAACCTGTAACTTCAAGAACCGGCCAAAGTTCCATACTGGCCTTAGTTTTAATACCAAACATATTTTCATTATAAATTAGACTTAGGACCATCCAGATCACAACATTGAGAAGTCACACCCCAAATAAGTGCAACACCGAGAAGAGTTTAACTTTAATCATCTGTCGCACCAAAAAGAACAAGACCTCACTCAACTGTCGAGGCATCAGGTTGATCCTTCAACCTTTACCGTCCTCAATTATTTTATCTTCCAACTGACTATACGAGCACGGTATGGCCGTGCTCGAGTGGTCAGTTAACTGGTAAGGGTATCCAACCTAAGTCAGGCCTTCTCGGTCCACAGGATCTCAACATAGCGGTGGATTCCGGTAGCCGGTCATAGGTGAGTTCTTCATAGTTAGGCCCATATTTAAGCCTTTTCGGGTTATCTCGAGTTAGTTCTTGCAAGAGCGTCGTCCCTTTGTATCGCCTAATTGTGGTCGGTTGTGAGGGGTAATATATTGGGCTGCAAGTTTTTAAACTAGATCGATATCTCACCCTCAGTGGACAACAATGGTCAGTCCCCAGGTATAGACTACCGACCTAGTGGGAGGTCTGGTTATCACTCTCGGCAGTTTGCGCCGGGGTACAATTCTTTGTAGACTTTCGAGAGCTGGGAATGCATTTAACCGAATACTTCTTTCATTGATAGAGAATTTCATTACATACGTTGAAATTGGAAATTTCTATAACTTTTACATCGATGCTTCCTCTCTAGGAAAATAACGTTTTAGATGTTCGGCATTCCAGGGGTGTCTCGGGAGTACCCTCTTCTTGATCTCAAGCTCTTATGTACCAGGTTGGGCTATGCGGGTGACTTTGTATGGTCCTTCCCAAGTAGGAGCTAGCTTTTCGGCGTTTTGATCTTTTATGGCCAAAGTGACTTTCTTGAGGACAAGGTCACCGACGTTGAAGGAACAAGGTCGGATCTTTCTGTTGTAGTATCTTGCCGCTTTTTGTTGATAAGCGGCCTGGTGCACTTGAGCTATTTTTTTTTTCTTTCTCTTCCCGGAGATCCAGGTTAAGTGCTAATGCTGCTTCGTTCTCAGCTCAATCATAGGGGGTCGATGTTCTTGGTGATGGCATGCGATCTCAGTTGGGATGACGACCTCAGACTCAAACGTCATTACGAAAGGTGTTTATCCTGTTGGGGTTCTGGTCATTGTGTGATACACCCACAAAACGGGAAGAGGTCTTCAACCCATAGCCCTTTAGATCTGTCTAGCCTCGTCTTCAGGTTTTCTAAGATTATTTGATTGGTGACCCTGACCTGACCATTTGCCTAAGGATAACCCGGGGAAGAGAAACTCGTATTAATCCCTAATCTTGAGTAAAGGTTGGCAAAGAAATCGTTGTCAAATTATTTTATGTTGTCTAAGATGATGACCTTGAGGATGCTGAACCGGTAGATCAGGCTCTTCCATACAAGATCCCTAATCTTCTCATTGGTAATTTTGGCTAGGGGCTCGACTTTTATCCACTTTATGAAATAATCGATCGCTACAACCAAGAACTTCCTCTGGCCAGTGCCTTAATGGAACGGACCAAGAAGATCAATACCCCACTGGGAAAATGGCCAAAGACTGATCATGAGAACTAGCATGGTCGGTGGAACGTGGGGGGTAGGTAACAAATCTCTGGCACTTGTCATACTTCTTTACGAATTCATTTACATCTTCCAATATTTTTTTCCAGTAATACCCATGCCAAATGAGCTTCCGAGCTAGGGATCTACCCCATGTATGGTTATCTCAAACCCCTTTGTGAACCTCATTCATTACATAATTGGCCTCCTCAGGTTGGAGACATTTGGAGTAGGGTCCCGATAAAGATTTTTGATATAATACCTCGTCGAGGAGGGTGTACCTCGCAACCTGGTTCCTCATCTTTCTGGCCTCAACTTGGTCATTTGGCAGCATCCTTTTTTCGAGGTAATCCTTGATTGGGTCCAACCAGGACAGCTCGGCACTAAGCGCACACATAGACGCGACCTCATTCGATGCTGGCGTGCTCGGTTCACCAGGTACTCCACAGGTACAGTTCGTTTTAGGGTATATTTCACTGCGGAGGCTAGGTTAGCCAACTTGTCAGCATGCCTGTTATCTTCTCAGGGAATCTGTGTGATCTGAACACTTTCAAAGTCTTTCACTAATGCCCTTACCCTCTCCAGGTAGGCCGACCGTGCTTGGGTCATTAGCTAGGTAGTCACCATTTACTTGGTATACCACGACCTACGAATCGCACAAGACCTAGAGAGTCTTCACGTTAAAATCTTGTGCTAATCTCAGTCCTCCAAGTAGGGCTCCGTACTTTGCTGCATTATTTGTGGCTTGGAATCCTAACTGGATAGTGTATTCAATCTCCTCCTTATCAGGGGCTATGAGGACTATCCTAGTCCTACATCCATTTAGATTGGAGGAACCGTCCATGAACAGTTGCTAGGAATTTGGTCCCAAGTCATTTTCTGTACTGGGGGATTCACCAGCCTCTTTATTAAGGAGAAAAGTCTCATCGTTAGATTCCAGGTTGGTACCCAACTTTTCATCTGGGAAGGTTAGCTCAGCAATAAAATCAGTTAAGACCTGCCATTTGATTGCCGTACTGGGCCAGTAATCGATATGAAACTACCCGAGCTTGAAACTGTACTTCATTAACCGCCCAAAGACATTAGGAAAATGAATGATTTATCTTAGTGGCTGATTGATCATATTGATAATGGTGTGGGCCTGAAAATACTGCCTTAGGTTCCGCAAGGTATTTGAGTAAAGCGTATGACAACTTTTTAAACCATGAATATCTGGTCTCGACATCGGTGAGGAGTAAGGACCCTGCTGGAGTAATATACCAGACTTTGAATGTCATTCTCCTCTCTCACTAAGGTTGCGCTCACCGCCGTGGTGGATGCTGAGATATAAAAGAATAACTCATTTCTACTTCTTGGTGTGCTGAGTAGAAGAGACATGAGAGGTATCTCTTGAGCTTTTGGAACATTTTTTTACACTCCTCAGTTCACTCGAAGTCCTTATTGCCTCTAAGGACTTAGAAGAATGGAAATCATTTCTCGGAGGATTAGGAGATGAAGTGATTAAGTGTTGTCTGCCTCCCCGTGAGCATTTAGGCTTCTTTTTTGGTGCGGGGTGAAGCTATCCCAAGCACAGTACTAATTTGGCCGGGGTTGGCGCTGATACCACGCTGAGACATGATAAACCTGAGGATTTTGCCCGCAGACACTCCAAATATGCATTTGCTTGGGTTGAGTTTCATGCAATAAGCTCGGAGCTTGTTGAAGCAGACTTGGAGATGCCCAAGGTGTTCCTGAGCTTGGCTGTTTTTAACTAGCATGTCGTATATATAAAACCTCTATGGTTTGCCTGATCTTCTCTTTAAACATTTTGTTGACCAATTGTTGATATGTTGCTTCGACATTGTGTAACCCAAATGGCACAACCTTGTAACAATAAGTTCCTTAGTCCGTGATGAACGAGATCTTGCTTTTATCAAGATGGTACATTGAAATCTATGCAAAGGTTCCATTTGTTCCCCGCCTTAGGAGCAAGGACTACATTAGATAGCTAGTCCGGGAATTTGACCTCTTCCACAACGTCGGACTTATGAGCTTATCCATCTCGTCCTCAATAATCTTCTGTCGATTTGGATGAAATTTTCTCCGCTTCTGCTAGGTTGGGGGGTGATGCACATCGGCGTACAGTCGGTGCATGGCCACCTCGGGATTGATCCCTGGGAGCTCATTGTAAGACCACTCAAGGACATCGTAGTTCTTCTGTAGCAGGTCGGTGAGCTCAGTCCTTTGCTCGGGGTTGAGCCTAGCTCTTATTCTCACAGTTCTCTATAGACGAGTGAATGAGTACTTCTAGGTGATCTTCATGAAGTCGGGGACTGGGCTTTTCTTCACGGGAATCATCGATCTGTATGAGCCTGGTATCACCATCTAGGGCTATGAGCTCAGTACATTCAAACTTAACGTCACCGAGCTCGGGCACAACCGATAATTATTATTTTTTATTTTTCAGTGTCCACATGGCACATGCTCTGGCTGACTCTTGATCTTCTCACACTTCTTCCACCCTATAATCGGTAGGAAACTTCATCATTTGGTGATATGGGGAATAGACAACCTTTAGAGCAGAAATAGTTGGGTGCCCAATAATGGTGTTGTAAGGAGAAGGCTTGTCCACGATGAGGAATTTAGTCTAGATCGTGGCCGATCTGGGCTTGGACCTTATCGTGACAGGCAAGAAATCCATCCGAGCAAGCTGACAACGTTTTCTTCGAAACCAACGAGGGGAGATTTTGTGGGTTGAACAGATTTTGGCTTTACCTTCATCTTATCAAAGGCCCACTTAAAAATGATGTCGGCTGAGCTATATCTATCGATCAAGATATGGCCCATTTTATAATGATTGATTAGAGTGGCGATAACCAGTGCATCGTCATGGGGCGTGTGGACCCCGCGGAGATCTTCCTTGCTAAAAAAAATGACGTTGTGCAAGGTGGCATCAACCGCGCCCACCTCGTACACATCCTGATCAGCCTTTCTCTTAGCCTTATACTCGTACTTCTTCCAAGAGGAAGAGGTCTCCCCTCAAGGCCAAGCCCACCGTGGATAACGTTGATTTTACTGTCCACTCACTGGTTGTCATCGTCACCGATCCTATTCTCCCGGGGTAGAGCTCGGATGCAATTTTCCCTTCTTCTCTAACCTTTGTGTTCTTCTCGGCGATCATTCTTCTCGAACTGGGGCTCTCTATTCACCCTACAAACATAACTTCCTAGATACCCATTTTATTGAAAGTCTCTATCTCCTCCTTGAGTTTGAAGCAATCCTTAGTAGAGTGACCCCGGCCCTGATGAAATTCGTAGTATTTGTTGACAAATCTACCCATAGGTTTCCTCTCAGGGAAGGGTTAGGTGGGAAGATCTCTTTTACCAAAGTTTTCAACAAAAAATGTTGCTATTGAAACCGTCAGGGGGGTGAACCCTTGTTGTCGATGCCTTGGGGTTGGGTGAGGTCTTCGATCACCTGGCAGAGGTCCTAACTACCCCTCAGCTTTAAGCCTTCACGAGCCCTGAGATCATCTCGGTCCTTTCTCAACTCAACCTTTTTTCTTCTAGATCCCTGCTCGGTCCTTCTTCATGATGTCTCTCAGGTTGGCCTCATAGAAATTAGTGCCTCGATCCAGGGCAACGTGTAAGTTCGGTGCGAGATGCGAGCATAGGTCGTAGGATAACATTCAATGCATCAACCCATCGATGAAGGCATTCAATGCCACTGCATCCGAAAGATCTTCACAAGCGATTGCCTCCTTGAGAAATCTATCCACGTAATTTCCCAGACTTTCATCAACTTCCTACTGGAGCGCTAGAATGTGAGTCATGATCTTTGGCTTTCGTCGAGAGTGGTTGAACCGAGCTAGGAAGAGCTGCTCGAGCTAGGACAAAGTAAAAATCGATGCTAGAGAAAGATCTCAGAACCATAACTGGGTTGTTCTGGTAAGGGTGAAGGGGAAAGACTTATATCGCATCACCACTGAGGCCATGTGCATATCTATATAGGATATAAAAATCGAGAGGTGGTCCACTGGGTCGGTGGTGCTGTCATATAGTGCCATCTGGGGGTGTTAGAATATGTAAAGTACTACCTTATCTACGATATCATCCGTGAAAGGTGACCTCACCTCATCAGGTAGTCGAGTAGTCCCCTTTGAGTGTTGCAACTGATGAAGAGTTGTTTCCACCTTGGCAAGGCGGCCTTCCACAACAGCTTTACCTTTAGGTGGTGCCATAGCCTGGCTTGCAGCTGTCCGGGCCCCCTGCCTCCTGGTTGGTGGGGAATGAGAATCAACCTCGCAGACACGGTAGGCCCGGTGTTCACACTGGGAGACGTGGCTGGGTGCTCTACCTGGTGGAGATTTTTGTTTGTCCTCAGCCTGGTGTCCTTGTAAGGGTTGAGATGATGATCCCAGGGTAATGGAGGGGCTAGATCCTTCTTCCTTACTATTTTGTTACAAGGACAAGGTCCAGCCTTAGGCATATGTCCATGGGAGTGGATCACGTAGTCTTTTGACGCCTAGGGTTGCTCCTTTCCCCCTGCGGTTTGGAGAGTCAGTCTCCTCTAAATGGGGGTCGGTGGCAGGCAAAAAAGAAAAACTTGAAAATAGCTTTGGAATTCGCTAAGGCGGTGTTCCAAGTTGTCGATCCTTGACGCTTCAACACCCCCAGATGTCTGGCCTACAACGACGCCTAAGAGTGAAGCTGATGGGCCATCTTAGCCCATAGGAGGTAAGTTTTCTTCTTCAACCGAGATGGGTGCTGAAACCTTAGCATCTGGCCTGTGGGACCCTTAGCATTTCTTCATTCGGGTTGTTATTCACTGCGGGAGTTTCATCTCTTCGTCAAATGATCTGACTAGACCTTGTGATCATTAAGTCTTAGCCCGAGCAAGGAGTTGATGACTAGAGGAAAGTCTTTTGTAACGTTCCCACAAACGAAACCAAACTGCTGGTGTCGAAAAATGGTCTACACCTACAATATGGTATAGTCAGAATTCACGTGGAGAGTTGTTAGTGATCTGGAGGTGGTATTTGGAGGAGGAAAATCTTATGCGCCCTTTATCCTTTAATTTGCAATCCGACCGAGCTGACCTGAGCGCTGTCCGGCCTGAGCTCTAAATGCGTACCTACACAAGGACTGACCGGGGTTGTGCCCGGCGAATCCCCTCCAATGTGAGAGTAAGAGCTCATGGGGAAAAATTTAGGATTGCTTTGAATATTCTAAAAGTGATTACCTTCGTAACACTGTTCACCTTTTCTTTTATAGGAGAAAGTCTGATTAGCGTTTTGGAGATTAGGGGCCTTAAGCTCGGTTATCAATCTAAACACGGCGTGTGGTGGAGAAAAAAGATGCGTGAAGGGATTAGAGTTATGGGCTTGGGCCTTTCAACGTTGATGGAGAAGTCCATGGGCCATCCTATTAAAACAGCGGATGAACCGACCTGAACACCAGTATGGATGCCGAGGTGGGTACAACGACCAGGGTTTCATCAATTGGTTCCTCTTTGATCGTGGAGAGCTTCCAGGCTATAATCGTCCAAGTCTTGAGAACTGATCGGTCTGAGTATACCGAACTGAGCAAGAATCTGCTACGCATGTCGTTGATGACACGTCATATATTTGGTCTACGTGACAGACTTAGGTGGAGTGACTTGAGGTTGATTAATTTTTGTCCACATCATAATTAAATTAGAAAAAATAAAAAACTCAAGAAGTGTATTGAAAATTTTATATTGTTAGGTCATTATTATAAAAATTTATATATCATTATTTTTTTTTAATAGCAAAAATATATAAATTAAATTATTTATTGTAACAAATATGAGAGGATAAAATTATTTTATTTCGCATGTTCTAAATTTGTGTATTGCGCGGGTAATAAACTAATTTGGCTCACGGGTGATAAACTAATTTTGTTTGAAGTAAAACTAAATAAAATATAACATTTTGGAAGTGATGATTAAATAAAATAAATAGAATAGATGGGATTAAACAAAAATTTACCCAAAAATAAAATAAAAACTAATAAGACACGGTTTGGTAAAATAAGAAGGTTTGTTTGCACTTGCTAGGAAGGCGTGATTTGGACGGTAAAAAGTTGAAAGGCGAGCACATCAACAGCTTTATGGACGACTTGACGTTTGGTTTTGCAGCTGGCAACAAACACAATCATTTTTTATAATTAATTTTTCTTAATTTATTTATTTTTAAATGAAAAACCAAACACTGCCCTAGATCTGCCGCCGCTTATACGGCGGATCTTGATAAATTATGTGTGTTTTTGTTCTGAAAATAAAATTGCGTTAAATGATATATTTTTGTAATTAAATTTTTTATAAATAAAAATAAAAATTATATTTATTTACAACTACGTGTATATATGTGTGTATGAGCGCGAGAGAGAAGAAGAAGATGATGAAGATTTAAACTTTAAAGATTAATTGTACGGTTGTCCGAATTGCACATTTAATCTTTAAAGTTTTATATTTGTTTCAATTCCGTAAAATTAAGAATATTATTAAAGATTTTGAATAAAAAATAAGTTATCTTTAACATTTAATCTAATAATGAATGATATTTTATTTTATTTTATCATTCTATTAAACTTGAAGTGTTTCTTTAACCTACATTTGACAACAGTTCGTTGTTAGAAAAATATCATATTTTTAGTGGAATAATGAAATAACAAAAATATCAATACTAAAAGTTCACGTATCGCGCACAACTCATTTTATGTTAAAATATTATTAATACCATTTTAAATTTTGCACGATTGAAGAAATTATGAAATTTGAGAGACTATATATAAAATTCTACAAATTTCAGAGTCTAAATAAACATACATCTTATTTAGGGATGAAAAATTATTTTTTACTTAATATTCATGACATATGTTGGGGAAAATCGAGATTCATAACACTGGTTTCAAGAAATAAAAGGGTGGGGTGGGTTAAGGGAAATTGAAGTTGGTGTTGTGAACACATGCTTCAAGGAATAAAAAAAAACTAAAAAAAGAAGAAGGTATAATCATGGTTACTTATCTCAGTTTTAACACTTTTTTTTTTTTACTTAGTGCAGGTGTTGAGAACACCGGCTAATATTCTTTTGGTAAATAAGTTTAAAATAGGTCTTTTTCAGATATTAAGTTTTTAATTTATATATGTTTTTTTTATGTAAACAACTCAAGTGAGTGCTATGTGTATTTTAAGATTTGTTAAATTATATATTTGGTCCCTCAACTTTTATATTTGTTTAAATTTCGTAAAATTAAAAGCAACGTTAATTATTTTGGATGGAAACGAGATGTGTTCAACATGTGACCTTCTAGTGGGGATATTTTCTTCATTTCTTTTCACGAACCCGATGTTTTTTTTTTTAACAACAATTTGTTTGAAATATGAGACAGAGAAGTCATAATAATTTTTGGAGGTAAACGTCTTCGATTAAGTGGAGTGATAAAATGAAAAAAATATCCCCAAATATTTTTGATTGTTAAAATAGTGAAAATTATTTTGGAATTATTTTTGAAAAACGAAATTATTCCAAACCGTACCATTGATGGTCCAAACAAGTTAGGTGTTGGGCCGTTTTGGGCCCGGTCCAGCTATCAAACCCAGTTGAACGACCGGCACCGCCGCCGCGAAATAACTGACGACGTCGGTGCGGCGTGATCGAAGTCTCATCAGAGAGATGACTACACCGTGAATCGTTACCGGCGTTCAGAGGGTAGAGCAGATCAGAGAAACAGAGAAAGGCTGGGGACAATGGGAATGGTAACCCTTGTTAGAGCTCTGGCTGGAACCTCGATACGCTCTCGTACGCTTCATCGTATCCCTAATCCGCGAACCTTCACTGTCCGCGCTTTCTCCGCCGCGACATATTCGCCGCCGTCCACTGCCGTCGTCTACGACCAACACGGCCCTCCCGATTCCGTCACTAAGTTTCTCTCTCTCATTCCCTCTCTATATTCATTTCTCTGTTTGTGTGTGCATTTACTTCAAGCAAGTCTAATTCATTGTGAACCCGATTGACCTTTGTGCAGAATAATCGAGGTACCTCCCGTTGAGATAAAGGAGAATGATGTATGCGTTAGAATGCTCGCTTCCCCCATCAACCCTTCGGATATTAATAGAATTGAAGGTATTTTCGCTTTTCTTCTGAGAACACTTCTGATTGCTCGAAACTCATCCAATGTTGAAGAATTTGCATTTTAAAATTTCTCCACATTTTCCCACATTTGTTTCATTTTAATGGAGTTTTGCTTTGCTTTGAAATTGCATTGTTAGGTGTGTATCCCGTGAGGCCACCGGTGCCGGCAGTTGGGGGATATGAAGGAGTAGGAGAATTGCACTCTGTTGGATCTGCAGTTAAGGGTTTGTCTCCGGGAGATTTGGTCATCCCTTCACCACCTTCTTCAGGTTTTCTTTCTTTTGAATTTATGCTGTCCACATTGCTTCTTATCTGCTCACTTCTCAAAATTAATGTGAACTTGTAATGCCACCCATGTGGTCCACTGGTCTAGTAATTTTTGATGAACTCGGTTCAAAATGTTTAAGTCAAGGTACTAGTAGTAGAACTTTATATGTCAGACAATGTTTTCTGATAGTTTCGATGTGGGATCTCACAATCCCCCATTCAAAGATCTCGCAATCCCCCATTCAAAGACGCGACGTCCTCGTGGCTTTGGGCAAGTTCATCCCCTTGATTGGTGGTGTAGATAGCAACCCATAAGTGGACACAACGCAACTCAGAAGCGAACATAGAGCAACTACTCCATGGCCTCTATCTCTCTTCGGCACCTCTAGTGCTTTTTTCTGGATAAGGGTTGGCTTTGATATCATTTGTTACACCCCGTGCAGTCTACTGGTCTAGTAACACGTGACCCAAAATGCTTAGGCCAATGCACTAGTAGTAGCCCATATCTTATTTTATATGTTAGACAATATTTTCTAATAGTTTCGATGTGGGATCTCACATAATTTCTGAAAATTATGCATCACAAAGTGTGATGTGGGACAAAATTTTAGGAAATTTACCTTAAAATTCGAATGAAAATTGTTTGACTTAGGGACATGGCAAACATATGTTGTGAAGGAGCAAAATGTGTGGCACAGAATCGATAAAGATACACCGCTCGAATATGCTGCCACTATTACTGTAAATCCTTTGACTGCGCTGAAAATGCTCGAGGACTTTGTGGATATGAAATCAGGTGCGATCATTTCTCTCTGATATTATCTTTTTATTTTTTCCCTTCATTTTTATCTTCTTTTTTCTGATTATTTCATGGATTAACAGGAGATTCTATAGTGCAAAATGGCGCTACTAGCATTGTCGGGCAGTGCATAATTCAGCTTGCTCGAATCAAAGGAATACATAGTATCAATATTATAAGAGACAGGTTCTAATTTGACACTTTTTTCCAGATTTATTTGAGCTTGTTATCACATATATTTCTTTATACTACATGTTAGTTTTTATGCTTTTGTGTATGCATAGTTTCTTCGTAATTCCTGAAGCTTAGCTCATATGAAATAGCTATTTAGTGGTGATACTTCTTTTGACATTTAAAAAGTGTTCTCGAGATCCTTTTAGAATATAGGCAAGTTGAATAAGATATGAAACAGAGGTCAAAATTTCTTGGCAATACCTTGGCCACCTAGGCCCCGTTTGGTTAATGTTTCTGTTCCTTGGTTCCTATTCCCACTCCCAAAGTTTTCGGATTGATAAATAGAAACGCATTTGATAAACACGTTTTTGTTCCCAAAATTGAGAGTAATTTGGGACATTTCCTGAATTCCTTAAGAATTTGAGAAACAAAAAAAATGATTCTTATTCACTCCCACAAAACAATTTCCACAACCATCCCGCCGGTCACCATACATTTAACGAAAAAAAAAAAACCCAAATGTTGCAGCCAAACGTCTTTTTGTTTCTATTCTCATAAATTAAAATAATCAATTTTAAGACAATGGTCGTTACCAAACTTGTTCTAGTTCTGGAATACTCCATAATGGAAACAAAATTCCCATCCCATCCCATTCCATTTTATTGGAAGTAGAAACAAAAATACTAACCAAACACCACCCTAGTTGTTAACTTGGGCGAAGTTCTAGCTGTCTTCTAGTTTTAGTGACTTCTTTGTTAAATTCTTGAGACTTGTTTGGTTGATCAATGCATGCAAAACAAATTCATCTTTATTATGTGGTTAGGCTGTGGTTTACCCAGATTTACCACAATTCACGAAAACAGTAGCGAAGGGAAAATTGGGTTGATCATTCCCCACTGTACTTCTCATCTTAAAATCTAATAGACCAATTAGTTAGTAAGGACTTAAGAAGATTCTAGCCCTCTCTAGATTAGTTGTTAGTTTGTTAGAGATAGTTTGTTAGTAGAATTTGTTAAAGTGTTTGTTAGGTTGGGGTTAATAAATAGCAAGCATTGTCTTGAGGTTAGGGATCGAAAATTTGGGAATTGAATGGGAGAGACTAGGCTCTCGATATCCTAGAAGTAGGAGAGACCAGACTCTCGAATCTCTGGAATATTTTCTCTGTTATTTTCTATTTCTTGTATTCCTAATTCACTGAGTTAATAAATTTCAGTGCATTTCCTTACATTTTCTGTTCACAAATTCTTCATTATATCGATTTGTTGCCTTTGTTCTATCAATTGGTATCAAGAGCAGTAACTATTCTGGGCTAAAATGAAAGAAAAGAGGATTGAGGCATTGGAGGAGAGAATAGACATTGCAGCTCAAAACATTGCTGGCTTGGAGAAGTCAATTGATGCTGTGCGGACTGAAGTTCAGAAAATCGGTGGTTTGGAGAAGACAGCCGTTCTTATGATGGGGAAGTTAGATCAGTTGGTGCAAAGGAACAACATGAGTTTGTCTTCGCAGATCGTAGAGAAGAAGAAGCAGACAGAGATTGGGGAGTCGCATACCTGGAAGGAGCTCAAGCTGACTTCTCAGTCCCGTTGTCGATCGAGCATGGAGGAATTCCTGGCTATTCGTCAAGAGACCACCATCGAAGGTTACCAAGAACGATTTCAGATCTTGGCGTCGAAGTTGCAGGGATTGTCGGACGAAGAACTCGAGAGCATTTATTTCCATGGTCTCAAGCCATTGTTTAGGGTTGAGGTTCGATTACTGCGACCTAAGAATTTGAGGGAGATGAAGGAAGCAACCCAGATGATAGAGAATAAATATCGGGTACTAAAGGCCACTCGGGTCGGGTTGGGATACAATGGATCGTGGAGCAAATCAGGTTTTGGGTTGGGTTCATCTGATTCGAGCCCTAGGTTCTCGATGATTTTCGCAACGACAACGAGCTTCGGAGGAGAGACTTTACGAACTCCGATCAAAACGATGAACACCTTCAGATCGTCGTCAACGATGACCACCGGACACGCTGGACCAGACCAGAGGAAAACGTTGCCGGAGGAGACGATGGTGACAAGAAACTCGTCAACTTACAAGCAGTGCACCGATTCTGAGTTTTTGAGTCGTCGCGCGAAAGGATTATGTTGTCGCTGTGAAGAAAGGTACTCGCCAGGCCATGTGTACCAGAATCGGCAGCTCCAAGTGATGATCGTGGCTGATGCTGGAGCTGTAGAAGAAACAGGAGATGAGGACAAAGAAATATGGGCTGAACGAAGGGGCTTTGGGTTTTGGACTTGGGAGAATCGATTGGATAGTGTATCGGAGTTGGGCCAGATAATGGAAAATAAATTGATGGGCTAGATAACAAATTTTTGGATTCATGATAAATTGTGGGGCCATTCAAACACACCCAATAGCTCCAAATGGATTCAGCTTATCAGCTCAAAATGGATTCTTTATTCGGTACAAGAATTGGAACAATTATTGGTGGCCCATTCATTCAAGCCTAGCCGTGTACTGCTCCAAGTTCACAAAGATCACCGTGGTCGGTCTAAAAGAATGGTGTGGAATCCCGGGAGGTTGCCAACGACTAATAAAGTTCACCTTGAGAACAAGGTGAGAGTTCGAGGGGGCGGTATTGATAGACCAATTAGTTAGTAAGGACTTAAGAAGATTCTAGCCCTCTCTAGATTAGTTGTTAGTTTATTAGTAGAATTTGTTAGTGTTTGTTAGGTTGGGGTTAATAAATAGCAAGCATTGGCTTGAGGTTAGGGATCGGAAATTTGGGAATTGAATGGGAGAGATTGGGCTCTCGATATCCTAGAACTAGGAGAGACCAGACTCTCGAATCTCTGGAATATTTTCTTTGTTATTTTCTATTTCTTGTATTCCTAATTCATTGAGTTAATAAATCGATGTAATGAAGAATTTGTGAACAGAAAATGTAAGGAAATGCACTGAAATTTATTAACTCAGGCCCTGTTTGGTAACCATTTCCATTCCAGAAATTCCCATTCCATTCCCAGATTTTTGGGAATTCTGTTTGGGAATAGCGTTTGGTAATTTTTGTTTCCGTTTCCATTTCATTCCCATTTGAGAATTGTGCCCACTTTTTTCTTAAGAAATGAGAAACAAAAAAAAGTTGTTTCTCATTATTCCCATTCCATTCCCAAAACACATGGTTACTATTCACCTACCGGCCGACCACCGTCCGCCGCCGCCATCTCCGGCGACCGTCGCCGGTCACCGTCCGGCCGGAAATTTCCCGGCCACTTCCGGGTGTCGCCGGCGACGGTGCTATTGTCTTCCGGCCGGCGTCGCCGGCGCCACCGCCGTCAGGCCAAAACAGAAAAAAAAAAAAAAAAAAAAAAGATTTTAGAATAAAATCGTTACCAAACACAATTCCCTTCCCAAAACAAAAAAAAAATTATCGTTACCAAACGCGATTCTACTCCTAAAAAGAAAACAAAATTCCCATCCCATCCCATCTCATTCCCATCCCACTGCTGGAATGGAAACATAAACGGTTATCAAACGCCGCCTCAGTGAATTAGGAATACAAGAAATAGAAAATAACAGAGAAAATATTCTAGAGATTCGAGAGCCTGGTCTCTCCTAGTTCTAGGATATCGAGAGCCTGGTCTCTCCCATTCAATTCCCAAATTTCCGATCCCTAACCTCAAGCCAATGCTTTCTATTTATTAACCCCAACCTAACAAACACTCTAACAAATTCTACTAACATGTTGAATCCCACATTGATGTTGGGTCTCCCGATATCCGTTTGCAGTGGTTTGTCAAAGTCTACCCTGCGCGTGAGGGGGCGTGTTGAATCCCACATCGCTTGTGTTACCTAATCCTGAGTTATATATAAAACTAAAGGCAATCCTTCTCTTACATCTTTTGAGAGTGAGTTAGGCCCATTAAAATTTCTACATGGTATCAGAGTCAAACTTTTGTTTGAAGTTGGGCGTGTTAAATCCTACATCAATGATGGGCCTCCCGATATCCGTTCGCAGTGGTTTGTCAAAATCCACCCTGCGCGTGAGGGGGCGTGTTGAATCCCACATTGATGTTGGGCCTCTCGATATCTGTTCGCAGTGGTTTGTCAAAGTCCACCTTGCGCGTGAGGGGGCGTGTTGAATCCCACATCACTTGTGTTACTTAATCCTGAGCTATATATAAAACTAAAGGCAATCCTCCTCTTACAAGGTGTCTTTTGAGAGTGAGTTAGGCCCATTAAAATTTCTACATAACAAACTATCTTTAACAAACTAACAACTAATCTAGAGAGGGTTAGAATCTTCTTAAGTCCTTACTAACTAATTGGTCAATCAAAATCATTGATAGATGAGAAACTAGCATTGCACTATTATATTTTCTTATTGAAATCACTTTGCTTTTCAAATGTTTACGTATATTACTGAAGTCCTAATATATACCCTGTGCTTGATGGCATAGACTAAAAGAGATATAGAGATCGATGATTAGGAGAGACCTGCGTGTAGAGAAACATGTAGTGTTGAGAGAGAGAGAGAGAGAGATGCGGCAAGGAGAGGAGTGGATAGGGTGTTGGAAGTTGGAGGGATGTAGGGTTTGTGTTTTGATCTTTGACCCTTGGATTAAAAATTTAACCGAAGCGTAAAAAGTATCTCTTATAAAAACTGAGATGTTTCTTTATATAAATATCATTACATGATGTTTGATAAATACATGTGGAAGAGTCTAGTGTTCCACATTTGAAATTTAGCCTACATAATGAGCTAGGCTTTTTATGTACTTGACATGCCACATTTAGATCACTTCAAAAACTCATGCTCTTAAGTTGTACACAACCAAAATCATTTGGTAACGTAATGTTAATGTACTTTGTCTAATCTTATGCCTTTTTACGTGATAGACCACTGGAGGTTAGTTAGAATAGAAGATTCTATCTCCCTCTTGAGCTGTTGAGTTTGTTGTAGCTGTTTCAGCTGATTGAGTTTGTTAATTGGGGAACTTAAGCTGTTAAGTTTGTTATGGAGGGTTTAGTTTCTAGTATAAATAATCAAGGGAGGTAGGAGTGAAAGGAGGGGAAATTTGAGAATTGAATGGGAGAGACTAGGCTCTCAAAATCCTAAGGAGAGACTAGACTCTCGAATCCTAGAACCTATCTACTGTTTTTCTGTATTTTCATTCTTCAATTATTGTTTCTGTTTTTCATTTGTATTTTCCTTCATTGAATTAGTGAATTCAAGCTCATTTCCTTTCCAATTTGTTCTCGAAATTCACCATAGTCTCGGTTAGTTTTTTGTATTCAATCAATTGGTATTAGAGCAGTAACAATTGTGGGGAAAATGGCACAAAAGAAGGTTGAGGTATTGGAGGAGAGAATGGATATTGAAGCTCAGAAAATTATTGGATTGGAGAAGTCAGTGGGGAGTTTGGAGAAGTCAGTTGGGAGCATGGAGAAGTCAGTAGGGAGTTTAGAGAAGTCAATGACTATTTTGATGGAGAAGATGGATCAAATGGCAAGGAGGGATGATTCGTGCCCTTCGTCACGAATGGAAGAAAAGCAGAAACAATCACAGCTGACAGAGTCGCAAATGATGGGAGGTGAAGTTATGATGAAACAACCGCTGTTGATGGAGACGCAGACTATGGGAGGAGGAGTTATGGCGGAGACGTTTGGAAATAGGTCGTTTCGAAGATTAGAACTACCAATTTTCACGGGAGTAGATCCGGATGGGTGGATTTTTCAAGTAGAAAGGTATTTCACGTTGAATAAAATGAATGAAGGAGAGAAATTAGAAACAGTGGCTCTAAGCATGGAAGGGAAAACCCTTGCATGGTATCAATATGCAGAAAACAAGGTTAGATTTTGTACCTGGACTGATTTTAAGCTAGCTTTTCTGTATTGTTGTCGATCGAGCATGGCAGGATCTCTTTGTGAGAAGTTCTTGGCCATCCGTCAAGACACCTCTATTGAAGACTATCAGGAACGTTTCGAGATATTGGCGGCACCATTGAAGGAGTTATCGGAGGAAATATTGGAGAGTACTTACATCAATGGCCTTAAACCAGCGATTAGGGTTGAAGTTCGACTGCTCAAACCCACAAATCTGATGGAGACAATGGAAGCAACCTGCTTAGTCGAAGATAAGAATAAAGTAATGCAAGTATTGCGGGTCGGATTCGGGTCAAACGGGTTGTGGATCAAGTCAGCTGGTTACGGGTCGGGTTCGACTTTTGTGAACCCTACGGCTTCGACGAATTTCGCGACATCGACATCGCGAGATACAAACGATTTCGTACCACTCTTGCCGACGATCGCCATTCACAAGTTGACGACAGCGCCGAACGAATTTGCTTCACCATTGAATATGTTGTGCATAGAGCTTGATTAGAAGCCAAATGGGTCGGAGGAGATTTCGGGGACACAAAAACAGTACGGCGAACGGCTATACATCGACACTGAGTTCTTGAACCGCCGCAAAAAGGGTTTGTGCTTCAGGTGTGAGGAGAAATACAGTCCTGGCCATGTGTGCAAGAATCGACATCTTAATGTGCTGATCTTAGATGATTCTTGTGTAATTGAAGAAGTAGGAGATGAAAAAGAACTTGGGTCACTAACAGTACAACATGCGATTAACACTCAAGTTTGAGTTATGGACCGTAATTTGGGAGAACTCCAATACCATTTGAATCGTTCTCCGAAACAAATGAAGGATTATGCGGATAAGAAGAGGCACAAAATTGAGTACGCTAAAGGGGATTGGGGTTGAACACTCAATTAGCAACTATTCACCTTGAGGACAAGGTGAGAGTCTAAGGGGGCAGTATTGATAGACCACTGGAGGTTAGTTAGAATAGAAGATTCTATCTCCCTCTTGAGCTGTTGAGTTTGTTATAGTTGTTTCAGCTGATTGAGTTTGTCAATTGGGGGAACTTAAGCTGTTAAGTTTGTTATGGAGGGTTTAGTTTCTAGTATAAATAACCAAGGGAGGTAGGAGTGAAAGGAGGGGAAATTTGAGAATTGAATGGGAGAGACTAGGCTCTCGAAATCCTAGAGGGAGAGACTAGGCTCTCGAATCCTAGAACCTATCTACTGTTTTTCTGTATTTTCATTCTTCAATTACTGTTTCTGTTTTTCATTTGTATTTTCCTTCATTGAATTAGTGAATTCAAGCTCATTTCCTTTCCAATTTGTTCTCAAAATTCACCATAGTCTCGGTTAGTTTTCTGTGTTCTATCATTACGTCTCAAGTTTACCGAATAATAGATTCATCTCGGTCGAGTTTCATTTTCAATATTTTCTCTTTCTATACTCTCCTGGACTATGTATAGCAGCAAGTTTGGCCCTGTTTGGTTACTGTTTCTATTCATTGTTCTAGTTCCTGCTTCCAAAATTTTCGGATTAATGTACAAAAACACGTTTGCCAAACACGTTTCTGTTTCCAAAATTTTCGGAGTAATTGGGTACTATTTTCTGAATTTTTTAAGAATCTGAGAAACAAAAAAATGGTTGATTCCTATTCACTTCCAATTCTTACTATCATCTCGCCGGCCGCCACCCCCACCCTGTCGGCCACCATACGTTTAAAGGAAAAAAAAAGAAAAGGCAAATGTTGCAATCAAAAGTGTTTCTTGTTTCTGTTTTCGTAAATTAAAAGAAACAATTTTAGAACAATGGTCGGTACCAAACATGTTTCTATTTCTGGAATACTCCAGAACAGAAAAAAAAAATTCCATCTCATCTCATCCTTGTTTGTTGGAAGTAGAAATAGAAAAATAGAAACACTAACCAAATGCCACCTTAACCGTCTATTTCTATTTTCTGTAATTAGAACCTTGTTCAAATGAGCAGAAGATAATTTTTCTCCTATAGTTATCATATTCCTTGGAAAACTATAGGAAGATATATGGTTTCTAGTTCATGTAATGCATGCTGGTTTCAATGTACCGTTTAATCTCGAATAGATAGTTCACTTATCATATTCCTTGGAAAACTATAGGAAGATGTAAGGTTTCTAGTTCATGTAATGCATGCTGGTTTCAATGTACCGTTTAATCTCGAATAGATAGTTCATACTGCTAAAAGAAAAACTAGATATATGCCTGACTTGTTTTCAGTAAGAGCAACTCCAAGGCTCGGTCAATATCTGTGCCATCCCAAATTTTGACGATTTTGATGCCAAAATGAGCTCTAACAGCTTGGTCATCATCTGTGCCATTTAGGCACAGATGCTCTGTGTGTGTCATATTTGGATGAGAGTTTAATTAGGGTTAGATTTAATTAGGGTTGGGTTAACTTTGGGTTATTTTAGGGTTCTAATTTTATTTGAAATTTAAATTATTGTTATAATTTAATTTAAGCTAAACAAATCAAATTACATTAAAAAAGCATAATACTAAATATTTTTAAGTTAATTTTAATACAAAAATATATTTAAAAACTACAGTTAATGCTAAGTTAATTTTTATTTTTAATTTTGATATTAAAATGCTTTTAACAAAATGGCATATCCATTTTGCCACATCTGTTGGACAGTAAGAGCACTCACTCTAAATTAGGTGTGCCATATTACTATTCATGTGTCATATTTGATAAATGGCACACTAAATTTGGCCTAATAGTTAGAAATGCTCAAATGAGATGCATCATTTTAGTAGGGTTAAATGCATAACTTTTGCGAGAGGAGTGGAAATGTTTGTAGTGACTCTACACAAAATTTCAAAAGAAGAACAAGATCATTACATATTTCAAACTAATTAATTTTAAATTTTAAACTCGAATCTTGAATAAGTTTAACAATATTGAGAGAAAATTACTGGATTCCAAAGGTAAATAGGATAAAAATTACAATTGATGCTCTAAAAGATTTTGAAGAACAAAAAAACTGTAGGCCCTTATATCTGAAAATTTATTTTAAATGTTCAGGTTAGAAACTAAAATTAAAAGAGTAGCTTTAACAAATTTCTATAAATAATATAGTCCTGAAATGTACGCTTATCAACGAATTGTCGCGCCCTCCTACCACCCCCAAGTCCGTCACCGATTTTGGTAATAATGATAATAGGTTTTAATAATTGGGTAATTCCTAATTTTTGCATGCACTAATTTCTGGTGTCAGAGAGTGAGCCTTAGGTACAATGTTAAAGTTGCTCCATTGTGACCTGAAGGTCCCGAGTTTAAATCTTGGAAACAACCTCTATGTATACTGGAATAAGGCTGCGTACATCTGACCCTCCCCAGATCCCGCAATGGCGGGAGCTTTCGTGCACTGGGCTTCCTTTTACTAATTTCTGGTGTCAATTTGTGACATTGATGCTTATCTAGGAACATATTTAACTTTTATTGCATTAGAACAAATCTGATCCAAGCATAATGCATACTGCACATCTTGCATTTACTATTTTAATGCTTGTCACAGGGCTGGCTCAAGTGAAGTAAAAGAAAAACTTAAGAAACTCGGTGCTCATGAAGTGTATACCGAGGGACAACTGGAAGTGAAAAACGTCAAAGGTCTCCTGGTATCATCAATCATCTCCTTGTCTGAAGCTGAAGGAATCATTTTCTCAGATATATCGTTTTTCTTGATCGTAACTAATAAGAAAATATTGCTTCTGGCGTCCATCATTTGATTAGCAGTTTCCATTGCTAGGCTAATGTACCAGAACCAGTTTTGGGATTCAACTGCGTTGGGGGAAATGCAGCTTCGTTAGTTCTCAAGTTTTTGAGGTAAGGTACGCAATGCCATTAGCTTAACATTTGTTTTTTGGGCAAATTATATTTTTGGTCTTCCTATTTGCAGCGTATATTTTATGTAGTCTTCCAATTCATTTTTTTAATGTTGTTGCCGATATTCTATGTAGCCCTTCTGTCTTTAATTGGCATTAATTTGGACGGAATTTGAACACGTGAGATACACGTGCCATACTTAGAGGTGAAAACATCATTTTTCTTTTTTTTTTCTTTGTTTTTTTTCCTTTTCTTTTTCTTTTTATTTTGTTCCATCCCCGTCTTCCACCTCTTCTTCACCGCTGCCATCAACGCTACCCCTACCTCTTTGTTCCATCGTCGTCTTCCTTCTCCGCTTCTCTGGTTGTCTAAACCAAGATCTGGGAGCTCAAAAAAGAAGTGAAAAAAGAAAAGGAAAATGACATTTTCACCTCTAAAGTATGGTACGTGCATCTTATGTGGTCAAAGTCAAATTCTGTCCAAATTAACGCCAATTAGAGACAGAAGGGCAACATATAAAATTGGCAACAAAAAGGAGGACCACATTGAAAAAAAAAAAAAAGGAATTGTATGGTCACATAAAAAACGCTGCAAATAGGAGGACCAAAAATGTAATTGCCCTTTGTTTTTTAATTTTATTTTTTCAACTTGTTTCTCTCATATCCTTGTTTCTCCAAGAAGGCTGATAAGTTTATGTTTTCAGGCAGGGAGGGACAATGGTAACCTATGGCGGAATGTCGAAGAAGCCTATTACTGTATCAACCTCATCTTTCATATTTAAGGTGCGTACGAACTATGAACAAATTAATTAGACGATCTTGAGTAAAAGCTCTAGTAATAGGTTCACATGTTCATAATATGTCTGCTGCTGATGTGAGAGAATGGAACTTTGAAATTAGGGAAGCCTGCTATAGACTTTTAGGTAAAAACTTGTGAGGAAACCTTGTGGTGATGCAATTTGTCATAAATACCGGGAGAAGTGACCTGCAAAAAGTGAAAAAAAAACCGTACAAGGTGATTAAATTTAAGGAATGTGTTGAATCGCACATCGCTTTGTGTTACTTGATTATGAGCTATATATAAAGTTTAGGGCAATCCTTCTCTTTCATGGCATTTTTTGAGATTGAGTTAGGTCCATTGGGTTATTATATGGTATCAGATTCAAGCCTTTTGTCTGATGTTGGGTGTGTTGAATCCCACGTCAATGTTAGGTCCCCGATATCCGTTTGTAGTGGTTTGTCAAAGTTCACCATGTGCGTGAAGGGGCGTGTTGGATCCCACATTGATGTTGGGCCTCCAATATCCGTTCGCTGTGGTTTGTCAAAGGCCACCCCACGCGTGAGGGGGCTTGTAGATTCCCACATTGATTTTGGATCCCCCAATATCCGTCGCAGTAGTTTGGCAAAGTCTATCCTGCGCGTGAGGGGCACGTCTTGAATCCCACATCGCTTGTATTACCTAATCCTGAGCTATATATAAAGTCTCGGCAATCCTCCTGTTTCAAGGCGTCTTTAGAGAGTGAGTTAGGCCCATTGGGTTACTACAGAATGGTGTACCGAAAATTTGGGGGGAGTCTTCCTCGGTCTCACGGAGTCTTTCTCATTGATGTTTCTAAATTTGCTTGATGCTAGTTCTATTTCTTGAGTCATGGGTATTTTGGTAATTCCATTTTTTCTGAATTAAGTAGTCGTCTGTCCTGTACTTTGATGGTAGTGAACAGTGATGCCTGGGTCTTATTTGGAGCGGCATCATCGTATGCTCCTCTTTGGTTGCCTTGTTTTCTCTCCCGGAGTACTCCTATGGCCGATCTGTCACCGAGAAACAAAATCGAGTTTGAATTCAATCAGTAAAAGTCCTGCGATGGCCATAGAAATTAATCACCGCGGTGGAACAATTAGCAACAGTCTATTCATCGATTTAGGAAAATAGACATATCAGAACATGTTTTCTTATTTGGGATTTACAATCATTAATCTACTCTAGTTGTAATAGGCAAGGAAATAGAAGCTGCATCTATCACCTTCCCATGACAACATCTATCGTCTTCAAACCTTTGTTCTCTTTGCAAGGGCGAATAACTACTAATGATCCAAGTCTTCAAAAAATAAAAATTTCTCAAATTTGAAGAACATTGTTTTAGATTGAGAAGAAGGGAAACCTTAGCGCAACGGTAGAAGTTGTCGTCACGTGATCTAGAGGTCACGGGTTCGAGTCGTGGAAATAGCCTCTCACAATAGACCAAGGTGGTCCGATCCTTTCCTAGACTTCGTGCATAGCGGAAGCTTTGTAAGACCGGACTGTCCTTTTTATTGTTTTAGATTGAGGAGGATTCTTTACATGAGACTAAAGAAAAGATGCAGAATGGCAATTCATAAATTGAATGGAGACAGAGATAAATACAATTGGTAGTCAGGTTGATTGATTGGTGATGGATTTGTCAATTGCTCAAAGTGAGAGAGTTTTGGGGACATTTGGGCCCCATTTGGTTATTGTTTCTGTTCCTTGATTGTTGTTCTCACTCCCAAAATAAATTTTAGATTAATGTATAGAAATACGTTTGGTAAACACGTTATTGTTCCCAAAATTTTTGGAGTAATTCTTGAATTCCTTGAGAATCTGAAAAACAAAAAAATATTGATTCTTATTCATTCTCACAAAACTATTTCCTCCACCACCACCACCCGCTTGGCACCACCAACCTGCCGGCCACCATATATTTAAAGAAAAAAAAAAACAAATGTTGCAACCAAACGTGTTTCTTGTTTCTGTTCTCATAAATTACAAGAAACAATTTCACGACAATAGTTGTTACTAAATATGTTTCTATTCCTTAAATACTTGAAAACAGAAATAAAATTCCCATCCCAATTTATTGGAAGCAAAAACAGAAAAGCAAAAATACTAACCAAACACCACCTTGATGTCTTTGTCTAGATTCCTTATATCTTCAGAATGTGTGTGTTTACAGGATCTTTCTTTGAAAGGATTCTGGTTGCAGAAATGGATGAGTTCGGAGAAAGCGAAGGAGTGCAGAAGTATGATAGATTACCTGTTGGCCCTTGCACGCGACGGCAAATTGGCCTATGAGTATGTTTCTCTCTCTCTGCGCGCGCGCGTGTACTATCATACATGCCATTGTGCCATCCTGCAATTTTAACAATGGTTTAAGCTTTTTGAAAAATAATTTCAAATTAACACAAGATACACAACCTATTTGATTCATAACACAAAAATAAAAAAATTATATACTTTTCCGTGATACAACGAGGAGTTAAAATTTGTACATGTGTTCGTGTGTGTGCATATATATAGTAAGTACACATTCCTAAAGGCACATTTTAATATTGTTATAATAAAAAACATTTTATATGATTTCCAAGTTTAACTAACGATATTATCTTAAATAATTAAGTTTAGAGCTTATTGCACTTTGTACCCCCGAAGTTTCTAAGAAATTCCAGTTTAGACACTGTTCTTTCAATTTTGACACATTAATCTAAAACTATCCAAATCATATCAAGTCCGTTCTTCCATCATTTTTTATGATGGATTCACCCACTTGGGTGATTCTGTGTTAGACACATAGTTGATTTATGTTATAAAAAATAACAGAGTTATTGATTTGAACTAACTTGACACGATTTGTATACTTCATGGTTAAATGTGTTTAAATTGAAAATAAAGGGGCTAAAGTGAAATTTAATCCAAAACTTTAGGAGTGTAGAGTGCAAAAACCTCTTAAATTTTATATTATGAATTAGAATGGGGTGACTTGTGAGCTTTACAATTAGTAGAACTTATTTGGATATGCGCCACCGCCACCACTAGTATATGCATATTCTTAAAACACCGAATCTGTCTCGGAACTCTTGGTGGCATTTGGTTAGTATTTTTGCTTTTTTGTTTCTACTTCCAATAAATTGAGATAAAAATTTTGTTTCCGTTCTGCAGTGTTTTGAGAATAGAAACATGTTTGGTAACAACATTGTCCTGAAATTGTTTCTTTTAATTTATGAGAGCATAAAGAAGAATATGTTTGATTGTAACATTTGTTCTTTTTTTTTTTTCTTTTCTTTAAATGTAGGGTGGCCGGGGCGAGTGGTGGTGGGCAGCAGAGTGATAGTGGGAAATGAGAATAGTTTTGTGGGAGTGAATAGGAATCAACAATTTTTTGTTTCTCAAATTCTTGAATTTTTAAGAATTACTCCTAAAATTTTGGAAACAGAAACGTGTTTACCAAAAATGTTTCTGTAAATTAATTCCAAAATTTTGGGAGCGGGCTGAGCGGGAACGAAAATCAGGGAACGGAAAGAGTAACTAAACGTGGCCTTAGTTTCCTTTCAGAATGGTTATATGAACCCACATTATTAGTGTTTTATCCATTTTAATAATAATTGTTGTTACCAAATGCATTTCTATTATCAGAATATTCTAGAACAGAAACAAAATTCTCATCCCTTTTTATTGGGAGTAGAAACAGAAAAACATAAACGTTAATCAAACGCCGCCCGAGTTACTGGAAAGAATTCTGCGTACTTCAGAATGGTTTTACGAACCAACGTAATTAGGGTTTTATGCCATTTTTTTTGCAGGATGGAGGTCGTTCCTTTTACCGATTTCCATGTTGCGCTAGACAAGGCACTGGGAAAACGAGGGAGCCAACCTAAACAAGTGCTCAGGTTCTAGTGTTTGTACTTCCCTACTACTAAGACCAAGTAATTTGGACAAATGGAAGCTGAAATGCAAATTGCTCCCTCTTTGGCAAACAAATATATAGATGAGAAGTTGAAATGTGGTGGAACCATGCTTATGAATGTATATTTTCATGTCTTTGCTTTCTTAATTATTGAAAAAAATAAGGCTAATAATGTTTTGCTGGCTTTTGATTTTATCGAATTGCACTTTACATTCTCGTGGTATTTTTGTCGCCACTTATCTCTCTTGTAGTTCAGACGCAAGTGCAATGGTTATATAACTATATCCGATCCAACCTGCTTGACTCAGGAGGTAAAAATGTCAATAAATATTTAATAATTTATTAATTTTGATTTTTTGAGATTTGAGAGTCAATTTCAGTGAAAAATGTACGCATTGCTCTTAGGGAAGATAATAGTTTGGTTTTGGGTCATTTTCATTAGAAACCAAAACCAAAACCAAAACCGTTAGGCATATATTAAATCCAAAATTAGTACCAAAACCAATGTTTTAGAAAATTATTTTAAAACGGAACCGTTTAATTTTATGCAAAATCAAAATCGTGAAACTGTTGAGATTTTTTAATTTTATATAAAACCAATATCAAAACCGAAATGACGAAATCGCGAAACGTTGTTTTTTGTGTATAAGTAAAAACATAACTAAAATACCGGAAGAAATTATGAAAATCCTAAAATTAACTCAATTAACCTTGTAACATATATACATACTAAAAGTCAAAATGTAAATAAATAAAAAAATTGAAGGTAATATGTATAATAAAAATATATCTAAAATAACGGTTATGTGGTTGAGTTTCACAATTACTATGCATAACCAAAACCAAAACAGTTTCGTTTTTCAATTTCGAAACTAAAACCATTTAATCGATTTCAAAATCGAATCGTTCGATTTGGTTTGGTTCCTCGGCGGTTCGGGTTAAATTGTCATCCTTAATTGTATTTTTGTCTTAACCACATGGAAATAAGTGTTTATCGAAATACTAGGATATAAAGTACAATGCTGTCAAACTACAAGGAGACAAAGTGCCACTATCCCCCCCCAAAAAAATAAAAAAATAACATAGCAGAATTAAAAATCAACCACATGAAAGTTCGATAATTTATGGGAATTTTTTATGGGCTTCCATTTTATCAAAAAACAACTTTTAAGGATCAAGTTTTTTTGGCCCAGTCCAAAAGTACCAACAAATAATATTTTTTTTTTTACATCCACGAATGTCCCTCTATCCACATAAGGTGAAAGATTATCTCGTTCGGAGTGTGTGACTGTCTCTCTAAAGTGTTTTTTTACGAGCACGAACCTCTGATCTTGCAGAGACCCCTTAGCTGTTTTAATTCAAGTGTGCCTTGTCATTTGAGCTACACCTTGACCAACAAATATGTTCTCCTTACATTATCCTTCAACAGTTACAAAATTTATATAGTTGTAATTTTCGCCACTTTTTTTAAAGTTCTTAAAATAATAATAAAAAAAAATAAAAAATAAAAAATTCTAAAATTTCACATATTTTTCAAATTCCACTCAAATGTTATTTTTTTTAAAAAAAATTCACTTAATTTCATTTTTCTTAAAATATAAATTTCTTGTAAAATACCATAAATGCTCTTATTATGTTTCACTTAATTTTATTTTGTAATATCCACATAATTTTTTGTAATTAGATTTCACTTAATTTTACTTTGTAATATTGACAGAATTTTTTGTAATTCCACCAAATTTTAATTTTTTATAAAAATTTCACTGAATTTTATTTTTTATTCCAAATATATAATTTTTTAAAAATACCTTAAATACTCTTACATGCATTCCACTAAAAATAATCAAAATAGAAATCTACTAAATATAATTAAGTGGATATCTATTAAAAATAATCAAATTAAAAATGAATATCAAACTAAATAGAAATTCTAAAATCCATAGAGTCAGACACCTTTGCATACATGAAATTGTTTAAAATACCAATACTAGTCTTTTAGTTGAAATATAATTGAAAAATGCAAATTTACTCATATCCAGTTGAAATCCACTGAACAAAAAAATAAATAAAAAATGAATGAAAGTCCGGTGTATGCAGAACAGACTATCGAGATCCAGTGTATACAGAAATCCACAAAACATTTTCACCGAACAAATCTAGTGTATCTGAACAAATCCAGTGTATGCAGAATAGAAAACGAAAAAAAAAATAAGAACAAAATTGAATGAATCAATTTTGGCCAGATCTAGGCTAAGATCTGGTTCATAAAGAAGCCATATATGGAGAGGAAAGAAATTAACTGAAATGGCGAAGAAGATCGGATGATGAGATGCCGACGGCGATGATCGTACGAGGCGATGGCGGCGAACATCTGACAAGGAAGTGATGGCGAGATTTAGCTTACATTTGCTTGAAAATGGAGCAACCTAGATGAAGAGAGAGAGTGCGTCGAAGAAAACATTGAAGAGTGACAACGACGAAGAAAACCAAATCTAACCTAGATGAAGGCGATGAACAAAGACAACGGCGATGAAGGTGTTGAAGGCAATAAACGAAGACGACAACGATGAAGGCATTGTAGGTGATGAACGAAGATCACGGCGATGAAGGCGATGGACAAAGACGACAGTGATGAAGGAAGACGAAGGTGATATCGACGAAGGAATGGGACTATGAGAGAGAGAGAGAGAGCGGTAGAGAAAAAAATTAGGGTTAACATGAAAGGCTACAAATGTTAAGGGTAATTTTGTCATTAAGAATTATTAATAGAAGTCTGTGCCATTTTTTTTTTTTTTTTTAAATAGGAATTATGAACTTGTATTATTTGTATGAGAGTGAAAAAAATATTTGTTTTTAAAATAGTTTTTTTTGTAAGAAAAACTCTAATTTTATTAGTTTTGTTGGATATTCCGACTCCCACCCTTTTCATGCGATTGCAAATAAAGGTCTATTTGGCCGCTTGCAATTTATAAATTTTATAATTTTTTAATTAATCAATTTTTGAATTATTATAATTCAGTATTTTATTATAAGAATCAAACACATAAATTAACTACCTAACCATTTTAATTTTAGTTTAGATGTTATTTTCATGTGTAATTACAGTAAAATATAATTTAAAAAAAGTACTTACACTAAAATAATTATATGTTTTTTTTCTTTCAAACAAATAATATGTTAATTTAATTAAATCATAAATAAATCGATAAATATAAAAACCAATTCATCAACAATAAGATAATTTATATAATAGAATAATTTAGACACGGCCCTAATTCTTGGCATAGGTTAGAATGAATCTATAAAAAAAAACTGCTTTTTATGAGCTGCATTCCTTTCTCATGATGTAGTCAACAGCTTCTTCCACATTATCAACAACCTGCAATAGGAGGAGGTGTACAGAATCTAGACAGGAATAGAGTTTCAAGTAAGTACACAATTTGTGTTTTTTTTTTTTCTAGAGAGGAGTTGTTATTGTATAATTCTCTACAGTTATTTTTATTTTTGTAATTCTATAACATCTTATTTTTTAATTGTCATCAACTTATTCTCAATTTATTGTTTAGTTATTACCAATAGTCTATTTAACATTAATTATGATATCAAATTTAAAAATTTACGTCTGGTTAACATTAACTCGATAGATTTAATCTAGTTGATATTAAACTGAATGACTAAAAATTTACTTGAAGAACTAAAAAAATGTTTAAAGTTTGCATTATCTACCGCCGGCACCACCCTTCGTGACCTACCGTTGCCTGCCATAGGACTTTAGGACTCCAGTTGCCGGATTTTTTTCCAATTACATAGACCTATTTTTTAGTGTATTTTTCACATGTAACTATTTTTTTAATGTATTTTTCAGTAATATATAACTATTTTTTTTTTATATATATTTTTTAGTTTCATTTTTTTTAAGTGTAATTTTTAGTCATATTTTAGTATATTTTTAGTTATAGTCAAGTAATTTTCTGGCGATTGGCAGACAAAAAATTAGTTGAATGTGATTAAAAATTTATTATTAAAATGTATATTAAAAAACGTTACCAAAAATTAATTGAATATAACTAAAAATAGTTCCAGTGACTGGGGACAGGAGTTTCGGCAACTGCCGGTGACCGGAATCTGGCGACCGTCAGACCGATTGGTGATGCAACCCTTATTGGAATATTATTATTTTCATAAACTCTAATCAATGGAACTAAAACTAAAGTAGTTATTTACGTTCAGACTTTTTAATAATCTAACGTCATTATTAGTACCTCCCAAAAGCAAAATTATTTCACATACCAAATCGGCAGGATGAGTGTGGTGATTATCCTTTCCCTTGAAAACGCCGGTCTTTGTCAGAATGGAAAACCAAGGCTGTCCTGCCTGAAAGACGCCACATGCATTGCGTTACTTCAAACTAACTACGTCGTTGCAGAGTATCATAAAGCTGTTTATACTTCAAAGAATGAAACAAACCTGTCGTGCTCCTTTGACGTCTACGTTTGGATTATCTCCGATCATGTACAGAGTTTTGAAACGGTGATTTCCGCCATTTCTGGGCACGCCAAGGTTTTGATATGAAGGTTTCATGAGTTCCATCAGTGTAATCTCGGCATTCCTGAATACAAATGGATTCGGCTTCCCAAAGGATGTGTACTCCAGGGCATTAGGGTGAATACTGCACAATGAACCATCATCAATATTTAGTACCATTAGAATCCACATCGAATTTGTGAGTCTTTCTCAAAATAGTCTATGTATAAAAGAAGTTACTCTATTTGACGCATTATTTTAGGTTGGAACCTACTATACAAGACTTCAGAAAGACAATAATTTGGGATTTGGAGAAACTTGCTTAATCGCCTTTCAGAAACTTAGCCTCTCCTACTTAAAAAAAACTATTTTTTTTTTGATATAACTTGACGGAATATGCTAAAAGGTTGAAATTGAAATTTTCATCCAAATTTTACATAATTAAATTTTTTTACTTTTACTTTATATTGGTCATAATTAAAAAAAAAAAAAAAAAAAAAAAAAAAGAATAGGAAAAAATAGAATTAGACATAAAGAAAGCTATTTAGGCCCCGTTTGGTAACCGTTTCCATTCTAGAAATTCTCATCCCATTCTCGGATTTTTCAGAATTCTGTTTGGGAATAGCGTTTGGTAATTTTTGTTTCCGTTTCCATTTCATTCCCATTTGAAAATTGTGCCCACTTTTTTCTTAAAAAATGAGAAACAAAAAAATTGTTTCTCATTATTCCCATTCCATTTCCAAAACACACGGTCACTGTTCATCCGCCGCCTCCGGCGACCGTCGCCTGTCACCGTCTAGGCCGAAAAACTTTCCGGCCACTTCCGGCCGCCAGCCACTGTTACCCATCCGTCACCGCCGCCCGGCCGTCGCCGGTGCTGGAGCACCGCCGTCCGGCCGTCGCCAGCGCCAGAGTACCGCCGGCCGGCCGGCGACGGCACCACTGCCGTCCGGCCAAAACAGAAAAAAAAAAAAAAAAAAAAAAAAAAGATTTTAGGATAAAATCGTTACCAAACACAATTCTTTTCCCAAAACAAAAAAAATTATCGTTACCAAACGCGATTCTACTCCCAAGAAGAAAACAAAATTCTCATCCCATCCCATTTCTATCCCACTATTGGAATGGAAACAGAAACGGTTACCAAACGCCACCTTAGTGTTTCTGTTTTTCTATTTCTACTTCCAATAAACTGGGATGAGATTGGATGTGAATTTTATTTCCGTTCTTGAGTATTTCAAAAATAGAAACATGTTTGGTCATGACCATTATTTTGAAATTGTTTCATTTAATTTGAGAGAACAGAAACAAAAAACATGTTTGGTTGCAAAATATGTTCTTTTTTTTTTTTCCTTCAAATATATGGTGGCTGGCGGATTGGTGGTGGCCAGCAAGATAGCAGTGAGAATAGTTTTGTGGGAGTGAATATGAATCAATATTTTTTTGTTTGTCAGATTCTTAAAGAATTCAGAAAATATCGGGAATAGAAACGTGTTTACCAAACGCGTTTCTGTACATTAATCCCAAAATTTGAGAGCATTTGAGAGCGAGAACAAAATTAACGGAATAGAAACCAAAGGGGACCATATTTTCTCTTTTCTTACCTTCAACACCTTACTTGTTCTTTTCCTTTCACTTATGCCTATTTACTATATATTGATTGCTCCATTTTCAATTTCTGAATGTACTACTAAAGATGGAGCTTCTTAAGAACTGTTATCTCATGTATGATTGGAGTAATCCAAGAGGCTTAGCGCGTGTTTGGTTTAGCTTTCAAGTATAAACTCTCTGTTTTTGAAAACAGAAAATTGTAGCCAAACCAAAAAAAAAAATCACCATTTTAAAAACTGTCTTCATTTTTTTTGGAAAATTGTTTTCTGAGTTGTAAACAAAATGGACCATTAATAAGGCTATATATGAGTAATGTTTTCTTTTTGGGGTTTTGATACTTTGCACCTATAAAGTGTGAGAATTATTTCACTTCGGTCCTCATAGTTATAGTTTGAACACACGATACCTTTAAGCTCCATACTGATCCCAATTCAATCCAAATTAATCACTCCATTACAATTTTGGACGACAAACAGTTAATTGCAATGCACCCAATTATTTCTAAGAAGATTTCTCTAATATATATGTATTATAGTGTATTTAGACAGAGAGGAGAATGGGAGGGAAGGAGGAGGCTCAAATTGCCTATAAAACCTATTAAAAACAGTCATTTGCATGACAATTGACTGTTTCCGTCTAAAATCTTAATGGGATAATGACTTGGACTATATTGGGATAATTAAGAAACTCTAAGGAGTTATATATGTTCATATTAAACCTATGAGGATCAAAGTGAGATATTAGTCAAACTTCAAGGATACAAAGTGTCAAACCCCCTTTTTTTTTCAAGAGTTGCAAGATTAAACCACTATAGTTGAATAGATAACAAAGACTCTAGTTTACCTGTTGAAGACGGCCTCTAATGCAATTCTGAAAGCACCCATACCAAATCGTTCAGACGGAAATAATCCCTATCTATCCTGGCACTCCATCAGTAAATTTGTTTCCAAAATATTATGCCACAAACATTAAAAAAAACGTATCATAAGACAACTAGAGTCAACATTAACTGACCTGGTATTCGAGGTCATCATGTGCAAAATATAATGGTGGCTGGTAAGAAATTTCTCTCCCGGGAAGACCTCCAGTTCTTAAAATATCACACAGGACCTAAGAACATTAATAAACTCAGTGTGTAGAGTCTACAAACTAAAAAGTTGAAAAAAAAAAACACATATATCAAGAAGGATTTCATATAAAGGGAGTCTTGGCTCAACGGTAGGAATTGTTGTCATGTAATCTGAAGGTCATAGGTTTGAGTTGTGGAAACAACCTCTTGCAACGTAATATAAGACTGCGTACAATAGAACCAAGTGGTCCAACCTTTTTGGCGGAAGCTTTGTAGCCCGGATTGCTCTTTTTTATTGAGAAGGATTTCATATTATGCAAGAACGCAACCCTAACCCAAGACTTAAATCCAGTTTGATAATATAATTCAACACTTAATACTGAATATATTAAGTACTTACACATTTAAGTGTATTTAATAAAAAATAAGCAATCACTTAACGTATTGAGTATCACTTAAAAATAGGCGAAAAAATAAATGATGTGCACATGACTTATCATTTAAGATTATGTAATTTTTATTAATACAAATATTCTTAAACTATAATTATTGGAAAGTACAAAGAAAAATACAAAACAAAATTCTAAAGAGAGTACTACCGAGAAAAAAAAAAGTAGAGAGAGAAAATTGAACAGGGACAAATTTTTTGAGAGATAAGTTGTAATGAAACTTTTAAAAGTCTAAAACTACAAATTTATTCAAATCGAAAAAGCCCTTAAATTTAAGAACTTAAAATTTAATAATTATTAGCTTTCAACATTCCATTTTCGGTTTTATGAAACAGGCCCTTACTATGTCAAAGGAATACAACAATAAATTTATAAGGATATTCCTGACGATGCATTTCTTAGTTTTATTTATTGCAAAATTTTAATATATCATAGATGAATGAGGAAGGTGTAGGGTGATATTGGTCTCTCTCAACTCTAAAAGCTAACTTATAAGGTGAGACTTTCCTTCACATTTAAAACCTGATCACTAGTCTCTTCCACGTCTGATGTGGGATAAACCCAACTATCTCTCCTCACACATCGGGCCTTTGGTCGGTTAACCCTCGACCAATCTCTCTCTCTATATGGCTATTGGGTCAGAAATGTTGTAACCTGAGCTTTGATATTAGTTTAGGGTAGTCTTGAGCCTCTCTCAACTCCAAAAGTTAACTCATGAGGTGAGACTTTCTCTCACACTTATAACCTGACCACTAGTCTTTTCCACATCCAATTTGGGATAGACACAACTGAAGGTAAGGAATCAAACCCACTGTTTGAATATTTGAATGATCAGATGTTATCTGGATTGAAGAAACTACATACCTGAATGTCTCTGCTCCAGTCCACAGAATCACTAACTATGAATGCAGCCTGGACTCTCTGAGAGCAAACATTGTTTCTGAAAGTGCTGTCCTGATTAACCGTCTGGATGGATGTCCATTTCTTGTATTGTGCCAGGGGATCAATGTTTTCGAAGCAAGACGCGTAATCGTCAATTGAGAGAACATTTCTGAAAATTAATTTATTTGTAAAACATCCTAAAGGTGTCAAAACCACAAATGTTTTGTTTATTAAAGAGCACAAAAGAATTCAATACTTAAAACTGAATGCGTTAAGTATAATTAAGTTTGTTTGATAAAAAATAAAACAATCACTAAGCATCAGTTCAAAATAGGCCAAAAAATTAAGTGATGTGCACATGACAGATCACTTAAAATTATACACATTTCATTAATAAAAATATCATTAAACTCCAACAACTGGAAAATATAGAGAAAAAACATAATATTAGATTCTATAGCGAAAGTAATACCAAGAAATAAAATAGAAAGAGAAAATTGAAGAGATTTTTTTTTTTCTTTTTCTTTTTTTGAGAGAGATTAAAATTGTAAGGACTTAAAGTCAAAAAGTTGAGAAGTACAAACTTATTCAAATAAAAAATAAGGCTTTTTTCACTTTGCACCCCCAAATTTTTAGACAAATTCCACTTTAGCCGCTCTTCTTTCAATTTGAACACATTAAACCTGAAGTATTCAAATTGTGTGAAATTAGTCCTTTCGTCTTTTTTTTTTTTATGATGGGATTCACCCACGTTGGTGATTTTGCGTTTGACACGTGACTGATTTCCGTCATAAAAAATGACAGAGTTACCGATTTGAACTGACTTAACACGATTTGAATACTTCAGGATTTAATGTGTTCAAATTAAAAGTACAAGAGCTAAAGTGGGATTTCTCTAAAATTTCAGGGGTGCAAAGTGCCAAAACCTCTAAAAAGTATTTAGAAGAAAATTACTTAATCAATTTAGCACTTAAATTTCAGAACTTAAAATTAAGTTCTTATCAACTTTAAGCAATTAATTTTCTGTTTTATCAAACAGGGTGGATAAGCAATCAAGTAATGTGAAACCCTTACTTGAAGTCATATTCGGACATCACCGCAGCAGGTTCACCTTTTCCAACAGCAATAATGAACCCATTCCCAAATCTGTCACATAAAACTTGCACCATGTTAAGGGAAGGGACAAGCCATAAAAGAATACTCCTCTTCCTTGGACTTCTTTCTTCTTATAATTATGCATTTTCCCCTGATTTTCTCTACCAGTGTCATAATAGCGTGGAGTGATTAGTCCCATTGCCGTATACACGATATGATCTTACATGAACCACGTAGATATGCCTGCAACAATAGCCTAGATGCACTATAATTGGTTGGATGAAATGGGATCAAGGTGAAATGGAATCAGAGAAGAAATGAAATAAAAGAAGAAATGAAATGAAAGAAGAAAATGAATGGATTTATCAATAGAATCACTATTATTGTATGTTTAAAAGAATGAAATGGAATAACAAGGTCAAATTCATTCACAAATAATCTATTTTTCATTTCAATGGAATCAAGTTTTTGATTCCATTGGATAACCAAACAAAGAAATCGGAATCAATAATGGAATTGCGATTCCATTCTACCCCTATTTCGTCCAACTAAACGCACTGTAAGGTTTCATTTGGTTAAGAGATTTGATAAATCCATGGAATTCGTAAATGATGAGATTTTAAAACTCTGGATTTTGAAATCCTGTCATTTATAAATTTCTTATTTTGGTTACCTTTTTAAATGAAGAATTTGATTGTGTAATTTCATAATTTTCTTATTTGGATAAATAAATATTTGTACGTAGAATTTTAAAATCTATTAAATTTTAATAATAAATATGTGAAAATATATCTCATAATATAATTTTTATTTCGTAATTTAATAATATAATTTTTTACCTATTTTAGTAATATAATTTTAATAATATAACTTTCATTACACATAACTATTTTAATAATATAATTATATTATATAATATATAGAAATTCATACAATTACAAAAATAAAAAATGGGACTTAAGTTAAATGAATATAATTCATACAATTACAAATATAATTATATTATATAATTATAATTATGAATTTTGAAATATGAATTAAATATATTCATACAATTACATATAATTCATACAATTACAAATATAATTATATTATATAATTATAATTATGAATTTTGAAAAAAATGGAACTGAAGTTAAATGAATGAGAAATTGAAAAAATAGCAAATTCTCTCTTGGAAGTATTTAGAAATAATATGTGTTTTAAAGGGATTTGCATGTCTTTTATTCTCCTCTTTTACAAATAAATGAATTTCATAAATATCTCTTCATAGTACCAAAGTATGTTTCTAATAAAATTATGAGAACATAGTGCAACATTGATGTGCCATCTATAAATCACTAATGGATATGATATTTTCCCATTTTTTTTTTGGTCTTCAGAGCACATATTTAGAAGAGGTACTGATGGAAATTCTAATTCAATCGATAATCTTTAAGAACTCCATGGATATTTCATTTGATAATAATACAAGCAAGTTCTTTGTTGCCAGAGGAGGAAATTTTTTATATATTTGCGAACTTAAGTCAGGTTCAGCCATGGATATCAGAACTCAGTTAAGAGCATACCTGTTAACCAGCTGCTTAAAAGGTGTGTGACCCTGCAATACCTGCTTCAACCAATATCAGTCAAAAGGAAAAGCGCAAAACTACAAAACATGAAAAATGTGACAAACCAAATTAATCTTTTATTTTAGCTATATTTTTGCCACCCCGGGAGAGGGGGAGTTGGAGTGAAAGAGATACAGATTATAGAGAATAAGCAACTTGATAGATGAGGCTGTTAATATATGTATATGGGCCTTGACCCACTATGTTAAACCTTAGTCTCACTAGGAAAACCGAACTCTAACTCTACCAGAGTTACCTTAGTCACCTCCGATATATAGACTCCCTATATATCTCAGTAAATGTACTTTCTCATATGTCAATATAATCGTTCCATATTCTCCTAATATTCCACCTCTCTCAATTATTCTAACAGAGGCATAGAGAAAAGGTAAAAATAAAAAATAAAAAGTTACACGAAAAATTTCAACAATCTCAAAATAGTACCTGTGACGATAAAATATTTACACCAAATAGTTTGCTCAACTCAAAGGCTCTTTTAGATTCACGAACTCCACCACCTGTTGAATTTGCAACAAAAGTATGGTTTATACAAATAATACATGGATTACTACTTCAAACAATTATAGAAGGCCATGGTTATGTGAAAATTCACCAAAATGATAAGAATCTGGAAAATCTACATATTAATTCACTACTCACGAGTACTCCTTTCCTTTATTTCATGGGGTTGAGAGGAGGGTGAAAGTATATAATTGCATTCGGAAAAATTGAAGTAGCTGGAAGATTATAACTAAAAACTATAGTAAGGTCAGAAGAGAAACAACATTTTAAGTTCTACAAGAAAATCCTTATAAATAATGCATGAAGAAGGAGAATCCTGTGTGCTTCTTTCATACTATAATTTAAGCAAAGATTGTTAGAATCCCATATCGAATCTCTGAGACTTTTCAAAGTAGTCTATATATGAAAAGAGTTATTCCGCGTGACACTACATGGTTTTAAGTTGGAACCTACTAGCAGAGATCACTTCAGTTTTTCCGAAAAACCAACAACTAATGTTGAGGAAGGGCCGAAGACGAGTACTACGGGGCAGACACAAGTTTGGTTATATAATAATTAATAAACAAACAGACGAACTAGCACAATGTCATCTTGCTAACCACAAACATCTCTTCACAAAATACGAACTACCAAGCATAAAAGATCTAAACCCGAGTAAAGACGGAAGAACAGCAATCATGCATTGACAAATTTAAAGAAAATATGGGGACTATATGACTATGCAACTCACCGTTTGTCAAGAAAACATAAATTTAAAGAAAATATGGGACTATATGACTATGCAACTCACCGTTTGTCAAGAAAACATAAGGAATTCTCAAAGTGCCTGCACAGAAAAAAGTTTCAAGATTAACACGTAATTTACTGGATTTTGTTTGCAACCATAGAGTATAAAAGAAAAGGGTTTTCTTTTTTTCCATGTTATTTCAACATTGACAAATATGCATTCAGATTTCAAATTACAACGTTCCGTTGCACCAATACTCATCGTCATTTAATTTGTTGCAAAATTATTATGAACCCAAAAAGAAAACAAAAATCCATTGTTTCTTTTTCTGGATTTTACACTTATTCTAAATCTTCCTTTGCTTTTTAACATCTTCCAAGGGATAAACCAGAACAATTTTGCAATGGATCATGATCGTAGCCTAAAACATTTCGAACTCGGCAGCCACAGAGTTGCATAACACAATAGCACATTCCACAAAAGAAACTGAGATTCAAAGGGAGCTTGCTTATATCATTTGTAATAAGATCAAAAGCCCTTTTAAAGTCGCGTTGAGACAAAAATTGAGGGAAAAAGTCAAAAGGCAATCTATTGATAAAATTAAGAGTATTTTATCATGGCCCTAAGGCCCATTACTAATTATCCATGTAGGCATTTAAGTTTAGAGAAAAATTCAATTGGCATATGGTAATTGTTTGCATCCTATTTATTATGTTGTTGTTGACATTATTACTGTATAGTAATATTTCAATCCCCCCTTCATTATGTTGCTATTAACATTGTTGCCGAACAATAACATTTGCATTTCTCCATTCATTATGTTGCAATATATGTAGTGAGAGAATATGTATTTGAATTTATCTAAAATAATGAATCTATAAGTAATATTTTTTCAATATGGGATGGTAAGTAGTAGCTCATTTTAATTTTAATGGTAAAAGTGGAGTTTGCCCTAATTTTTTCTAAAATTAATTATAACGACCTCATGTGTAAAATCTCTGCTTTTGATGGGGAGATCATCAATTGTACAAAGATCATATTCTGAAGGTTAAGCGAAGTAATAGAGGTTGGGAGACAATTTGGACGAAAGATCAATCTTAATAAAGTAGATCTTCAGGAGAAATTATCGGAAATGATTTACAAAGAATGGGAATCTAGTAAATGAGGTTGTGTCATGGTTTTGTTTGTCTTTGATTTTTTGGGAGGATAAAGCAGATGGAGATTTCAAGAGTGGTGTAGTGGGATGCTTGGGTCAAAGCTGTTACTTGATTTGTGGTTGGGTTGGCGTATGTTGAGACATGTTAACTTTGTTGTTTTTCCGAGTTGGTTGTAATTTTGGAACCTCGATTGGTGTTTATAAGGGTTTTTCTGAGCCAGAATTGTCTGTCTTTTGTGGAGTTTTGTGGGGACATAATATCTTGGATGGGTGTTCATGATGTTATAGTAGGGGAAATATCGAGTGTGCCTTTTGCGGCCAATGAAGCGCGACTAATGAAATCTAGCTATTTGGATAGAGACAAAGTGGATGGAATTTCAAATTTCAAAGCTGGAGTGATCCAAGGTCGATTTCAGGGAGTTGTTTGAAAAGTTCAAAGCCAGAGGTCTTGGTTGGTAGTGTTATTAGTAGCATGAGTATTTGTACTTTTTTGTAGAATTGTGTAGTTTTGGTGCCCTGTTCCGGGCGTTATTTTGGGGTATCAGGGTTAGGGTTTACCACTGTTGTAGCCTACTGTTGTTGGGTATATTCATGTAAGGTGTGTAAGTAGTGTGAATAGTTTGTAATGACTTTTTTAGGGAGTCTTGCGGGCTACATGACGGGCCTCTTGTCAGGTAGTTCAGGAGAATCTTTCCCTTAATTCTAATATAATCAATTGCCTAAAAAAAAAACAAAAAAAAAACAAAACATATTGCATATATAAATGCTGCAATCATCAACACAATTGTGACATTTTTTTATTATTAAATAGTAAGATGTGCCCAACTTAGCTTACGCGTACCTCGACTAATCACTTCCTTGAACAATTTTAGAGACACACTCTCCCACATCGGCCTGGTGAACTCAGGATTAAATTGAAGATTCAACACAATTTTGACATCTAATGTGCCACATTTCATCCAAAACTAGAGCCAAGCTATGACCAGTAATAATTTTTTTTCTGAAGATTCTGCTATTCATGTAGAAATCCAATGGCTTAACTCATTCTTAAAAAACACTTTGTAAGATGAGGATTGCCCTAGGATTCATATATAACTCAGGATCCGGTAACACAACGATGTGGGATTCAACAAGTCCCCTCACATGTAGGGTGGACTTTGACAAACCATTGGGAACAGATATCAGGTGAAGAGTTTGATTCAACAACTCACGAGTTCTCTGGCTAAAGAAACAGTGATTCTATACATATAGGTTTCAGCCATTAATATTGGCACCACAACTGCAAAATGATCTGAGTTAAATATTCTTAAAAAAAAAAAATTGAAAATACGGGAGAACCCTAGTTAATTACATGGATTCGGAGCTTACGAACTGGAAATTGTAGTCGAAAATGTGTATAATTTAAATAATTTACATCTGTTCATATTCAATTCCATGCGTAAACACTACATTCAACAGAATCAGAATTAGAATGCATCATAGAATTTATTTATTTATTTTTTAAAGAAAGGGTACCGGCATCGTCGTATAGTCGCCTGAGAGCTTGAGAAGCGCCACCGATGAGGGTGTTGCCGCGAAGAACGACGCCATCGATGTCGAACGCAATGCCGAACGACGGCCTACAAATAGATCGTTCACACAATTTTTTTTAAAAAAAAGAGGGAAATGGAGTACATTACATAAACATTGGATCAATACGTACGATTCGGAGTGAGAGTGGACGTGCGAGAAGGATCGAGAAGCGGAAGCGAACGAAAAATGACCTCTGTTCTTCAAATTGTTCGAACGAGCAGCCTTCACGAAGATGTGAAGGAACCTCATATTAGTGAGTTTTTGGGTATTCGATCTCTGTTCTGCCTTCGGTTGTTGAAGACAAAGCGGCGTAGGATACTGCAACACCCAATACGAATTCAAGGAAATTTCAGTAGTGTATTGAGCTTGCTGCTGCCCAGTGAAAATCTGCCACTTACGCCGACTCCAACCCAAAATAAGCAGGTTGATCACTGTTTTTGTACTTTCAAAATTTTGAGATAAACTTACAGAAACGTATTCGATGAAAGCTTTTGTGTTTCCATAATTTTAAGAAGTAATTTTAGACTATTCTTGAATTCTTTAAGATTGTATTTGGGTAAAGATTTTTAGGGAGGATTTCATTTGATTAGAAGATTTTAAAATAATTTTTTGACAAATTCTTTGTTTGAGTTTTAGGAGGGAGGGAATTGTAAAACCCTTTCAAATCCCAAATTTAGGTGAAAAGAGGGTTCGGAAATCCCTTTGAGAGAGGTGGAATCTTCGTCAACTGCGATTTCGTTTCCAATTCCTGTTTTTGATTTCATTTTAGGGTTCGCGATGGCGAGAAATCACAGGCGAGAATCATTTTAGAGTTCCTATTTTTTATTTCGTTTGGGTTTGGCGATGGCGAGAAATCACATCGTGTTTGTGTTTGGCGATGGCGAGAAATCACAGACGAGTGTTTGATTGGAGATGGCGATGGGTTTGGTTGAACGTCGTTCGTGTTTGACGATGGCAAGAAATCAACCTCTGGTTTTTTTTTTTTTGTTTTTTTTTTAATGTTCCTAGAAATGGGATAAGAAATAGAAAAAAAAATTATTTTGTTCCCATAAATTTGTTGTTGAAATTACGCGTTTAAATATTTCAATTCAATCAATTATCCAAATAAGAGATTTGTGAAATGAAGGGATTTTAAAATCCAGAATTTTGAAATCCCTTCATTTCACAAATCATTTGAATTTGTTAAATCCCTTACCCGAACGTAACCTAAAAAAACTGAGAAATAAAAAAACATTGATTTATATTAACTCACACAAAACTATTACTACTATTATCCAGCTGGTCATCACCATCCCCCGGTCACTAAACATTTAAAGAGGAAAAAAAAGAACAAATATTGGAACCAAACGTGTATTTTTTTTTATTTTTTTTAATTCTTATAAATTAAAAGAAATAATTTAGGACAATGATTGTTACCAAGCGTGTTTCTATTTTCGGAATACTCCAAAACGAAAATAGAATTCCTACCTTAATTTATTGGAAGTAGAAACAAAATAATAGGAACACTAATCAAACGCCACCTTAGATCAGATAAAATTTTATTGACTCATGCTTATTATTTGGACTAATAGAAAATTAGAGTGCTACTCCAATCATACTAGGCAAATGAATTAACTATTAATATTTTAATTTTAATTTTGACTAAGCAACCATTTGGGTAAAAACTGTTCTTGAAATGGCTATTAGGTAAAATAGTTAGAGTAATGGTACTTTGGTTGGAGCTTAAATTGTTAAGTTTGTTTAGCAAAAATAGTAATTATACCATTGGACTCTTGAGAAAGCTAGTGTGTTAGAGTTGCTTTTATCAAGTAAAAAAGAAATGGAAAAGTTATTTTTTTTTCGAGTATTTGAGATTTGCTAAATTGTATATTTGATCTCTCAAGTTTCATATTTGTTTCAATCTTGCAATATTAAAAACATTGTTAATGAACGAAATATAAGTTGGGATTAACACGTGACCTTCTAACAAAGATGTTCTCGTCATTTATAACTCCATTCACCAAAGTCTACCCATAGGTTGTCGGATTTATTTTAGAGACATGTAATTTTTTTTAATATATTTTTCAGTTACATGTAATTAGTTTTTAATACATATTTTTAATTATATTTTAGTTATATTCACGTAATTTTTTGGCCATCAACAACCGAAAAGTTAGTTGAATGTGACTAAAAAATTGTAACTAAAATTTATATTAAAGAAATTTTACTAAAAAGTAGTTAAATGTAATTATAAAAAACAATCCGGCGACTGGTGACCGGAGTTTCGACGACCGAGGTGGCCAGAATCCGATGGCTGACGGCAGTGGGGCGATCGTTAGTGATGCAACCCTAATTGGAACATTAGTGTTTGTTGGCCCAGTGAGCTATCCAACATGGGAGGTGAATTGAGTAATTATAAAAATTTAAACAAATTTCTTATATTTCAACACTTCAATAATCAATTTATCCTAAATCTATTATTATTATAACGCAGCGGAGGATAAGTGTTCAAATCTAGGTGCATACCCAAATAACAAAATATAAATAAAATAAATCAATGCAGCATACAATGATATATCCTGGTTCACTAAGCTACTCTAACTAGATACCTCCAATAATATTTAATCCGCACAAACTCACCAATTACAAGAAATCAATGAATTTCTTCCCACTCGGAACTTCTACCACCTCAAATCAATTAAACTCAATTAATGTCCCGAAATTACTAGTGATAGAAATTAAGTGAAGAATTCAATATCTGATTATAATATGTGTAGGTAACACATAATTTAAGCACGTAATCAGATAATCACAAAAATCGTTTTAAAAAGATTTTTTTATGCTCTTTAAAGTTCAAAAATGATTTTACTATGATCTTTAAACCAAACAAACAATAATAATATAAATTCACAGTAAATAATAAATAACTTGGAAAGATCTCATCAAGATAACACCGAAAGATTGAAATCAGAATAGCAATACAGCATAGATCGATGACGCCAAAATAATTAGCGCTGTAACTCAAGAACTTTGCATACAATAATCTCACGATTGATTTCTCAAATATATCTCAAATAACAGCTCTTAGAAAGCTCAGGAACTTAAAGTTCTTGATTGAAGTGATATTGATCTAGAAAAACGCAGGTCTATTTAAGCTATTTTGAAACGGGCCCTCTAATGGCTAGTTTCCTAAAGATATGACATTTAAATGCACTTATAGACCCCATATATCAATACCATTGATTCTTGGTCTAATTCAATTAGATATGGCTTTTAAAACATTTAATTTAATCCCCAAATTAATTCTCAATTTCAAATTGAATAGATAGGAAGTATTAAATGAACCAAATTGAGAAACATTTCAATCATGTGTACCATATATATAGGGATATTCAAATATGAGTATTATATCTTCAATATATCCAAATCCCCAAAATATCTCAATCAAGTAAGCCAAAAACTGCTAGTTAACGGCTAGTTTTGAGCAAAATTAAAAAATCCTCCAACCTATAACTGCACAGTCGGTTGACCAATCATAGGCCATCAGTCAACCGATCGATTTAGGTTGTAGCCCAGGCCATTTCTCAAACAACGATCGGTTGACCAATCCTCTATGGGTCAGTTAACCGATCGATTCAGGATGCTTTTCCAGGCCAAAGGGCCTTGGTCGATTGACCGATCACCTATGGTTAGTCGACTGATCGATACAGAGAGTTTTATTTCGGTTCATCGATTGACCGATCTTTTTTGGTCAGTTGACTGATCGATTCAGAGACTTATTCTTTTTCCACCCCATGCCTATCGGTTGACCGATCCTTTGATGGTTAGTTGACCAATCAATGCTGAAACACCCTACTCTCAAATTATTTCAACTCCAAATTTTGACGTTTAATACCCTTTAACCGATTTCTTTTCTCAGTTAACTTAATTGACACTAATATTCAATTTTAAACATTAATCTTGCTTAGGTTAATTTTCATTTTTCAATTTTACATTGGAGCAAATAATTGAACACAAATTAGAACTTTAATTTATCAAATTGAACACGCATAAATATTAATCATTAAATTACATTGTGTGTGATCCTAATCGGGATACATTAAGAGTGAAATAGATTTAAGTTATTTTCACCTAGTATCTTCAGAATCTTCAATACTCTTTAATGTTCATATTTGTATCTTCAATAATTACTTCATGATTTGATCTTTAATGGAACCTTTAAACTGAAACACTTAACAAACATGTTAGTTCCACAAAAAATATTAACACTTAATTGTCTATCAAAACATCGGAATCAACAATCTTCCCCTTTTTAATGATGATAATTAACTTTGATGTTTTCTTCAGAACAAAAATGTAATCACGCTCTCCCTAAATCCGAGGACGAGTTTTTTTTTTAACTTATTTAAGCACAATCATGAAAATAATTCAAAACACTCATTAGATATTCAATAAAGTACAAAATATGATTAATAAAACAATTATAGATGTTCAATAAAGCATAACATAATCATTTCAACAATGTTCTCCCCCTTTATCAGTGCAAAACTTAGACAAACAAATCTTAAATATTAACTAACTCTTTTTAAAGCTCATTAATAATTTTCCCTTTATATTTTTCCCTTTGTCAATCAATTCAATTCAATAAACATCAAATATATTTGGTATCAAAGCATAACATAACATCAAATTCAATAAATATATTTGCATAACATAATAATTTCAACAATGTTCTCCCCCTTTATCAGTGTAATACTTAGATGAACAAATCTTAAATATTAACTTTTAAAGCTCAATAATGATTTCCCCTTTGTCAATCAATTCAATTCAATAAACATTAAATACATCTCAAAAAGTGGGAAAGGAGAACCAAAAACATCATTCTAAGCATGCAATCTCCCTCTATATAAGTGTAGACAAGCTAATTCATATTCAGGAGAATAAACTTGAGGCAATCAAAAACATTTAGCATGAAATCATATATACTTTACTTATGATACCAATTAATATTTTTCCTGTAGATATAATCAAGAAATATGTAATCTTTAATGCATTAGGATACGAAGCATATTTCAATGATAATTTATGAAATTGTCAATCATAAATCTAATAAATGTGTTTGTCATGATTATGATCAATACTTAGAATTCAAACCATATTCATTTATCATTTAAATAATTTCCACATTTCAAATAAATCAGGATATCATGCATTTTAACACACTAACTTAATTCAATGATGAACAAGTCATGGATTGATATAACATATTTCGCATATTTTTTAAACATGACTTATAATATATCTTATATATCATAGTATAAAAATATTACATATTAATATGTAAGTTTATTTGATTATCATGCAATAATTCTAAGACAACTTGAGAGCATGTAAAACAACACAGCTCTTAGAAATTTTTACTAGTGTATCTAAACTTTTTTTTTTCTCATGGCATCATCTCCAGAAATCACACGACTTCCGTCTTTAAGTGTCAAAGACGTAAATTTTACTTTATCCCTTGTCACTGTTGAGAACAATCACTTTCTAGGAATAATTTGTCCTTGCAAATAGATGTCTATTTGATAACCTGCAAGAAGAACCTCAAAGAATTCCTAGGTAGTACCCAATTTACGTGGGTCCTATCTTGTTAGTCGGAACAATTTAGTTCCTTTAAGAACCAAAACTTGTTTGCATTTAGATATTTTAGAAAAACATCTATGAATAGTATGTCCCACAACATCACATTTAAAACATTAACAAGATCCCTGATTTTAGAAAAGAATTTATGAAAACGTTTTTGCTTAAGATTTTTCTAAATTCAAAGCCGACTTTATCAAAGATAGCTCGTGAACTTCCCAAAAGTATTTTCAAATTATTCTCACCGCCGGTGAATTTGAGAACTATTGAATGTAAATCTAATATTTTGGATTTCAATTCAATGTTTTTAGATTCATAATCTATCACTTACTTGTTTAATGTGTTAATTGTACTTTGAAAGATATTAATTTTTGAACACTGGTTTTTATAATCATGAGTAAGTTCTTGATAAATATAAAATAAATCATCAAAATCTAAAGGACAAGAACTTGAACATTTAGGTACCTCATTACCAGTGACCATCAAAGCAAGCATAGATGATCCTTCATTTCCTGATTTTTTCGAGCTACTCGATTCAGAATCATCCCAAGTGACTTTTGTTGACTTCTTCATACTCTTCTTCACCTTCTTCTTTTTTCTTCTCTTTTTTCTCTTTTTCCTTCTCTGGCTCGGGACATTCAGATTGAAAGTGAACAGTCTTATGACAGTTGAAACATTCCACATTACTCATGTTGAAATTTTTCTTTCCCCGGAATGTTCGTCGAGTCATTTTTCTAAAATTCTTCGTGAGAAGTACCACATCCCTTTCTTGCTCACTGTCAAGACTCACATCATTACTGCCATCCTCTTCCTCATTTTTCTGAACCTTTAATGCCAATGATTTCTTTTTGATATTCCCTATATCGTCCCCATATCCTCAAATTTCCGTCTTATGCGTCATTAGGTTGCCAATGAGGTCATCAATTTCATACTTTGCAAGATCATTTACTTCCTTAATCGCAGTCACATTCGGTTCCCACACTTTAGTTAATGATCTCAAGATCTTTTGAACTTTGTCCTCCATAATGTATGGCTTTTCGAGTTGATTCAAATGGTTGCAGATATTATTGAATCTTATGTACATCTTTTTAATCAATTCTACCTCACCCATTTTGAATAATTCGAATTGACGAATTATGACATTAATTTTTGGTTGTTTTACCTAACTAGTCCATTCATGGGCGATTTGTAATTTATTCCACATTTCTTTTGTCGATGCACAGCTTGAGACCCTGTAATATTCGTTAACATTTAAAGAGCAAAATAAAATATTAATAACTTGAGAATTAATATAAAGCTTCTATTTGTCACAAGTAGTCAACTATTTTTGTTTTTCTTGGCAACTCTATATTCCATAAGGACAAACGAACCATCCTCAATCGCTAGTCACATATCATAATTTGTGGCCAGAAAAAATGTAATCATTCTATCATTTCAGAATGTATAATTTTCACCTACAAACAAAGATGGTCAGTACATAGACTACCCTTCACCTAGTGTGCTTATCGGGTGCGCCATGTGATCTTTGTTAGCTAGTGTATCGAGCTAAACTAGCTCTGATACCAATTGTTGGCTCAATGAACTACTCAAGATGGGGGGTGAATTGGATAGTTATAATTTAAACAAATTTATTATTTTTCAACACTTAAATAATCAAATAATTAATTTATCATAAATTAATTATTATCTTTGTAACACAGCGGATAAGTGTTCAAATTTAGGTGCACACCCAAATAACAAAATATATATAAAGTAAATCAATACAACACATAAGAATATAACTTGGTTCACCAAGTTACTTTGACTAAATACCCCTAATAGTATTTAATCCGCACAAACTCACAAATTACAAGAAATCGATGAGTTTCTTCCTACTCGGAGTTTCTACCACCTAAATCAATTAAACTCAATTAATGTCCCAAAATTATTAGTGATAGAAATTAAGTGAGGAATTCAATATCTGATTATAATATATGTAGGTAACACAAAATTTAAGCACATAATCATATTTTAAAAAGATTTTTTATACTCTTTAAAGTTCAAAAACGATTTTACCACGATCTTTAAACCAAGCAAGCAATGATAATAGAAATTCACAATAAATGATAAATAGCTTGAAAAGATCTCACCAAGATAACACTGAAAGATTGAAATTAGAATAACAATACAATACAGATCAGTGATGCCAAAATAATCAGTACTTTAACTCAAGAACTTTGCACACAATAATCTCAAGATTGATCTCTTGAATATATCTCAAAATAACAACTCTTAGAAAACTCAGGAACTGAAAGTTATTGATTGAAGTGATATTGATTTAAAAAAATACAGGTCTATTTAAGATATTTTGAAACAGACCCTCTAACGGTTAGTTTCCTAAAGATATGACATTTAAAAGCACCTATAGACCCCATATATCAACATCATTCATTCCTGGTCTAATTCACTTAGATATGGCTTTTAAAACATTCAATTTAGCCCCCAAATTAATTCTCAATCCCAAATTGAATAGATATGAAGTATTAAATGAACCAAATTGAGAAATACTTCCATTATGTGTATCATATTTATATGGATATTCAAATAAGAGTATTATATCTTCAATATATCCAAATCCCGAAAATATCTTAATCAGGTAAGCCAAAAACGGCTAGTTTTGAGCAAAATCCAAAAATCCTCTAACCTATAACTGCACAGTCAGTTGACTGATTATAGGTCATCAGTCGACCGATCGATTCAGGTTGTAGCCCAGGCCATTTCTCAAACAACGATCGGTTGATCGATCTCCCATGGGTCAGTTGACCGATCGATTCAAGATGCTTTTCTAGGCCAAAGTTTGTCCTGGTCAGTTAACCGATCACCTATGGTCGGTCGATTGATCATATAGAGAGTTTCATTTGGTTTATTGGTTGACTGATCTCTCTTGGTCAGTTGACCGGTTGATTCAGAGATTCATTTTTTTTCCAGCCCACACCCATCGGTTGACCGATCATTTGATGGTCAGTTGACCGATCAATGCTAGAACACCCTACTCTCAAATTATTTCAACTCCAAACTTCGACGTTTTACACCCTTTAACCGATTTCTTTTCTCAATTAACTTAATTGACACTAATATTCAATTTTAAATACTAATTTTGCTTAAGTCAATTTTCATTTTTCAATTTCACATTGGAGCAAATAATTGAACACAAATTAGAACCTTAATTTTATCAAATTGAACACACATAAATATTAATTATTAAATTACATCGTGTGTGATTCTAATCGGGATACATTAAGAATAAAATAGATTTAAGTTGTTTTCACCTAATATCTTTAGAATCTTCAATACTCTTTAATGTTCGTCTCTGTATCTTCAATAATTACTTCATGATTTGATCTTTAATAGAACATTTAAACTGAAACACTCAACAAACACGTTAGTTCTACAACAAATATCAACATTTAATTGTCTATCAAAACATCGAGATCAATAATGTTTTCATTAACTCTAGAAAAAATTACCAACTAAGCCCAAATTAAGTATCAAATTACCAATTGATGTCAACTAGTTTAAAATGAACGAAACATCCCCATTTTACAGATTGTATGAACCGACACAGAAATTGACATGACTAATTTGCCCTTATGTGATTTGCGGGATTGAGATATTCCGTATTTAATGATTTCACACAAAATCATTTTATTAAAATCAAAATAGTTATTGTTGTACACATTCTTTTTATGATCTAATAAAAAATTCAGGTTCATTTTAATAAGATCTTCACAATTATTTCATATTCACTATTTTTTCATTAATTTCAGATTCATGTTACATTCAACATAGTACTTTTAGAATTTTTAATTTTCACATTCATGTTACATTCAACATTGTACTTTCAGAATTTTCAGTTTTCACACTTGTGTTACAATTAACACGGTTTTACACATTATCAAAACGCAGTTGAAGATTACATTTGACATCTAAATCACCTTTATCAGTAAGTCATATTACATTCAACACATATATAATTTTTGTTATTATCTGATATGGGAGAAATTCCCGCCTATGATTAATAAAGGCTTGAAAAGGCTTGATGGGTCGGGTCGGGTTAATAGTCCGACCCGAAAGAAGTAATCCGCTGATCACTTCGGGCTGAACATACTAGCCCACCGAGAATGAAGTCATCTCATAAAATGTGGCCCGATACTTGAATAGAAGAAGGCCTTATAAAAAGTCCCAATCGGGAATAAGTAAAGTCCGCAGTGGAAGACCATTTGAAGATAAACCAAAAAACCCCACGATCCCATGCATGAGGAGAATCGCAACAGACTTACCGTTCATGGAGAGATAACTGGTAAATCCCATGACTACAGGAGATGATCGTAGAGGGGATGACTTCACCAACAAAATGACATGAATTAAGAAGACTATATAAAGAGAAGGTATCAACATATTATTATTACTCTCAAGTACTTGATCTCTTACTAAAAAATAAACTAACTTATTCTCACACTGGAGATTCTTTGGCCGATACCACATCGGTGTCCCCTTGAGCTAATCGATTTTGCAGGTCAGTAATTGTAGGTTGTAGAGGTCTTTGGCACGTGGTAGATCTTTTGAACGTGCTAGTGATTTATGGGATGTCTGAACGAAAAGTTTATTGACATCAAGATGAGACAATTACGAACAACAGGAGTAGGTCTGAGCAAAAGCAGTAAAGTTTTGCCACCAGCCAATACTGAAGTTCCTATAGAAGCTTTGGAAGAAGTTCCTGCTGATCCTCTGCCAGAGGTACAAACCACTGATTTGCAGATCGATACTCTAATGGGAAAGATATCAGCAATGGAGGACGTGATAATATGGATGGCGCAACAGATCACCAACAACACATAACAATCCTCCTGTTAAAAATGGTTTGGGAGAAGAGACGGAATCTCCAGAATCTATGGAGCCACCATCGGAGGGAGAACGGGCTGTCTAGGGAGATACCAGTGACTAGCCAACAAAAATAAGAATGCTAAGCTGGACTGAGACCGTAGATTCTCATCAGTAGCCCATAAATAAGGAAGAGAGAAATCTACCATTGGATAAACTGGAAACGCTGCTGAAAGGAACTGAGAAGTCATTCACCTATGACATATTAGAGATACCACTATTGGATAAGTTCGACCCAACGACGTGCGAAAAATACAACGGAAAGACAGACCCAATTGACCATATTTGCCAGTTTAGACATGTCATGGGACTTTATGGAGCGGACAACTCTGCGTTATGCATAGTATTTGCTACTACTTTAAAATAATCTACCTTGTAATAGTTGCACAAGCTGCCACCTAACTCCATCTCATCATTTACGAACTTCAGGAAACAATTCATCAGTTGCTTCATAACCTGCCAAAGGTTGATGAAGGGAGCCGATTATCTGCTAGCTCTACGGTAGGAAAAGAGGGAGTCCTTGCTCCAATACATGAACCATTTCAATGAAGAGCTAACGTGCATTAAGGGATGTAACACAAACTTCATAATAAACATGTTTACTTCAGTGTTGTGTCACGGCTGATTCCAAGACTCCCTTACCGTGCACAATCTGAAAAACATGACCGAACTGATGGAAATAGCCAAACCCTACATGAAGTTGGAAGATATTAGATTCGTGAGAGAAGAAAGGGTATCATCTAAAGGTAACCCTAGACAAAGTGAGAAAGACAACAACAGAACAAAGGGTAGCAGTTTGAACAGGTAGAAAGATCGTCCAAGGAGCTCAGGATCAAGACCGATAGCTTATCAGGAACCAAACCTTTCAAGACTATGGATGCCGATTTTCATAATTTCGCATGAAATTTGTTCGTCCAAGGTGGTTTAGTGGCCACCCAAAATCCATGCAAAGTACAATAGGAAAAACAAAGCAAAGTACTGTGAATTCCATAAGGACTATGGTCATGACATAGATGACTGCTGGGATCTAAAAAATGAGATTAAACGATTAATTGACATGGATCAGTTGTATAGCTATTTGCAGAAACGAACAAGAGATAGAAAGAGATCCAAAAGTGAGAGCCGTCATGAAAATCGCGATAAGGAGTAAAAAGACAATGACCTCAATAGCAATTGTGGAATCATTTACATGATAAACACTACTGGACCTACCATTTGAGAAACCAACTGCGAGCGAAAGAGGAAAATCAGAGAAGCAGCATTGGAATGCAGTTACGGGAAAACAATGTTAGAAACTATGAGGCCATAACCAATTATTACATTCACTGATGAAGATTGCATGGGAATCGTGCATCTACGCGAAGACGCCCTAGTGATAACACTTTGGATCTCCAGTTTTGAAGTAAAGAGAATCTTGATTGATACGACTAGCTCTGCTAATATCATCTTCGTGAACACGCTAAAACAGATGGGGGTGCCCAGCTAAAATGTTGGATCAACCCAGACTGTAATGATAGGATTTAACGGTAACCTCAGCTCTCCCAAAAAAAAGATCACCTTATCAGTCACGGCGAATAAGGTAGAGAACAATTTCATCAAAGCCACAAAATTTATGGTAATGGACTCCACATCCCCATATAATGCAATATTAGGATGACCATGACCTCATGCAATGGGAGCCGTGACGTGTACGTTTCATCAATGCATCAAATATGCAAAAGATGGCGCAGTGGCAATTATATGTGGAGACCAGGTGGCATCCAGGTAGTGCTTCGCAATAGCTATGAATGGGAGGAAGAAGACCCAACAGCAATTAAAGTCGGAGCATAAAAAAAGTTCTATCTAACAGCTCAGCTCAGGAGATAAATGACTTCAGAGAGCACTCTAGTATTCTCCAACCTGCTGAGCAAGTATGAGGAATAACCTTCAAGGAATGAACGAAAAAGCTGATGATAAGCACATTTCTAAGCCGGACTGAGGAAGAGAAAAAGAGATTATTAAGAAAAAGTCTAGACATTTTTGCCTAGACTCCAGAAGATATGGAGGGGATCAACCTTGATATGGCGGTCTATTAACTTGACATTTCTAGGTCTTATCCACTGGTAAGGCAAAAGAGATGGACATTCAACCCAGAGAAGAAAGAAGTGATTGAATCCGAGGTATAGAGGCTGCTTGGAATAGGGTATATAAGAGAGATGATTTTTTCGAAATGGTTAGTGAACGAGCTTTGTAGTCCATAAAAGACTACCTTGGCTCAGTCGAAACGCTAGCCAAAGTATCCCTTAGAGATGAGCTTTACTTATACTTGGTGGTGACCACAGTTGCTGTCAGTGCTGCGTTGGTGAAAAAAGATATAAGAGGGCTGACACGCCCCGATTTTCCAAAGAAATCAAAATAAATTATACAAGTGTAAAAATGAGAAGGGGTTTTCTTTAAAAAAAAAAAAGCGTCAATTTTCTCATAAAAATACTCAAGCCAATTTTTGAAAAATGAGTCGTCACCTAACATTGAGTTTAAATGGTGTGCTAGGTCACCAGATTTTTTTTTTGAAAACAAATTAAAAAAATGGCTTAAGTATGATTTTGACTCCAAAAATAACATGGTCCGACCAGAGATTCGTTTTAAAGGGTTCAGGGGTCAGTTACGCTCGGGGAAGGTGTTAGGCACCCCAAGACGCCCGTCCAAAGATGGTACCTTATCCAATTAAGTCCAATTAAAATTTAAATCCAAATATTTTTATTTTATTTTGAAATCATTTCCTTCTAAAAAAAGAAAATCTTTTTGTATTTTTTTTTAATATATTATCAAAGAATTTATCTATTGAGGGGATAATTTCCTTCTAAGCCATTCAAATAGAAGGCAAAAAAATTCCTCCACGTTTTAACCATCCATTAAATTTAATAAAAAATAAATAAATAAAAAATAAATGCACACCCATACACACACATCGATGGAAGTATTCTCCCTTTTAAATCTAAACCGCTCCAATGGAAGGTCGGGAGTTTTCCACCTCGTCTTGTTAGCATATTAATTTTAACACAAGTTAAAGAAACACATGCGCACATACACTCACATGCATTGAGGGGAGTAATCTCTCTTCTAAACCTAAACCGCTCCAGTGGAAGGTTAGGAGTTTTCCACCTCGTATTGTTAGCACATAAGTTAAAGAAATACACGCGCACACAAACACACACACACACACACACACACTTAAGTTAGATCAATCTACATATCGAAGGGAGTAATCTCCTTCTAAACCTAAACCGCTCCAATGGAAGGTTAAGAGTTTTCCACCTCGTTTTATTTACACATTAAGTAATTCACAAGTTTATATATATATATATTTCTCTCAAGATTTCTCAAAAAAAAAAAAATTCTCTCCAAAATTCTCCCTAATAAGAACTCTTCTAAAAAAATTTCTCTCTCAATTTTCTCCCCCCAAATCCTCTTACAAAATAAAAATGAGCCTTCTATTTATAGATTCTGAAAAGAGTAAAATGGGAAAAAAATGCAGTTCACTATTCACGCAAGAGTACTGTTCATGATCATACGGGTACTATTCACGATCATGCGGTTACTGATCACGATCATGCGAGTACTATTCACGATCACGCGGTTACTGTTCATGCATGTGGATACTATTCACGATCACTGTTCATGCATGCAGATATTATTCACGATCACTATTCATGCATCCGTTTGGTTTGTCTTGATTTGTTTCGTTTTTTCCTGATTTGCTCCAAACAAACGATATTTTGTTTCTTTTATTTTTTTCTTATTTTTTTTTTCATTTTTTGAAATAAAATAAAATAAAACAAAGGTAAATAAAATAAAGTTAATTATAAAATAAAGTATAAATTTTTTAAGAGATGGTCAAAATGCCGTGTCTACAAGGGCAGAGGCCTGTATTTCACATAAGTAAATCACTGGTTCCAACAATCTGAAATGGTGGAATTCTTTGAACAACCCTCCATTACAACACCAACCTTTGCGTTTGCATAGGCGAACTAGACCAGGAAAAAGACTGGAAAACTCCTTTAGTTTGATACCTAAAGGAAGGAACACTACTAGATGACAGAGCTAGCTCGAAAGATCCTGTATAAGGTGTCAAGGTATGTTATGACCAACGAAAAACTATATAAGAGGTCCTTTACACAACCACTATTGCTCTATTTCGGACCAAACGAAGCCACTTACGTCTTACATAAGATTCATGAGAGAGTCTTTGGAAATCATTAAGTAGGGAGAACCTTGGCACACAAGGTAATCTCAATCGGGTACGATTGGCCAACGATGCGCAATAATATGTCAGAAAATGCAACAAGTGCCAGCGATTCTCAAACAACATCAAAGTTCCCGCCCAAGAGCAAACACCGATCCTCAGCCCATGGCTTTTTGCTTATTGGGGAATGAACGTCCTAGGGCCATTCACACCAGTAATAGGAAACAATAATACTTCCTGGTAGTAATCGATTACTTCACAAAATGGGTAGAGGTTGAAGGATTTGCGACAGTAGGCAAAAACGAAGTAAAAAACTTCTTTTGGAATAACGTGATCTGTCGTTTTGGCATTCCAACGATACTGATATTGGAGAATAAAACCCCATTCACTGGAGGCAAGGTTGCGTAGATGTATAAAGAACTGAAGATTTAGCACCGGACATCAAGCCCAACATACCCCCAAGCAAATAGGCAAGTTGAGGTAACGAACCGGTCCATCAAAGAAGCACTCAAAAAGTGGTTGGATAATGCTAAAGGCAAATGGGTAGAAGAACTGTTAGGAATCTTGTGGTCTTATAGAACAATGCGAAGAACAATCGCAGGGAAAATACCATACTCTATGACGTATGGGACTGAAGCCGTAGTTCTAGTAGAGATTGGGTTACCTTCAAGACGTGATAACATAGTTAATCTTGTGGAAAACGAATATGCTATACGCTAAGAATTGGACCAACTAGAGGAGAAACGAGATAAGGTAGCATTAGGAATGGCAACATATCAGTCAAGAGTAGCAAGAATGTTCAACTATATAGTACGTCCAAGATATTTTGCAGTAGGGGAACTTGTACTCCGAAGAGTAACGCCACACCGCCTAGAGGCACGCTTGGGAAAACTAGCCCCTAACTGGGAAAGACCCTACTGGTAACTAAGATAAATAAGCCAGGGACTTACTGGTTGGAAGACTTGGATGGAGTAGTAATCCCAAGACCATGGAACATCTTACACTTACGAAAGTATTTCGTTTAAGGTGTTTTGTCGTTTCGGTTAAGAGTTGTCAGAGTCTAACGACGTAGAAAGGATGAGTTGAGCTGCTAGAGATCGAGGAGCTGCTGAACGAGTTGTAGCTGGCTGAGCAGCTAGCCGAGAGGCTTTCTTGGGTGTTCTCTTCCTCTTTCCCAAAGCTAAATTGTGTAGACACTAACTCCTTGTGCTTCCATATTTGGTGGTTCAAATGGGTCGAAGGAGGGGACTTGTAAGATCTTTTCTTTGGGATCAGGAGCTTCTTCAGTTTGTCCTCAACCTTAGTTGTAAGGCAAAAACACTTATAGGAACTTTCGCTTGCACAAAATAACCTAGAAAAATATAAGGACACCGCCAAAGCGAAATTTGCAAATTTAGATCAAAGAAGAAAAATAAAAAGAAAGTTATTTGAGAAGTTAAAGTGCATCAGTACGACTGGAAACTGGCATATCTCATCAGAGGAAACTCCCAATTACCCTTGAAGAAGAGGTATCGCCTCTTCCAACCTCTTTTCATCGCAGTAGGAAGGTCGTTAACGGAGGAGTACTTCTTGATAGCTGAATAGTAGTATCTCCTAGTGTTGTGAAAAAATTTGAGGGAACATATACTCCTTATCAATTTATGGTAAGGGGAATATTGTTCACCCGAGAAAGAGCTAAAGCTCCCATGATCTGACGGAATTTGTTAGGTACTAATTGGGCCGGAGTAATCTCTAATTGACGAAAGAGGTTGCAAAGGAAGGGGGTAAGGGAGAGCCTAAGGCCATATTTGAACATCCACACAAAGAGGAATATTTCATCCTCTTTAGCGCTATAAGGACGTCCATTCCCAAATGGAACCCTAATTGAAATAGACGCATAAATATTGTATTTTTCTCGGAATGACTCAAACCAATCTTCTCTAGAGGTACTAGCACCATGATTTCCCAAGTTAATTGGGGAATCAGTGGATGGATGGGCTTTGGGAGACGTCATCTTCTTCGAAAGAGGAGTTGAAGACGAACCAACCTCCGCTGGACTGTTTGATGGACTCAATGTCATAATTCAAGTCAGAATAACAAAAATTAAAAATTGAGCATAAACAACTATACGATCAGGAAATTGGATGAAGTCAAGAACTTATGCAAATGGTGAAGTGATCTTTCGTCTTACTTCTTTGAATTGTCATGAAAGTTAGGAGGGTAAACGATATGGGAGAAATTCTCACCCGCGATTAATAAAGGCTTGAAAAGTCTTGATGGGTCAAGTTGGGTTAATAATCCGACCTGGAAAAAGTAACCCGGTGATCACTCCGGGCTGAACATACCATCCTACTGGGAATCTCATAAAATGCGACTCGATACATGAATAGAAGAAAGTCTTATAAATAGGCCCAATCGGGAATAAGTAAAGCCCACAGTGAAAGGCCATTTGAAGATAAGCAAAAAAAACCCTCGATCCCATGCATGAGGAGAATCGCAACAGTCTAACCATTCATGGTGAGATCACTGGTAAATCCCATGATGATAGGAGATGATGGTGGAAGGGGCGACTTCACCAACAAAACGATATAAATTAAGAAGTTTATATAAAGGGGATGCATCAATATATTATTATTACTTTCAAGTACTTGATATCTCACTCAAAGACATACTAACTTATTCTCACGCCAGAGGTTTTTTGGTCGACATCACACCAGTGTCCCCTTGAGTTAATTGGTTTTGTAGGTTGTGGAAGTCTTTAGCACATGGTAGATCTTTTGCAAGTGCTAGGAATTTTTGGTAACATCATATCAACATTAATTGATGTTATTTTATATTACATTAGATGTTATATTCAACACTCACGGAGACACTCAGATTGTAGTGATGTTATATATAACATTAACATCACAATTAATACAATAAATAACATTAACATGCATACTAATCCATAATTAAAAAAAAAAAGATTTATATCTCATTTTAAAGATTATGATTTATAGATTATTGTAGTGTAAATAAATTATTGAACAACATTCACAATTGAGAAAAATTTAAGTTTTGGGTTCAATTTCATTGACAGTTTATTACTATTTTTTTTTCCGCGTTTTTAGAGATGCAACAAATATAAGCAAGGTATGAACTCATTTAAAATGAATAAATTAGTTCGCAAAATTACAGAATGAATGATAGGTGCATAAAAACCAATTCAATTCAATTAGCAGTTTCCACATCAAAATGTGAATAAATGGTCAGCGCCCTTAAATTCTAATAGATGAGACTAAAATTAAAATAATTATTTATTTTGAGACTTTCTATTAATTTTGATATCTATCAACACTTCCTCTCCCTATTAATTATTGTGAGACTTTTGGGGACAACCACGACAACTAAAACAAAAAAGTTATTGCTCCGCAGTTCTATTAAAATCAAGTGTCTATGAAGGTAAAACGTTGAATCAAAAAGTTTGAGGGGGAGTTAAAAAAAAAAAAAAAGTGCAATAATACAGGGCAGTAAACTATAATCTTAATAATTTATGTTCAAGAAATAGATCCCACAATTCTTTGCATAGAAGCGGTAACTTATTGAATTTCACAATAAAAGAGAAGGGGGAAATAAAAAATACTATTTTTTCGTAGCTTCACAGACTGTACAGATTAAACTAAATCGCGATCCGATCAGCCATCGGAATTGTAACCGGAGCAATACCCACTCGGAGTTTCTAGCGGCGTCGCCGGTGATGAGCTGAAACTGCTTCCGTCTTCCATTTTCCTTCTTCCCGAGCCGCCGGAAGCCACAGTAGCAACTGATTTGACCAAAGATTTCAGTATCTTGATCTTAATCTGTCCCCTTTTCGGAGGCAAACTCCGACTGGTGTTGATTTTGGAATCGAAGGCTGTGATTTCCATAGCTTTTCAGGGGTTTGATTTGAAGGAATTTGAGGCAAAACAGAGGCTTATACAACAACAGAGGAAAAACAGATGAAACGCACACACAGAGAGAGAGAGAGAGAGAGAGGGTATTCAAATGAAGTGAAGAGAATCTTGAAGTTTTCTACTGAGATGTTTAATGAGTCCTGAGAGAGATAGTGAAGATAAAGAGGAATATAGGGTGTAGGATCATACTTGTAGACCTACCAACACAACTTCAATAACTTGGTCGCCAAGATTTAGCACTGCTGACTTCATTGCTGACATCACTGCTGATATTCAAGAAGGGTAAAAAATGTAATTTCAACTTTTTTTGATGAGTATCACCTTCATGTAATTAAAGCAATGTCTAAATAATTTTAAAAATGATTAATTTATCGTTATTAAAAATAATTTTAAAAATAATTTATTTTATCCTTTTACTTGAAGAAATTACATTACCACCCTCCACACCTTAACCCCCACCCTCCAACCGCCGTCCATTCCCCACCCCTTTCCACCGCCATCCACCCTTGTCCTGTCGTCCACTTCCTCCTCGTCTTTTTCTTCTTCTTCTTTTTTCTCTCTCTATATAATATATACATATTTATATATGTAAGTCCGAATATATATATATACACTAGCGTATAACCCGTGCATGAAAGCACAGGTGTTAAAAAAAAATGATTATCACTTTTTATACAACATTTTACAACTATTTTATCAAACATAATAATAATTTTCAAATGAAACCATGCTAAACAAACAAAATTTTCAAATTCATTTTCGATTTAGAAAATGATATAACAATAAATAAAAACAGACAAATCAATAACATATTTGATAAATGGGGTTTCAAAATCCGATTTATGAGACCAAGAGACAATCAGCCGCGAAGTAGAAGATCGAAGACAGAGGTAGTGGGGAATCAAAGACAGAGGTGCCAAAACAATTTTGGAACCCAATTCCAAGCTTCCAAACGCTACCTATTTTTAAATTACTTTTAGGTATTACTTGGTTGACCAAAAAAAAAAAAAAAGACCTAGATAAAATAATGCAATTAGGAAATTAGGGTTACAATTAAACAATCAATGTAATGAACTAAAAACGAAATTGAATGAAGTTCAACATACCTAAATTCAGATAAGCAGAGCTTCAAAGAGTTAAAAATTAAAGAATGAAAAACTTCATCTGAAATTAAAAATACAAAAAAAAAAATAAAAAAAATATTGAAAATCTCAGAGGTCAATACCTGTTTCACAGTGGATTTCAACAGTTTTTCTGAAAAAAGAAAAGAAAAGAAAAGATCAAGCTAATATCACACGCCAAGAACAAAAATTCCAATTCTGAAGCTTCAATTCCATGCAACCAAACAATACCTTATTGTTTTGGTAAATCAATAGTCATATTCATAAACACATATATAAAGACTTGTGAATACCAGTAGCAATGCCATAAATAGAGAACTTATTGTAAGGTTGAGGGAGCACCTCCCAACAATAAGCTCTTATATGTGAGATTTGCAGGGCTGTGACTGTTCCTAATACAATCACTTCAAACCTAGTAAATTATTTAGCAAGATCTCATGACCATGTTAAACCCTTATTCACATTCAAGTTTCAAGAATTAGATTTAGAGTAGTGGCTCTAAGTCTATTTTTTTAATCTATGGTTTTTAAGAACACCAAACACAGTAAATTGGGAATAGTAACAAAACACGGGAATCGAAAATTAGGAACACATCAACAGACCTGAAGAATTGGAGAAAAAAATCAGTTCAATCATTCGAACAATCAGAGTTCGTTTTCAAACCTAAGAACACAAATAAAGAGAAAAACATAAATAAAATCTTAACTGAACAATAACAGTAACAGAAATATGGGAACAAAGATATGGGAACAATAACAGTAACAAAGATATGGGAAAAATACCTTAGAATTCAAGATCCGAAACCTCAATCTTAAAAACTTCATCAGCTTTTCTGTACTATCAAAAAAAGACAAATTTCAATTGATCAAAACACATTATAGAATTCAAATACCGATATAATTAAGTTGCTTAGCTTACCAACACTATAAAATTAAACTACTTAAAATAAAAACAATACGAACACTAACTGACCACTAAAGGTCATCAAACAATTGAAGTATCAAGATTAAATTAAAAAAAAAAAATTACAGATTGAAATATTCAGCAAGAAATTCTTGTACAGTGCCATCTCTATATTAGCGAACAGATCAGTTATAAACTATGGATCAGAACAGAAATAGATACAGGAGAACAGAAACAAAAACAGATACAGGAGAATAGAAACATTAAGCGAGAACAGAAACAGGAGGAAGAGAGAAACTGTGTGAGCACAATAAACCCCATCGGCGTTCTCTCCTAATGGGACTAAGACAATCAATTAAATGAAGAACATGAATAGAAAATTGGGAATAGAATGAACAGTAACAGAATATAAAAACAGAAAAAGAATCAAAGCAAGAACCGCTACAAATCAAAGTAAAGGTAATTGACTGTTGGCAAAACAGAAACAGAAATTCAGAACATTATTTCGGGAACAGAAACAGAAAACTCAAAAAACAGAAAATCAAAACAAAATTAACTATACAATGGGAAACAATTCAACAAAATTTACAATTACAAATTTACAAAGCAAATATGCACCGCCAGTACAAAGAATACTTGGTAAAAATTCAAAAAATAAAAAATTACGCTTTGATTAAACAATATTTAAAATTATTGACTCCTATTTTCAAATCTATACAACCACTAACCAACATAACCACTACCTGATAACCAATAATCAATTACTACAGAGTATATCTTGTAATATCTCGCAGACACATTGAGCCTTCCAATTTCCAAACATAGATTTATGGATTGCTCTAGGCAAGCTATGGATTCTGGAAAGCACCTAATGTTAAGAACTTTGTTTTAGTGTTTGATCTTAGGCTACTTCACAATCATGACACTTCACAATCATGTCACTGCAGTGAGCATGGTGACATATTACATTAAATAAATGGATTAACTGCAGCAAATCATAAATAAAATGCAGCAAATCGCAAATGAAAACAAAACATGCGGAAAATCAAAATGAAACAAATCGCAAATTGAAACGAAATTAATTAGGAAAGAAAATAGAATGAAAAAAGAAATAAAACATATCTAAAAATTGAGATTTGAGGCCAAACTTGAATATCAAAACAGAACCCAATTTGAAGATCAAAATGAACACAAACCCCAAAACATAAATGGACTGGAGTGTTAGGATGCAGAAACCAAAAATTCACATCCCAATATGAGGGAAGTATATAAAAATTTCAATGGTCAAAAATCAAAAGTATATTACCTAAACAAATCAAATAGTGAGAATGATCAAATTGGATTAAAACAGAAATGAAAAAGGCAAAGAACAGCGTTCCAGTGGACTGTACAACTCAAATCAGCTCTAAACAACAACAATGGCACAACCAATGGAATTAGAAAATTCAACACAATCAAACTCTAACCAAACCAACCCAGAAAAATTAAGCCAAAACCTAGAAAATTTCAATTAAAACCCGACTGTGAAGATCGGATCGATTTTCAGAAATCTTGGAACAGAAACAAATAAAAAACAATCTAAGAGTAGGAAAACAGGGGATATTGACCTATAAATGTGATTTAACTTCGTCGTTTGTGAGGCCATCAACATGCATGAGGTCTCTAATATGTATAGGAGTTGCAGCTGCAATATACCTACTAATTGGCCATAGATTTGCACCTCAAATCAATAGAAAGACATAAACACCAAACATAAATACTAATCTAGGGGAAAGAGAGAAGAATGGGTGTCAAAACATACCTGAAATTTCTGAATAGAACACTAATGTAATCAGAAACACAAATTCGGATATTAGGGTTCGAAAATTATATAAAAATAGGGTTGAACATACATGCAATTTCTAAAATGTAGGAGAAATATTGAAGCAACCTGTTCAACAAACCATCGTTGAGAAGATAAACGCAGAGATGAAGGTCGCGTCTGTTAAAAAAAAACATAGGGCATATCACCACATAAGAACAGAAACAAATAAAACAATGGTATGAAGTAAGGCAATTTTGGCTCAACAGTCAACTTCTTACACTGGTTTAATTCTTCATTAACAGCTATAATCGAGCTGGCGACCCCAAATCAACTGGCGACCAATCAACCGAGAGTGTGGAGTGTGGACATTTTAACAAATCGAGTTCTTGCTTCCATGGATAGATCGAGTAAGAGAGAAGGGCATACCTGTTTCCATAGATAGATCATATGAGAGAGGGTAATGGAGGAAAGGATCGATATGTGCAGAGAGAGGAAAGCAGTTCGACTATGGTGGTTTTTCCTTCGAGAGAAAGGAAAGCTAAGATAAAGAGAGGCGGAGCAACAGGCTCAGAGAGAGAGAAAGAGAGATGGATGACATACCTTGCGACAGAAAGGAATGAATAAAACAACGAACATTTGCATCTTTGTACGTCGTCCAAATCTGACCACGCACTGTTGTACGTCGATCCAAACACTGCTAAACTTCATCGTCATACACCGTCTAGATCTGACTACCATCGAACTTTACCATTCCCAAATTCGAGAAAAAAAAAAGGGAAGGAGAGAAGACCCATGCACTGGACAGGCCGATGGCGATGATGATGGAGCGTTGGTGATGGTGATTGTGATGGGGATGGTGATGGAGCACAACGCTGGGGCTGAAGGAGTGGACGGCGATGGGCGATGGGGCTGGAGGACGACGAACCCTAATTGTGGAGTTATATATATATATATATATATATATACACACACACACACACATACACTAGTTTTATATCCGCACATCGCGGGAATTTAAAATAAATAAATAAAATTTTATATTAGTAGATATTTAGCATTTAATTGCTACACATGAAATATTTAGAGAGTAGTTTCTTATAATAATCTCATGTTTAAAAATATTTTTTCAAAAAATAAGAAAAAAAAATTAATGTATTTAGAAAAATAAAAAAAATGCAACTTTTGATCACTCTCATTTTTTTTCATACTTAAAAATAATAAGTCATAAAGAGTTAGAGAAATTTAAATATTAAATTCCAAGAAGAGATATATAATTTTTTAATTTTTAATGTGTGCCTGAATAACAATTTTATTTATTTATTTATTTTCAAAAAATTTAATTTTGTTTTTGTGGTTAGCTTTTAAAGAATATAATAGCTCCTATTAGAAATTTTAATAATGCTTACCAGACATTAAAAGAGGGGAAAAAATAAAATTATTTTGTCTAATTTCATATGTTATAGTTATTAAAAAAAATAGATACTTATTTTGAATTAGAAGAAAATCATTGAATTACGATAAGGTATTGTCCGGGTCAGCTTACGGGTATCTTGACTAATCACCTCCTCTGGCGATCTTAAGGGTGTACTCCCCCACATCGGCTTGGTGCATTTAGGATTAAATTTAAGATTTAATTCCTGAAGTACTCCGCAAGAGAGTTAAACCTTAGTTGATAAGGAAAGAGACACCTCCCATTGATAACTAGACTAATACCTCTTGGGGTACAAGTACGAGGGATTACAGTAGTAACATTAAAATCCCATTAAAATTGTATTATCTCTAAAAACTAAAAATAGCAAACTTAGCAAAAGCAAGTATTACATATTTGGAGTATTCCTATTCAACTTAGGTAAAACCTTTCACTTTTAATACTAGATATAGATATATATAGAGAAGATGAGTGTCAAAAGAAGAAGGAGAAGAAGATGAGATAGATGGGACAACAGGTTGACGGTGGGGGCACGAGGGTGGTCGGCAGTTGCAGGGGTTGGGTTTGGGGAGAGAGGACGGTAGGGGTTGGAGGTGGGTAGACGGTGGGCATAGGGTGTTAGGTAGGGCTGGTCATGGGTCGACCTCTGGCCAGACCTTACCTAGGGCATTACAAAAAATTAGTAAGCTCGAGCCCGAGGGATGCATCCCAGATTTTGAAAAAAACAAAATAAAATAAATAAATACGAAGCATTTTTTTTGAAAAGAATATTAAAGAGAGTGGACTTTTAAAACGTTGATTTTCTCATAAAATAACTTAAGCTAATTTTAGAAAAGAAGTCGTCCCCTAATATTGAGTTTAAATTGTGTGCTAGGTCACCAGATTTTTATTTGAAAAACAATTTAAAACATGGCTTAAGTAAAATTTTGACTTAAAAAATACGGTTCGACCAGAGATTCGTTTTAAAGGGCTCGGGGGGTCAGTTACGCTCGGGGAAGATGTTAGGTACCCCAAAACGCCTGTCCGAAGACGGTATCTTATCCAATTAAGTCCAATCAAAATTTAAACCCGAATGTTTTACTTGAGAGTTGATTGGTTCGAAAAACATAATAAAACTTATTTTTGAGAAAAATATCATTCTTAAAGAAACAATTTTTTTTTTACGTGAAAACCATGTGGAATAATTTCATTTTACTAACTTTTCAAAAATACATCCCTTTCAATGAAAACTATATTTTTTTTCAATTTACAATTTTTTTCGTATTTCTTAAAAACCAAAATGATTTTATATATTTTTTTAAGAAAAACTCATTTTGCAAAAAAACTATTTTTTATGTTTTTATAATAAAATATATGTGAAATAAAATAAAAAAATTTATTCCTTCCATTTATCAACTTATCCCAAGCTCAAAACTCAGCTTAGAGATGTGCTTTCCTAAATCCACCGTTTGAAAATTTCACACTAGTTGGGAAATCCAAAACAGTGGTACGGAAAACTCTCACTTTCTCAAATTTTAAGTTAATATTTTTTATTTTTTTGGATTTTTGTTTTTTGATTTTTTTTAGAACAATAAAGATCATTTTTTTTTCTCATTTTCTGATGCAAGAAAATAAATATTTACAGGTTTATAATAACAGTACATAAAGTGCATACAATAAAATTACAGAAATGAAAGTGCGAAAAAGCACAGAACAGGAAAATAAAAGCGCGAAAAAGTGCAAAATAGAAAAATAAATACAACCAAAATAAAATAGCGAAAATGCGCAAAATAGAAAATAAGTACAATAAAATAAAAGCGCGGAAAGACGCAGAATAGAAAATAAGTTCAACAAAATAAAAGCGCCGAAAAGCGTAGATGAGGAAATAAATATAAGAAAATAAAAGTGCAGGAAGGCGCAGAATAAGAAAATAAATGCAGAAAAGTAAACTGGTTTTTAAAAGTTCTAGTGTAACGTCCTTTTAAGTTTTGTCTAATTTTAGGTGCATCATTTCAAGCGGTTGAAGTAAAAATAAAGGTGTAGTTGGAGAGTAGAAAAAACTTACCTGGTCGTAGAGTGTTTCTTCCCCTTTTTCCTTTTTCTTCTTCTTCAAAACTCTCATCTCTCTCTCCTCTATTGGCCAAAAATCTCAGCAAACCAAAAAAAAACCTTTAACTATTTTTTATATATAAATGTGTGTGTTTTTAGCCAATTGAAATCCCCCCCCCCCCCCCCCCCCCCAAAAAAAAAAAAAAAAAAAAAAAAAAAAAAACTCTCTAATCTCTCTCTCACATTCCCACTTTGAGGCCCCAACGTTTTTTTTTTAGGGAGTGGCTTCATTTTATAGGCATCCGCTCCCTCTTCAATTTTTTTTTTAACTTTTTGGTTTTCTATTTTTTAATATATAAAGAGAGAGAGAAAAGAGGGGTTGCTAAAGCAGTTGCTCTTTCCATTTACCCAAGAATATGACTCCAACTGCAGCCCTGGGGTTGCGTGCAAAATGCACGCAGCTCCCCTTTCTATACATATATTTTTATCTTTATTTTTTAATTTTTTTTAAATAAAATTAAATTAGATTAACTAAAATTTAATCGAGTTTAAATTATTTGTTCGCTAATTTCATGAATTTTCGAAAATATCCAAATTTTGGGGTCAAAATAAAAAATTCTACACACTTTCACTTTTACTTGTTTTTTGCCAAATTCAATTTTGAAAACCCAAATTGACAAAACAAAACATGGTAAACTTTTCAAGATTTATTTCAATTTGATCAGTTTAGTCTCGAAATATATTTTCATTTTGAACCCGAAACTTTCGTTTGAATTTCTGAACCTCAATTAGAGTTACGATTTGAGTTTTCTAAGAATTAATCATTTTAAATGATTTGATATGAGAATTTTGAAACAAAATTGGCCCTTGTTAAATGAAGATTTGAAGTTTCTCAAAATTTCAATTAGGGCCCGAAATTTTCTATTTCGATAAGACGTCTCAATTGGTTTATTTAGGGACCCAATTGGAATTATGAGAGTTGTCTTTTGATACCTATCTTTCTTGTATATATGTGTGCTAATTTCACTAGTTTCCATTCCGACCATGATCCTTTCCACGTTTCTTTCTTAGTTGCTGAGAATCTCATTCGTGTGCCCGTTATGGGATGATGCGTTAATCACGTCTGTGCATGGGGAGGAGGGTAGGTGAGGCAATAGTTACCGTTGACCTACCATCTTCGGGTTTGATATTCAAACCCCTATTGAAGGGCATTGTTTGGCACTAGGTCGGCCCGTACGCATGACTGGGCCTCATCAGCAGGCTAGGCACTTCTCATCTTGGGCCGCTAGAGCTGTTAGTCCATTTGCGATCATCAGATCACAAGTCCGTCACTATCGGGTCAGGCTTTATCCCTTGACCTGACCCAATTTCTTGACTCCAATTTTATAATTCATACATGGAAAATTTTCCCACATCATTTGCCCTCCCAACTTCTGTGGTGATTCGTCATATTGAGATGAAAGATCATTTTTCTTCTGTTTCAGTTCCTTGGTGAGCCTTTTCCTGAGGTTGTAATTCAGACCTTATTCTAGACCTCTTGGCCCAAGCTGAGGTGATAGTAAAGGTACCAGTAGCCGTGTGTAGAACTCTTGGGCCTTTCGGTTGGGCCCAACATACTCCTGATCAAGCTTGGCTCAAGCCTGACCAAATTTAGGTTAGCGTTGGACGAGGTCAGCTCAATTCTAACTAGATTTGTACCCCAGCCAGTGGATTAGTATTAGTATTTTTTGAGTTTTGCGCCACGCTTCTTCTAAATAGTGCATATTAGTTGGACACTATTTGATTAATCAACCATACTTTCTATCTTAAGTCTTATCGGTTTAGTAATGATGACGCTAGATAATTAAGATTGGCCTTAAGCACCTGTCATACTTGATCTTAGAAAACGTCTCATTTCCCTTGATACCTGCTACCGCCATTTTGTCTCATACGTCATAAACAACCCGACGATTGAGGTTCACCTTTCCCATCGTTTCATGATAACTGGTTTGGCTATTTAAGGTAAGACCTCCTCAAGGATTCTTCACGATTTTCCCTTTTGGTTCCTCTTTCTTTTCTGCTTCCCTTTTTTTCCTCTTGTCTTAGTACGAATATGGCTTATTCGTCATATGTTCTCGATATTTTCAACGTCGTTCAGGCCAAACAGATGATGATGGCGAAGACCTTTAATGAAGGGCATCCTAGGCTTCGGGCTATCGAGGATGTCACTATCCTCTATGCTTCCCTCGATGCCGCCTATTTCCGCACAATATCCCAACTCCACAAACTCTGTGGTTAGTTGCGGGCGACAGAGAAACAAATTGATGAGTTCGAGCCTAAGTGCACCTCTATAAAACCCACAATGGCATGTTGGAGGCGGAGAGAGAGAAGCTTATGGACAAGAACAAGGAGAGGAGGGAGAAGATTCGCTCCCTGGTTTTAGTACTGAGCCAATATGAAGCGGGTGACTGCTACTGCTCGAGTTTGGACTCCGAAGACTTAGGTTGTTTGACTTCTCTAGGGTCGGAGTAGTTTTTATTTTTTATTTTATTTTTTGTAAAAAAGCCTCAAGAGCATTTTTGGAACAGTACAGGCTTATTAATCACCAAATAAGCCCCTCTATGTGTAATTCTCTTTTTCAGTCCGAACCCCATGGTAAGAAATGATAAGTTCAAGACTGGAAAAGAATAATATTTCGAGTAGGATTCCTGTGATGCTAAAATGTAATTACATCTATTATGTATTGGCTTCGTGGTAAGAAGTGATAAGTTCAAGAATTTGTTGTATTTTGTAATGTAATGATAAGTTCGTTGTTTGTAAGAACTATTAAACTTTATGTGTCGTGTGTTGAATGATTTTCCAGAATAGATCTTGTGTTCAAATATCATTTATGCATAGAATATGGGTTCTGAACCCTCACATTTTAAGAATATGTAATGTTTGGGATAATGGGGGTAAGCTTTCCAGCCATAACTTCTAATGAGGGTAAGGAGTGATTTGGGAAGAATAAGAAATGTATTTTTATTCTTTTTCATTCTTTCATCCTCTGCCTTCTTCGATATCGAGTTTAAGTAATAAACGCAATGTGGACTGTATGAGTCTGGACGGAATGATAAATAATATATTTGCTAACCTAAAATTTGGTTGAACTAAGCTAGTAGTTGGTGATCTGACCTTGGTAGCTTTAGGATGAGCTAAACTTGGTATTTTGTTTGACCACTGGGTTGGTCTTGGTAGCTCAGCGAATTGAACCAGACAACTCAGTTTGCACGTGAACTGTGATAGGTAGTTACGCGTTAGTCTCAGTTGGCTTTTGTAGTTCAGACATTTTAGACGAATTGGGCTAGGAAGTTCTGTCTGTTTCTAAACTGGGCCAAGCAGTTACATATTGATTTGGGCTAGCTTTGGCAACTCGGCCAATTTTGATTAACTAGGCTAAGCAGTTTGGTCCGTATATGAACTGGGCTAGGCAGTTACGTATCTATTTAGGTTGACTTTGTTAGCTTAACCAATTTGGATGAACTGGGCTAGGCAGTTCAACGACTGATTTGGGCTCACTTTGGTAGCTCAACCATTTTTAACAAATTGGGCTAGGTAGCTTGGTTCGTATGTGAACTAATCTAGGCAGTTACATATTGATTTAGGCTAACTTTGGTAGCTCAGCTAATTTTAACGAATTGGGCTAGGCAGTTCGATCCATATGTAAAATGGGCTAGACAGTTACACATCGATTTAGGCTGACTTTGGTAGCTTAGCCAATTTGGATGAACTTGGGTAGGCAACTCGGTCTGTATGTGAACTAGGCTAGGCAGTTACGTATTGATTTAGGTTGGCTTTGGCAGCTCAGCCAATTTTGATAAACTAGGCTAGGCAGTTCAGTCTGTACGTGAACTAGGCTAGGCAATTAACTACTGATTTGGGCTGATTTAGCTCAGCTAATTTTGATGAACTAGGTTGGGCAGCTCTGTCTATACGTGAATTGGGCTAGGCAGTTCAACAATTGATTTGGACTGACTTTGGTAGCTTAGCCAATTTTGATGAACTGGGCTAGGCAACTCGGTCTGTACGTGAACTGGGTTAGATAGTTACGTATTGATTTAGGTTGACTCTAGTAGCTCAGTTAGTGGGAGAGTTGGCCTTGGCATTTATTCTCGGTTCATTTTATGTTTTAAGTGTAGGGATGGTATTTGTTGAAGCCTTTTTTAAATACAAGAAACAATGAATGCTCGTTAAAAAGTTAACAATCAAAATAGTAAACAGTTTTTCTTCAAATCTAGTAAGGTAAATAACAAGGAACTCACACAAAGTATTTTTGCAAATATGCGATGTTCCACAACCGGGAGATTGGAACACCATCTAGATCATTTAACCAATACGTCCCAAGTCAATTCACCTTGAGTTCCTTGAACATCCTTGCCATTTTCGATTTTTAGGCCGTCATCCTCGGTGCTGTCTAATCCCGTTTCTCCTATAACTGGTCTAGTTCTTGGCGTATCGCTCTTTGGTTTTCTACGAGGTTGATTGTAGTATCTCGCTTCGAAGGTAAACCGCTCTCTACTGGGACCACTGCTTTCGTCCCATAGGTCAAGGAGTGGGGCGTTTCTCTTGTAATTGTGCTCGTAATAGTATGGTAGGCCCACAAGATCACCGACAGTTCTTCCAGCCACTTGCCTTTGGCGTCATCCAATTGTTTTTTGAGTGCTTCTTTTATTGACTTATTTATTACTTCCGCTTGCCTATTTGCTTGTGGATAAGATGGGCTTGGTGTTGTATTTTTAACTCGTTGTACATTCAAGTAACCTTCCCCCAGTGAAAGGGGTTTCATTATCTGATATCAGCACTAGCGAAATACCAAAACGACAGATTACTTGCTTCCAAATGAAGGTTTTGACCTCATTTTTGCCCACAGTCATGAATGCCTCAGCCTCTACCCAATTGTTGAAGTAATCGATCACCACTAGTAGGTACTTCTTGTTCCCAGGAGCCGATGTGAACGACCCTAAGACATCCCTTCCCCATTAGGCAAAAGGCCATGGACTACGAATGGACGTTTGCGTTTGAGAGGGAACTCGGATGTTATTCTAAAACCGTTGGCATTTGTCATACTTCTTGACGTACTCCTTCGCGTCACTGCGTATAGTTAGCCAGTAATACCCGATTGTAAGTGCCTTGTGTACCAGGGTTCTTTCTCCGTGATGGTTCCCACAAACTCCTTCATGAATTTCTTGCATCACATATGTGGATTCCTTTAGTCCCAAGCAGAGCAACAAAGGCTGTGTGAATGATCTTTGGTATAATTTACTGTCCATCATGATATATCTCGATACCTTATATAAGATTTTTTGCACTACCTCCTTGTCATCTGGTAACATTCCCCTGTTCAAGTAGCACACCAAATGAGTTCTCCGATCTTCATCATGTCCCAACTCTCCAATACATCACAAGATTCAGTTTGAGTTGATACGGACGGTTGCTCCAAATAATCCACCACCTTGGATTGCTGATCTAGACCGAAAGATGACACTAGTACTGATAGTATATCAGCTTTCCCATTTTCAGTCCTTGGAATAGCTTCAATTTTGCAACTGTTGAAGGCCTTTATTAGCTCATTTACTTTATCAACGTAGAGGCGTAATCTCTCTTCATTGACCACGTAAGCCCCATTTATTTGGTTGACTACGAGTTGTGAATATGATCTGACCTCTACATAACGAGCCCCCAGTTCTTTCGCTAAGGTCAGGCTCAGGATTACGGCCTCGTACTCTGTCTTATTGTTGGATGCTCTAAATTTGAGTTGTACAGCTTTCTCAAGTTTATCTCCCTCTAGGGTTTCCAGAATTATGCAAACTCCACATCCTCGTGAGTTTGATGCTCCATAAACCCATAATTTCAAAGTCTTATTGGAGTAATCGAACATTTTTCATCCTCCATTATCACCCATTCTAGGGGTATTAGCTCAGCAATGAAATCGGTCAGTACTTGGCTGTTGATTGTTGTCCTTGGTTTGTAGGTTACGTAGAATTCTCCCATCTTTATTGCCTACTTTATAAGGTGGCCCGAAGTCTCTAGTCTGTGCATTATTGCTTTGAGCAGGTATGAAGTTAACACGTTGATTGCACGCGCTTGGAAATAAGGTCACAGCTTTCGAGCTATGGTTATCTGGGCTAAAGTAAGCTTCTCGAGTTCAATGTAGCGAGTTTCCTTCAGTACCAACGATTTTCTTACATAGAATACTAGCCTTTGCCCTTCTTCGCATTCCTTCACCAATGCTGCACTGATTGCAATAGTAATGACTGCTAAGTATAGGTATAGATCATTTCCGGGCTCAACTTTGGCTAAAGTCTCGACAAAGCCTAGGTAATCCTTGATGGATTGCAAGGCACGCTCGCTCTCTTCATCCCAATGGAAATTTTTGCTCCCCTTCAAGATTTTGAAGAGATGAGTGCATATGTCTGTAAATTTGGAGATGAACTTGTTCAAAGCCGCCAGTCTCCCAGTCGACACCTGAACTTCACGTATCATTATAGAGGGATTCATCTTTTTGATAGCTTCTATTAGTCCAACGTCAACCATAATACCTGCTTTATTCACCCAAAACCTAGGAATTTGCCAGACGTTACATCGAAAGCACATTTCTCGGGGTTCAACTTCATATTGTACTTTCGTAATAGTATGAAAGCTTCTTCTAGATGCTACAAATGATATTCCTTCTTGGAATTCTTGACCAACATATCATCTATATAAACCTCCATAATTGTTCCAATCCTTTCTTGGAACATGTAATTTACCAGACATTAATATGTAGCCCCAACGTTTCTTAAACTCAAAGGCATCACCCTATAGAAAAATGTACTTCTAGGGGTGATGAAAGTTGTTGCTTCCTCATCTGGATGGTTCGTTCGTATCTGATTGTATCCAGAATACGCATCCATCATTGATAACAACTTGTGCCCAACAGTTGCATCCACCATTTGGTCGATTCTGAGTATTGGATAGCAGTCCCTAGGTCACACTTGATTCAGGTCAGTGAAGTCGACGTACATCCTTTATTTTTCATTCTTCTTCTTGACCAATAGCGGGTTGGCTAGCCACCTTGGGTAGACCATCTTCCTTATGTGCCCTATTCTGAGTAGTCTTCGTACTTAAGACTCTATTGCCTCTTTCTTCTCCGAACTGAACATCCTTCTCTTTTGTTTCACTGGAGGGTAAGACCTCTAGATATTGAGTTGGTGAACCATGACCTCAGGGTTAATCCCCTTCATGTCTTCAAGTGCCCAAGCAAACACATCCAAATTCTTTTTTAACAATTGCATAAGTTTTTCCTCCTCAGATTGGCTCAACAATATGCCAATCGACAGCCTTCTGGTTTCTCGATTGAAAGTTACTTTTTTAACTCGCTCAGCGGGCTAGAAAACTCTGAGATGTTCCTTGAAATCGTCTATCTCTTGTGCTGAGCTGCTGAGCTGAGCTGCACTGACGATATGAGCTTTGCTAAGCCCCCATTTCTGGGCTAGGTTGTTGATTTGTATTTTGCTGGTCTTCTGCTCCTGAGCTAGGCCGTTGATATGATATTTGTTGGTCCTTTACTCCTGAGTTGAATCATTGATCTGGGACCCGCTCTATCGCTAAGCTGGGCTGTTGATCTGATCTTTAACGTGCCCTTGTAGTAGAGCTAGGCCGTTGATTCGAGACTTATTAGACCTCTACTCTTGAGTCAAGCTGTCGACTTGAGCCCTAACGGGTCTTTGCTCCCGTCGTTGCTGGGTAGTCCTCTTCCTTTTCTCAGTCATTGCTAAACATTGCTTGGACGTAGCCTAGTCCCCACGAATGGTGACCACTTCGCCATCCTTCACGTACTTAACATATTGATGAAGTGTTGACACTACCATCGTGTGGGGCTGTTGAGTCCATTACGATGAACTCCATGGCCTTGATGTCTGTTGGTCGTGACGGGTAATATGATCCTTCCTACTAGAGAGCTCAAGTCTTCATTGAATCCTACAATCAACATCTAGGTTAACTCAATGCCAGAATTGGAGACACCCATTTGGCTAAGCATTTTGACAAAAATGATGTTGACTATACTGCCTATATCAAATATTATCTTTCGTACCTCAAAGTTGGAGATCCAGAGCATTCCGACTAACACGTTATTGTGGGGGCGAGACACACCCGTGCTATCTTTATTGTCGAACATTATCGCTAGTCCGATTCCATTTGTTGACACCATCACTCTTCTGTTGTCTAGCCTCATGGCCCATTCTCTTTTGTCCACAGTCTATTTTTACGGCGAGGAGGCGAACCGTATTTGTTCTGGAATCGACTCCAGGAACGTCATTGGGGCTGTCATTTTGCACGTAAGAGGGAGTAATGGCACAAACCTCACTTAAAGCCTTCTTGCGTGTTCTTTTATCCATGGAGAGTGGGAACTCATCTCCCCGGTTCAGATCTCCTACTTTTACTTGCGATTGTCTCATCTTTTCAGCGAACTTCTTTTTGTTCTCTGTCCCATAGACAACACCAATTGATGTTGTCAAAAACTACCCGGTACATGTTTCAAGCCCTCACGTGTCGGAAATCTCTACAATCTACACTCCAACCTACAAAACCAATTAGTTTTATGGGGGGAACATCGGTGTGATGTCGGCCAAAGAACTTCCTGCGTAAGAATAAGATCAAATTGCTCAAAGATGTAATGAAAGCTTTAGAGAGCATTGAGTGTGATATTGAGAGAGTTGTCTTTTGATACCTATCTTCCCTGTATATATGTGTGCTGATTTCACTCGTCACCATTCCGGCCATGATCTTCTCCACGTTCTTTTCTTAGTTGCTATGAATGTCATTCGTGTGCCCGTTATAAGATGATGCGTTAATCATGTCTACGCATGGGGAGAAGGATAGGTGAGGCAACGGTTACCATTGATATACCATCTTCGGGTTTGATATTCAAACTCCCATTGAAGGGCATTGTTTAGCACTGAGTCGGCCCATACGCGTGACTAGGACTCATTAGCAGGCCATGCACTTTACTTCTTGGGCCGCTATAGCTGTCGATCCATTTGCGATCATCAGATCTCAAGTTCTTCACTATTAGGTCAGGCTTTATCCATTGACTCGGCTCGATTTCTTGACTACGTTTTATAATTCGCACACGGAAAATTTTCCCACATCAATTATAGTTTAACATAAAAAAAAATACATCCTAACAATCTGAACCAATTAACCTCCACAAAGATGCATCGCCAAATCCAAATGTCAATTGACTTAATCCTTATATATATACTAGCCGATACCCCATAGCTAGAGCCACTCAAATTTAATTTAAAACTATTTAAGATTAATCAATACTCGATAGTTAATTTCAATCAAAATTAAAATATACAAATAAATAAATATAGTAACTTTGAGTTGTTTGAACATTAAAATTATTTAACGCTATATTTGAAACACTTTCCAAATGATGATAATTTTTTTCATTTATTTTTCTCAAATCAATTATGACTTTTAACTAGATGATTATCTTAATTTAATAGTTGTTAATATCAATTATATATATTCAATCTAATTGATGTTACTTCAATGAATAATCGTCTTTTATCTCATTTACTTGACTTTTGTATGGTTTTAACCCCTTAAAGTATATTTACACTTTTTTCTCTTATATACTTTCCAAGAAGAACAAAGTATATTAAAGACTTATTGTCTTAATGTATCAAAAAATTTGGGCACAAAGTGTAATATTTGTAAAATTATTTCTTGGTATTTGACGTAGAAACAAGCGAAAAACTAAATGCTTTCTAAAAAAAAATATATAACAAAACTTCCCTCATTGTAGATCTAGTCGATTTTCCCCCTTCCTCAAACCCATATCACTCGTAAACCAGCAAACAACCCCAACCCCGAAACACTTCTTCTCTCATTCCTAGAACTCCAAACCTATATGGTTTTGAAGGATTGAAAGAAGGTCTGATAGTGGTGATGACCGACAATGACTAGATAGACGATGTCGCCGGTGAGTGGTTATAGAAGGTCCAACGAGTGGGTTGTGGTCGCTTTCTCGAGCTCTGCATGTACCCATAGCCATAAGTGAATTAAAAGGGAGGTGGATTTCGTGCCAATGAAGGGATGAATCAATGGTGAGACATGTATTGAGAAAGAAGTGAGAGTTTTTAGGGAGAGATGTGGGTGAAAGGTAAAAACAGAGAAAGACAAAAGAGTAGTGGGTTAGAGAGAAGTGGGGGAGTGGGATATTAAAATTGAGGATATGGCTTCAGGAGAAGTGGGGGAGTAGGATATTAAAAATCTTGATCTGAAAAACAGTTAAAAATCTTTGGAATCAGAACCGTCCCCTTCTCTCCTCCACCGCTGCCTGCAGCAATCGCGAATACCGGCGATTGGAACACTTATATTACTCCCTAATGTGGGAGGATTTCTAACGTGTATCTTATAGAAGCCAAACAATGGGTGAGGCCTCGTGGGCCAGAATATAGTATTAAAACGGCCCAGGATGGACAACCCATTATTTACTAACTAGTCCACAATCATACAGAGGCGAGCTCATAAGAGCAGTCCAACACCTGAATAAGGACTGACCCAATGCAGTGGCCCAGTCTGATGGATTAATAAACAAACCCAATCAATGGGAGGCCACAAAGAACTAGTCCAATCCCACGATCACATGCAACATGATATCTGAAACAAACCCATGATCCCATGTAATGTGATATCTAGAACAACCTCAACGAAATAGCAACAGATCATGGGAAGGCAATTTCACCAATGAACGGCATAAACAAGAAGGTCTATAAATAAGGGAAGGTATCAACAATTTATATCACTACAAGTACTTGAGTTTTCACCCTAAACAAATTGACTTATTCTCATGCCGGAAGTTTTTTGGCAAACACCACAACGATGTCCCCCTTTGAGCTTATCGGTCTTGCAGGTTACTGCTTTTATAGGTTCTTGAAGATCTTTGGTTGCCTGCTGGAGGTTTTTGGCAACATCATTTGGTGTCGTCAGTGGGAACACGATCGAAAAATTTATCATAATCAAAATGAGGCAAATACAAATGAGAGGAGTCAGTTAGGACCATAGCAACGAAACGCCGCGCAGGAAAACACTGAAGCTTTAGTGGAATCCCCGAAAGAGGTTCAAGCTGATCCTCTACTAGAGGTCTAAACTACTGACTCAAGAATCGATGCTTTGATTGAGAAGATGTTGACAATGGAGGGCATGATAATGTAGATAGCATAATAGATTGCTAGGAATGCCCTGCAGCCACCACCAGTTAATGATGGTTTCAGAGAGAAAACAAAGTTCCCAGGAGCTCTGGAACAACCATCTCAGGACGAAAGAGTTATCCAAGAATAGGGGTGTGCAACGAATGGTGTAAACCCTCCAAACCCGCCCAAACTGCCAAACCCGCACCACAAAAAAATCAACCAATACTACCCCCTGCATTGCGTGGGTGTTAAATATTAAAACTCGCACATGTAAGAATGGGTTATGATTTGACCCATGTTCTTACGGGTTCAACCTGCTCGCTTGAGTAGACACAAAAACGACGTCGTTTTAGACTTTGTTACTTACGTTTTTAATTATTTTTTTCTATTTTTGTGATGATTTACAAATTATATTATAGTTTTTTTCTTGTTTTTGTGTTACTATAATTTTATCGCAATTTTTCTACAAATTTTTGTAATGTAATGGTTTTTCTTTTTTAGCAACATTTGTTATATTTCAAGAGCTATCCACGGTTCTAATTAGCCCAAGTTGCCTAACCCGAAAATAAGCTCAACCGATGCACTATTGGGTAGCCCACGATTTAAATTAACCAACTCGCACAATCTAATATGCCCCAATCCGCACATTATTGGGCGGTCCACGGTTCAAACTAACTTCACCCGCCTAGTATTAGCTTGGTTCGCGATTTTGGCCCAACCCGCCCACTACCTACCGCTATCCAAGAAGACATTAGAGGCCACACAGTTGGGAAGAAAAGAATGGTCAGCAGAATTGAAACTGTGGTCTTCCTCCAACAGGTCAGAGTTCAAAAAGAAAGAGACTTGCCAGTGGACAAGCTAGAGCTGCTACTAAAAGGAACAAAACTACCTTTCATCTTAGTGCCATTCACGAGATAATCAAATAATCGCGCCATATTTTACACGATCTAATATCACTAAATTAGATTTTGTTATTCTTTAAATAAATTAAATTAATGTTATTAGTTTATTTTATGTGTTTTTGTAGGTTTTTGGAATTGGCGCAAAAACGAGTTAATTTTGAGTAAAACGGCAAAGAATCGAACAAACCACATCCAACCAAACGAGACTGACGAACCACACGTGGTTGAGCATTCCGTTGGCATCAACCGCCAAGCCATCCGTTACGCACAATAAACGGGCCATTACTTGTCTCTTATTGGCCAATGTAAATGAAATCAGTGAAAGAGAAAAGATGGCTATTCATGGTCTTCAACGGCATTTAATATTGGGATGTTGGAAATTTGGGAATTAAGAGGCAACATTTACAGCTCAAAAGAAAAGAAAAGAAAAGAATAGGAATTAATATTTAATTTTTATTCTAAGGGGATTCTAGGAAACTTGCTATTCTCTGGTGATTGGTCCATCTTCAATTTAAGTTTTCCTTTTTTTATTATTTTAAGGGGGTGGCGGCCGACTTTAGGGGATTGACATTTTTTTTCCTTTCCACAGTTTTAGTTTTCTTTTCACTTTTTAAGGAGGACGGCCAACAGTAGGTGAGGAGGAGAGGATTTATTTTTTTCTTTCTTTTTATTTTATAACTTTAGTTTTTTCTTTGGTTTTCATTTTTTGGACTGCCGAATTATTTTGGGGCTTGGTCATTGTGAATCTTATTGAATATATCGAAGATCAAATAAAAAATATAAATGGATGAACGGCTAATCTTCTCCTAACCGGGTTAGGATTGTGGTATGTATTTTGATTTATGTAATATTGTATTATTAGATTAATTTTAGTTTATGTGTAAACAATTATATGATGATGAATTTTGTGTTCAAATATAGTTTAATTTATGATTGAATTTAATCTCGAAATGTTTTTGTAGAGATTTTGATTTTAGATTCAATTATTACTGGGACGTTGGATCTTGTACATGTGGTCTAGATCTAACGATCATATAATCGTATTCCTAGGATTTAATTATTGGTTTGGATGATTTATGCCTAGATTGTAATTCACCCTAAATTAGAGTAACGTATGAATTACATACCGAAGATAAATCATGCTGAATAATAATAAATCGAATCTTTCTGAGTAGTTTCGGCTTGTAGTTGGGAACGTTCGTTTACACAAATCTAAATTAAAAAAAAAAAACGAGAAAAATATAATTCCAAAATACGAAATCCACAATCCCTAACCCGGTTATCTATTTTCATTTGTTCAAGATTAATATTTTATTTGTCTTATATTTAAAACCCAAAACTCAAAACAAAATTCGTTTTAGTTAAAGAAAGACAAATAATTGAATTCAATAGTTACAAGACCGATCCATGTGGTTCGACACCCTACTAGAACCCGTACTACATCAGTATCGCGGTACCATTTTAAGGGTACTATTTTTGAGCGATCATCAAACCATGAACGAAAGGAAAAAATCCGCGAAGTAGAACTGGAGTGAAGCTATTTAAAAGCTATGTCAATAGCTACAAAACCAAGCCCAGTGATCACGTTTAGTGATGAGGATTGCAAAAGGATTGTGCACCCATACAAAGATTCCCTAGTCATAACGCTCCAGATCTGCAGCTTCGAGGTAAGGTTGATTTTATTTGATACGGGCAATTCTACTATTATCATTTTGTAAACACCTTGAAGCAAATGGGAGTACCAAGTTCGGACATTTGATCAACCCAAACAGTTATGGTAGCATTCAATGGCGACCTGAGCTCTCATAAGGGAAAGATTACCTTGTCAGTTACAACAAACAATGAGGATAACCGATTGACGAAAGCTATGGAATTCATGGTAATAGACTCTCCATCCCTGTACAACGCAATCTTGGGACGCCCATCACTTCAAACTATGGGAGCCATGGCGTCCACTTTCCACCAATGTATAAAGTACGTAAATGATGGGGTAGCGATAATTATCCAAAGAGATCAAGTGGCATCCAGGCAATGCTTTGCGATAGCAATAAAAGAAATGAAAAAGGCCCAATAGCAATGAAGGTCGGAACAAGAAGAAGCTCTGCCTAACATAATGACTTAGGAGATAGATGATTTCAGGGAACATACCGGTGTTTTTTAGCCAGCCAAGAAGGTGCAAAAGGTGACATTCAAAAAATGAATAAAAAAGTTAATAATAGGCATGTCACCATGCCAGCCTGAGATAGAGAAAGTCAGAGGACTGCTGGCAGAAAGTCTAGATGTGTTTGCCTGGGTTTTAGAAGATATGAAAGGGATTTATCCTGAGGTAGCAATGCATCGCCTTAATATCTCAAGATCTTACCCTCTAGTCAAGCAGAAAAGATGGACTTTTAGTCTAGAAAATAGAGAGATAATTGAGTTAGAGGTGAGAATGTTGCTCGGGATAAGGCACATAAGGGAGGTAATATAACCAATGTGGTTAGTTAACCCAGTGCTCATTAAAAATACGAACAAAAAGTGAAGGATGTGTGTGGACTTCACTAATCTCAGCCAGGTATGCCCCAATGATTGCTATCCAATACCGATGATAGATCAAATAGTGGATGTTGCTGTAGGAGATAAGATGCTGAGCATGATGGATGCTTATTCGGGTTATAATCAGATTCGGATGGATCAACAGGACGAAGAGGTAACAACGTTTATCAAACTAAGAGGTACGTACTGCTACACGGTAATGCCCTATGGTTTAAGAAATGTAAAGGCAACCTACCAACTACTGTTTAATCGTATGTTCCAAGAAAAAATTGGGGCAACGATGGAAGTATACATTGACGGTATGTTGGTTAAGAGCTCCAAGAGAGATGATCACCTAACCTATCTAGAAGAGGCTTTTGTCATTTTACGAAAATACAATATGAAGCGGAACCCAGAAAAATACGCCTTCGGAGTAACATCAAGAAAGTTCTTGGGCTTCGTGGTAAATCAAGCGGGGATAATGGAGGACGTTGGGTAGATAGAAGCTAAGTTCAAGTGTTTATTGGAAGATTAACAACACTGAATAGGTTTATCTTCAAGTTCATCGACAAATGTGCTCTTTTCTTCAAGATACTAAGGGAAAGTAAGAGATTTCATTGCGATAAGTACTGCAAAGACGAACTGCAATCCATCAAAGACTACCTCGATTCAATTGAAACGCTAGCCAAGGTGTCCCTAAGAGATTAACTCTACTTATACCTGTCGGTAACCTTAGTTGCTGTCAGTGTTGCGCTGGTGAAGGAAGATCAAGGATGGCAAAGGTCGGCGTTTTACGAGGGTAAATCATTGCTTCCAGCTAAGGCACAATATATCAAGCTAGAGAAGCTCGCCCTAGTTTTAGTAACGTCAGCTCAAAAATTGAGACCTTATATCCAGGGACACGTGATTAATGTGATGACCTCATACCCCCTCCAAGCAGTAATGTACAATGTCAGGTCGATTGATAAAATGGGTGGTAGAAGTTGGAAAATTCTTCATCAAGTACAAGCTAAGAACAACAATTAAGGGGCAAGCGGTGACAGATTTCATCGCCGAACTAACGCTCGCTAGAGAAGATGCAATAGAAGACGGTGAATGCTCCGAGCAGCCAACTAGGCTATAGAAGTTGTGGGTTGATGGAGCATCAAACGTGAAAGGATGTAGTGTTGGCGTAGTCCTATAAATACCCAAAGGAGATCATACTGAAAGGGCAATTCAACTTGGATTTCGAACTTTGAATAATGAAGTTGAATACAAAGCAATAATTCTCAGATTAAAACTAGCGAAGAGGCTAGGGGATCATGATATTGAAGTAAGATCGGACTCCCAACTGGTAGTTAACCAATTAAACAAAGAGTTCTCAATAAATAAAGCAAGGTTGCGGCTCTATATGGAAAAGGTAAAAGAACTAAAAAAAAGAAAAAAAAATCGAAGTTGCAAGATGAAAGCAATTCTGATAACAGAGAATAAGAAAGTTGATGCACTATCAATGCTCGCAACATCTTTCAGACCAGAGCAGAGGTTAGAAATTGTGGAATTCCAAGAGAAACCCTAAATTACAGTATCAACTGACCTATTGTACCAACATTGGAGAGCTGGATAAGGAAAAGGACTAGAGGATTCCTCTAATATGATATCTAAAGAAAGCGACTTTACTCGACGATCGAGATTCAACTAAAAAAATCTTGTATAAGGTGTGAAGGTATGTTTTGACTGATAATAAATTATACATGAGATCTTTTACACTACCGTTGTTGGTTTGCTTAACGTCGAAAGAGGCCATCGACCTTCTATAGGAGATACATGAATCCATATGTGGGAACCACCAAGGAGGCAGAAATTTGGCACACAAGGCACTTACGATTAGCTATTACTAGCCACCAATACACGATGATGCATGAGATAACGTAAAAATGTGTGACAAATATCAAAGGTTCTCTAATAATATCAAGGTCCCAACCCAGGAGAAAACTTCGATCCTCAACCCATGGCAATTTGCTCAGTAGGGAATGGACGTCCTAGGGCCATTTACCCTAGTACCAAGAAAAAAAATACATACTTGTTGTGATTGATTACTGCACCATGTGGTTAGAAGTAGAAGGATTTTCAACAGTGGGAGAAAATGAAGTAAAAAACTTCATTTGGAAGAACGTGATCTGTCGCTTTGGTATCCCAACAATATTGATATCAGACAACAAAACCTAATTTACTAGGGGAAAGACTAGAAGGACGTACAAAGAATTGAAAATCCAACACTGAACATCAAGCCCAACATACCCACAAGCGAATTGACAAGCAGAGTTGACAAACAGGTCCATCAAGGAAACACTCAAGAAACGACTGGACAAAGCTAAAGGTAAATAGGTGAAAGAGTTACCAAGAATCCTATGGTCCTATAGGACAATGCCCAGAACAACTACGGGGGAAACGCCATACTCTATGACATACAGGACTGAGGCCATAGTTCCAGTAGAGATCGGATTACCAGCAAGGCATGATGGCACGATTAATCTCGTCGAAATCGAAATAGCCCAATGTCAAAACTTCGACCAGCTTGAATAAAGACACGAGAAAGCAACACTAAGGATGGCAGCTTATAAGTCAAAAGTCGCAAAAATGTTCAACAAAACAGTTAGTCTGAGGTACTTTGGGATAGGAGAACTAGTGCTCCAACGAGTAATGCCATATCGTCCAGAGGCGCGCTTCAGGAAGTTAGCCCCTAATTGGGGAGGACACTATAGGTCGACAAAAATAAACAGACTAGGGACCTACTGGTTAAAAGACTGAGACAGAGTGCCTATTCCATGACCATGGAATATTAGACACAAAAGTAGTTTTTTTGGAAGTTTGAAAGTTTTTTTGGAAGTTTGAATTTCTTTTAATTTCTTGTTTTTCAAGTTTGAATTATTTCCTTCAGTATGAACTATGCTTTGATTGAAGTAAATAAATAAAAGTTGTTTTCTTCTAAAAATATACGGTCTGCTAGATATAATCAACTAGTCATCAAGTGCATGGAATGATAAGGCATATGATAAATGGACTAACTATAAAAGATGGTTCAAACATATCACCAAGTGTGAATTTATTGGCGAACTGATTGATCAGTTCGAAACAAATCACAAATGGTGATAAAAATCACCAAGTGTGAATTAATGGAGAGCTGGGAGATCAGTTCAAAACCAAGCATTAATGGTAATAAAAATCACCAAGTGTGAATTTATTAGTGAACTGGCATACCAGTTCGGATCAAATCACAAATGGTAATAAAATTCACCAATTGTGAATTAATAGAAAACTAAGAGATCAGTTTGGAACAAAACACCAATGGTGATAAAAATTACCAAGTGTGAATTTATTGATGAACTGTCAGAACAGTTCAAAACAAATCACAAATGGTGATAAAAGTCACCAAGTGTGAATCTAATAGTGAACTTATAGATGAGTTCGCAGCAAATCACAACTGGTGATAAAAATCAACGTGTGGATTTATTGATGAACTGATAGATCAGCTCGGTACGAATAGTAAATGGTGATAAAAATCACCAAGTGTGAAATAAATGACGAATTGACAAATCATCTCGGAACGAATTACAAATTGTAGTAAAAGTCACCAAGTATTGGCAAACTAACGGATCAGTTTGGAACAACTAATAAATAGTGATAAAAATCGTTGTGTAAATAAATGACGAGCAAATGATATCCGTTCGGAAATAACACTAATAGTGGTTGCAACCAGTGTGAAAAAAGGAGGCGAACAGATGACATCAGCTCGGATGAAAAAATTGGCAGCAATAAAAATCAATGCCGACAAAAAACGAGAACGAGTTGGTAGATCCAGTTCAAATTATATCACTCATTATAAAGTATGACAAGTTACTTCCAAACCTAGCCTACATGACTATTATTCTGCTTGTTCCTTAAAGCCAACTAGAAGTTCATAACGTATTCAAAACATGAATAAGTTATAAAGGAGGGCAAAGAAATAAAACAGAACAAAATAATAGGTGTGACTAGAAAAACTCAAGCTCAAAGAACAGTAAAAGATGCATATGTGTAAAGACATTCATTATGAAAATAGAGCCAAACAATATACAAATAAATGAAAATAAAGTATGAAGCCTAAAATGAATGCAAACATTCACAAACGCAAGACGGCACAACATTCAGCAAAACACATATTAAGAAGAATGAGGAACTATTCATTACCATTAAAAAAAAAAAAAAAAAAAAAAGAAAGAAAGAAAAAGAAAAAGAGTTGTTTAAATTACAGACCAAGAAAAAATAAAGAAAAAGAAATAAGAACTTCTTCAGAAAACCAGAACCAAGAGGAGAAGGACCATCAATATGATCCCAACAAACAGAGTAGACCTAGATTCACTGAATCCTTATAAGAGTGATAAAAATCATGTTCTTCGTACTAATTGAGTGCCAGTACCAAAGAATGCATTTTATCTTTCTTCTCTTCGTTCTTCTCATGGAGTTTATTCCTCTTGTCCTTCTGATCTTCGCATAGCTCTTATGAAGATGAACCTAGCCCTTCAAGTCGTGGATCTCGTTATTTGTTTCCTTAAGATGCTGACGGTGATCTTGGAGTTGAGAGACAATGCTAAAGTGGGCTGCGCCTAGGGTATAGTAGGTTGCACATGCCTCTTCAATTCAACGGAGGCGGGGATGCTCTGCAGTGAGGGTTTTGGCCATCATCATTAATCTCTTTCTTTATCTCGGCCTTAATCTTGTCAAAAGAAGTAGACATTTCTGGGCAAAAGAAGAAGAGATGAGAGTTTACGGATATAAAAAGAGAAGTTAAAGGTTGAGAAAGTGAAGAGGGGATGAATGATGGAAGCACGAATGACGAGATAAAAAGATATTAGTCGGTTTGGCTTTAAATAGATAAACCAAGGAGCAAAATGGCAAAAGAAATGGAAAAGAATCATCAGGCATGGAAAACATTTGTGACATTTAATGATGTGAGATGCCATGGGGAAAGCACTATAATTATGAGTACAAGTTCCAAGATTAAGAACTACGACGACTGTTTACACTAACCAATGATTAAAAAATTGTCATGATTATAAAAAAAAGACAAAAAGACGCAAAATAAAAAGACAACTAAAATATCAAGATGGCATTTTCTCTTCTGCAACATCTGATTGGGCAGCGATCTGAAGCTCTACTGAGGTTGGAAGAGCTGGATCAACGACGAGAAAAGCTAGATCAATGGTGGACTGAGTTGGATCAACAGCGAGTTGAGTTAAAGATGATACCAACGAAGGGTCAACAATCGTCATCTCGGACCCAACAGGCATTACCTTGGCATTAACCGGTGTGAGCTCAGCAACTAGAGAGCACGGCTCAAAAGCAGTACTAATCACCTCAGGAGAGGAGCTGCCATGTCAGCCACAATATTCTCATCTTCCTTGTCCTCCACTCCAAAGCCTTGTCCAAAAAAGTGAGGTCGAGCTCAAGATGCTTTTTCTTCACAAGGTCTTGGTAGAACTTCAAGCCTATCTCCTACAACTCCACCCTAAAACTTTCAATCTGTTCCCCAATCTTCTTATTCTTCTCATCATTCTCTTTGGTCTTCAGTTCGATAACCTTATTCAGCTTGTCCACAGTTTGAGCCAATCCAGGTGACCTATTCCTCAGCGCAGTGGCTTTAGCTTGCTTGAAGCTCAACTTGGCCCCCAGAGTATTCTTCTCTTCCTCAGTACGATGGAGAACATATTCATTTATCTTCACCTCGGTCTTTAGGGCATTGTTCTCAATCCACAAAGCATTGACCTCTTCCTTCAAGGATAAGGACTCAATGAAAAACTTACTATTCTCATTGATCAGCCTCAAGTTATCTCGATAGAAGCTCTCACATTGAACACTTGTCTCATGCAGATCGACTTTAGCTTTTTCCTTGGAAGACTTCTCTATCTCCATATTAGTTTCTAAAGAGACTTTCTATTCCTGAAAGGCACAGACATCCTCCTCTAGCCAACTTGACTTCCCTTAACTAGTACATAAGTTGGGTATCCAACTCCACCATGCCATCGAAGCTCCCAACTAACGTAGAGGTTAAGTGAATAATCTGCAAAATAAACACGTACTAAGACAAAAATTCACACTACAACTGAAGATATAAAGCATTCCATGCACGAGGGAATACTTGGAGGTTTGCACAAACAATCAATAGCTCTAAAGAGCACGGCACTGCTGCGGGTGCCAATTTTGCCTCGACCCTTATCCCAGGGTTGTTTTATGAGGGCATAGATAGTGTCATTAAAGATTTATTGATGACCACGAACCGAAGGACCCACCTCTTTCAGGAGTTGGCACATCTGCTCATGCGAAGCGCCACGAGTGCTTAACACGCCCCGATTTTTTGAAAAGAAAAATATATGAAATAATAATGCGTAAAAGGAGAAGGAGTTTTTAAAGCATCGATTTTCTAAAAAAAGTACTTGAACCATTTTAAAACAAAGAATCGTCACCTAGCATTGAGTTTAAATGGTGTGCTAGGTCACCAAAATTTTAGAAAATAATTTAATAGGTCTAAGTAAAAATTGACTCCAAAATATGGTCAGACCAAAAATTCATTTAAAGAGCTCGGGGGTCTGTTATGCTCGGGAAAGGTGTTAGGCACCCCGAGACGCTCGTCTGAAAAGGGTACCTTATATTCAATTAAGTCGAATTAATTTAAGTGAAAACGTTTTATTTTATTTTGAAATCTTTTCCTTCTTATGAAATGTTTTTGATATTTTTTCGAAAATAAGATGGGACAAATTTTTGTATTTTTTGAAATGTTTTCCCCGGTATGACCTCTTATCAAATATCAAGGATTCGATACGGATGGTCCCAGGAGGGTGGTTTTATGTATGTTTTCAAGGGATTTCTTTAATTAAAATACGCAACTAAATAAGTAAAAAAGTATGAAGTATGAATGCAAATACAAATGATAATATTAAAACTAGCATTATATGAATTTATTTTATGCAAGAGTGTATGAAATGACCTAAAAAACAACTTATTTGATTTTTATACAAGAATAATTTTAATTTGAACATGCTAATGCAAATGGTATGAATACATGAATAAATCAGGGAAACTACATGAATTAATGTGATTATATGTGACAATAATTTAGATTTCTAACATATATGAAAAATGCAAGTGGTGTACGTGTCGTAACTAAATAAGGAAAAATAGCATGGATTATGAAATCTAAAAGAACCAATATGAAATGAAGTACAAAAAGTGTAAATGGTGAAAGTGTTTCAAACATGTTGTCTAAATAATACAAAAAATAAATATGCAAGATAGATGCAAATGATATCTATTTAAAATTTTCCCAATTAATTCAAGGAAATCTAGATTTGAAATTTTCTCAAATTCAATGGAGATGAGAATCGAGGGAAGATCGAGGAAACAAAGTTTGTTAAAATTAATATTTCCAAAACTTAAGCGGAATCTCACGAAAAGGTTTACAAAGGGAAGAGATTTTTTAAAAACCGATCATTTCTAAATTTCACTCTACTTGGGGGAATTGAAATGAGGTCATGAAAAATTCTCCCATGATTTATCAAATCATCGAATTCATCCTAAGGTTTCTAAGGATTAATTCTTACAAACAATTTTTTTTTTTCAATTTTTATATTTTTTGTTTTTTAGGGATTTTTATAACAAAAACTAAAAAACTAAAAATAAAGAATGAAAACACCATTTACCTGACGCTCGAGGATTAAGTTTGAGCACGAGAAAACCATCCCAGTGTTTTCATCAGATCATCGAACAACTTTTTTTTTTTACTACAAATTGCAATAAAGATAAAGAAGAATACAATAAAAAAGAAAAAAAAAATGAGATAAAAGGCGTTATCGCCTAACACTCGGAGGTTCAGATTGAGAACAGGGAATCTCGTCCTAGCGTTTTCATTGAGTCATCGGACAATTACAAAATAAATAAACTTGCAGGAATTTAATATTGCAATAAAAAATAAAAGAATTAAAAATTAGAAAACATACCTGTTCCGACTAAGATTCCCGACGCTCAAGTTTTTCTTTTCTTGCAGATGGTTTTTCGAATCTCGCTAAGAATCACTCTCTAAGAGATTTTTTTTTTCTCTCAATTTCTGAATCAATAAACTAGGAGGAGAAGGGTCTTATTTATAGGAAAAGATTAGGCGTGAAAAATACTAGAAAATCCTAAAACTTAGGTCTGGCCACCTAAAACCCAGTCCAAATTGGACAAGGAAATGGAAAATTAGGAAAAAGATGAAAAATAGAATTTTATAGAACATAGATGCATGAAATTATGCGCCCTTTCACTGCCTCTCATTCGGCTGACACGTGGTGCCCCCCTCTATCTCTTATTCGGGAGACCAAAGGCGAGGCACATCCCATTTCTCTTTCTCTCTCTCACACACACACACACACACTCTTGGCCGACAGGAGGGACCCACCTGCCTTCTTTGTCTCTCTCTCTCTCTCTCTCCTCTCATTATTTTCTTCTCGGTTGACAAGGGAGATTGGGCCCACACCCCTTTTCTCTCTCTATTTATTCTCTCTCTCTCTCTCTCATACACACTTTATTTCTTTCTCGTCCCTCTCTCTCAACAAAAACGTCTCCATTTTTTCTCTCTTTCTCTCTCCCTTATGTTATTTTCCCCATTTTCTTATTTTCTATTTTTTTTTCTTCCCTTTATTTTTTCTCTTTTTATTTCTTTTTTAAATAAAATAAAATAAAATAAAAAATAAAGTAAAATATAAATAATGCATAAAATATTTGTGGGACAGTTAAAATATTGTGTATACAGCTGTCCCTATTTGTCATGAGAGTCTCACTTGATTGATAAAGATAGGAAACAATATCATTTTGATCGTCTCATTTTCTAGATTTTTCAAAACATTTTTTTAATTTTTTTTTGAAATTTTGTAACAAATTGCAAAATTCAAAAAAGGGTTATTTTCAGGGTGTAATAAAAAATTATGGAAATGGAATATAGATGAATTACGACCGAACCCTAAAAGGGTTGCTTTCTTATCTTGACAATGCTAAGAATCAAGTCACGTGTAGTTTGACATATGCCCCAGGTGGGGCGAGAAATGAATACAAAATAAAGTGGCACGCACGGAGAGGCAATGCAAAATATAAAAAGTCGTCATGGAGAGGTAAATGCAAAAAATAAAAAAGTCATCACGGAGAGACAAAGTGCAACATGAAATACCATCACGGAGAGACAGAATGCAAATGAAAAGCCATCACAGAGAGGCATAATGCAAAATAAAAAGTCATCACGGAGAGACAAAATAGAAAATAAAAAGCTATCACAGAGAGACATAATGCAAAATAATAATCCATCACAGATAAGCATAATGAAAAAATAAAAAGCCACCACAAAGGGGCAAAATGCAAAAAGGAAAAGCCACCACAGAAGAGTATAATGCAAAATAAAAAGCCATCACAGAGAGGCAGAATGCAAAATGAAAAGTCATCATGAAGAGATACAATACAAAGTAAAAAGCCATCACGGAGAGTAAAATATAAAAAATGAGAAGCCACCACGGATGGGCATAATACAAAAAGGAAAAGCCATCACGGAGAGACAAAATGCAAAAAGAAAAATCTATCACGAAGAGGCATAATACAAAAATGAAAAGCTATCACAGAAAGGCATAATGCAAAAATGAAAAGTCATCACAGAGAAGTATAATGCAAAAAAAAAATGCCAACACAGAGAGACAAAAATAAAAAGTTATCATAGAAAGAGTAAATGCAACATGAAATGCCATCGCAGAGAGAAAACAAAACAAAAAAAAAAAAAAACAATCACAGAGAGACAAAAAATAAAAAAGTCATCACGAAGAGGCTAAATGTAAAATAAATAAAAACAAAAGGTCACGAGGCGACAAGCGCGTAGTAATGGAAAGATATAAAATGTGCCCTAACCTGCAGCTGGGCTGCCAAGCTCAATAACTCCCTAGATGTGATAATGGACAAATTTAAAGTATCGGGTTTAAAGTACAAGTTCAGATAAGCTTTAAACTGATATTTAATGGGAACGAATTTATGCCTTAGATTACATTGGATACTACAAAAATCCAAAAAACACAAGAAAACATAAAATTATCGATTTGATTGAATTCGGTATAAGTAAAAGTTTCGGGTCAATTTCGAAATTCCTAAAATTAAGAAGGACTAAAATGACATTTATTAAAGGTTGATTTTCATGAAATAACTTTTATTAATGAATAAAACTATTTACTACCTTTTAACTTAAGGAAATTTTACCAATTACATTTGTTATCCGTTTTTTACCCCTTAAACATTTACTTTTGCCGGTTTCATCTTCTTGACACCAAAAATACTTTTCTATTTTTTTTCATTCAAAGAAAATATAATCAAGAATTCAAGCCTAAAACATTGATCAAATCAAAGAACTTCCATGGCCAAGTCTAGTTACCCCAATGTAACTAGTCTCTAAAAAACTTGGTTCAAAACCAACCAAACCGGATGACCATCATGATAAGTCATTAATGATCCATAAAATCAAACCTCTCATCAAGAATTTAATGCTTGGAATGAAATTGGGTGACTACATTCTAGGTATCTACATATTTTGAGCAAAATATCTCAAGGAAACCAAGATATTTGAAATGTAACTAAACGATTACATGACTAACCGAACCAATTCCATCCCATTAGAGAGAATTTAATTCCCATAAAATCAAGTGTTATTATCAAGAATTAAATTCCAAATGACACATAGAGACTGCATACATTGCGCCTCCAAAGCATTAATTGCAATCTAATCGAAATAGTTCGAGTAACCGATACTTAGCAAGCAAACCGAATCAGAAAGTGTTACATCAAGCAATAAATGCCCCATGTGCAAGCGTGTCATTAACTAATATATTTTAATATTTGGTAATCATTACCAAATATTAGGAAATCTTACAGAATCTTCCAAATTTGTCCAAAACCATCAAACTATAAGACAAAAAAGGGTGACCCCTAGACCCAATAGGCTCTAAGGAATAACCTGGGATAGCATGCACATTGGCTAATGCACAGGCTTCCTTTTCATATAAATAGGAGGCTTGTTTTCATTTGGAAGGGGGCTTGAACCAAGACTCTCTCTCTCTCTCTAAGCTCGAATTCTTCTCTTGAGTCTTAAGAGTTCTCAAGATTTCTACTTCATAAATACCTCAAAATTATATCAAAATAGTTACCTAAAGGAGTTCTTGAGGATTTTGGAGGAAGATTTCAAGAAATTTTTGGTGATTGAATAAGAACAAGTGAGAAGATTTAAAGAAAGAAAAGAAAGAAATCGCTTAGGGAAAGATCACTCCTCTAAGCTAGGTATGTCTTTTTCAACGCCTTTCGATCTTTCTTAAATACTATTATGTTTCTTGTATATAGCATGTTTGTGTAGTTCTTAGATTCATAGTTCATGTACATTGTGTATACAATCATAAAACAAGTCAAAAACATCAAAAAGATATCAAAAACATCAAAGCATATAAAAAACATTCAAAAAATGGAAAGAACATCAAGAACATAAAAAACTTGTCATAAACATGACAATAACATCAAGCACACTATGAGTTGTGCTTAGAATCTTTGATTCTCTTAAGAACACATGAAACCAAACTCCAAAGAAATCAAAACGAACTGCTAACCACTAACTGCTAACAACTGGCTTTATTTTTTTTGGCAATAGTCTAGATCACAACCTGGCCCATGTCTCAAGCTTGTGGACTGGCACCTTATATCTATACATATATACTACTCTGTCGAGACCCCTGCAGCTAAAACTCGAAATAAATGGAGGACCTCTATTCTTTCGGGGATATGTGTATACCTTCTTCAAAAACGTTTCCGTTTTCCTATTTATGAGTAGGACTGGCAAATATACTATATGTTTTCTTTTCTTTTAAACTAATAACCCAAACATAAACACTAAACTTGCCTAAGCAAGTGAGTTCGATTGGAATGTTCTTGACAAAATCAAAGGTATTATCCACTTATCATCGGTAGGATTCATGTTCTTATCTCATAAAAAATTAAAACAAAATCCATCATCTTGTATGAATGAACTATATGCTGACCTAATTCTCAGTTACTTGAGATATGTAGGCAACCCACGTTCGAGTTCAGTCACCTATCTAAATAAAAATTAGTTAATCTTGAATAGATGAACTATATTTCGACCTGATTCCTCATGAATACTAAGATACGTAGGTAATCTTTACAAGGTTCAATCGTAAAAAATACAAAAAAAATATTTTATTTAATCTGTTTTATCTGTTGTTGCTAATAGATAGTTAATTTTACTTACTTTCTTTACATAAAAAATGCATAAAAAGCCAAAATATAATAATAAAAAAAAAATTGAATTATTGTGTTAAACAAAACCAAAGGAAATCAATTGGATTTTGTTTTAAACGTGAACATCTATTTAGACTTAGGTACCGTCTTTAGATGGGTGTCTTTGGGTTCCTAACACCTTTCCCAAGCATAACCGATCCCCAAATTTAAAGAAATCTCTGGTAAAATACTAATAGTTTTCAAGTCAAAACTTGGGCCATTTTCAAATAAAAATGAGTTTTCAAAATCTTGGTGACGTAATATACCATTTAACCCCATGCTAGGTGGCGACTCATTTTTAAACAAATCTCAGCCAAATAACGTTTTCAAAACCGACGCCTAAAAAAAGCCCCTGAAAAGTATTTTTCAAAAATGAACGGCTTTTGAGGATTTCGAGAAAGATAAATGAAACTTTGTTTTCCTCTTCTTCCCGTGTCTACTTTCTTTGTTTAAAAATTAGGGGTACGTTAGCTTGGGGTTGGCACGAAATAAGGGACAAAAAATATAAAATGTGCCCCAGTTCACGACTGGGGCTGACACTTTAATGACCAAACCTTTACAGGTTGCTTACGTACCTTAGTATTACGCCGAAGATCAGGTTTAGCGTAGTTCACTGAATGCCCCTTTCAGGGTAAAACACATATATGGATGCTCATTTAGAGTTTTTGAATTTCAGCAATAAAGGTTTGCAATTCGAGTCGGCAAGAAGGTGAGAGGACCCTAGGATAAAGAAATCCATGCTTCCGACCTTTTGAGATCCCTGTAAGTGGACAAGATAACACTTCCAAAAAAAAAATTAGTCTAAAAAAATTTGTCATCTTTGATGATTCGCAATTCTATTTCTCCGTCGTAGTTACTCGGCTAACGGTGCTTGCTTTCTTGGTGTGATTCGATGAGATTTTTTTTTAATTAAGAATCTTCACTTTCCAACTTAAGGGAGGGCCCAACATACCTCATCAAGATCTCCTTGACTTGCCTAACTGGATTTGTCTTTCCAAATTTCTAGGTGCGTTGATACTTGGGGTTCTAATACTCCTGCATGCTTTGTATTTTCTCAATTCCTGTTTAGTCCAAAAAAAAGGGGCAAAATTTCAAAAATTACTAAAACAAGTACCTTCAAAGACCGATATGATTTTCTGTGAGATTTTGAGTCGGATTGCAGAAAAATATAGTTCAATACATTTCCAGACCCCGACCAATGTTTCTTTTCACAAATTCTGATTCCATTCAAATCTATGAAGTTCTAATATGGAGAAATGTTCTTTTCCCACCAAATTGACCCAACGTAGAAACCTTGAACGAACCAATCTATCATCTTTATGTTCTTTTCAAATCTCTTTCATATTTGCACTAGCGTTTCTTGCTCGGTTAGTAGTTTGACTATTTTACCCCCTTTTTTTCTTTTCTTTTCTTTTCTTTTCCTTTTCCTTTTTCTCGTTTTTTTTTTTTTTTGAAATAGATGATAAACTCACAATGGTTCGGGGGGCTACCGAGCTTAGAAGTCAACTTGGTCGTTCTTTGCGAATCGAGACCTTCTTGCAACCCGAGAATCCATCAAGGAAGAAGTAAATATGGTGTCCGATAATGTTGGTTGATGGTAACAAATTCTCATTTTTCTATCTTTGATCTTCATCGAATGATTAGATATCGATATTACATCTGATAGATTTTCCATTGGGATGATTGATCTAGGATGATTTTGTTTCTTTTTCACCATTGGGTTCGACAGCAAGCGAGCTAGGATGTTTACACTCGATTTTATCAGATCATTAAAGGACCAATAGAGATAGCTTGATCAATTTGCAACAATATATCAAAACATCTTTAGGGCAGTGGATGTCAATCCTTACTTTTGAATTCTCTGGTACCCTAGAACTGCTACCAGATTTGGTCAACAACCTTTTGGATATCACCATCGTTCAACATAACAGAATCTTCCTTTGTTTCTATTCCCATTGGATCGTAGTCAAGCTATGTATTGAAATCATACCTTCACATCCTCGCTTAGTCACATCGCAAACAATATATGCTGGCAATTTTGGGTACCTAAAATAGTTTGGATAAAATAGTATTGCATTTATTGAAATTTAAAAAAACCATTACTGAGCAAATCTTTTTCCATCCAAAAGACGAACGAGATGGAAAGGTAAGTACAGGAAAACGTCCCAATTTTATGAAAACACCTAACAAATTGAAAGTAAACGAGGACCCCAATTTTGCGGCCTTTAGATTTTTTAACTCGAGCCTTGAGCACATGACTCACTCTCATCTTCGCCAACGTTTTGGTAAAGATTGACTTCACCACTCCCTAAAGGTACATGCTTAGGTAGTGGATTCAGTTGGCAATTTGGCATAGCACCTCAATCGTTTTGCTGGGGAATGTAAGGCCCTCTTCTATATGAACTCTCGGATCTTGTCTTTTAGTTTGAAGCACTGCTCAGTCGTATGTTCTCTAGTTCCATAATGATACTCACATAAAGTTTTGAAGTGGCCATTTTACTCCCTATCTTAGGCTTGTAGGATGGAAGAGACATTAGCATCTCCTACTTTAAACTATTTTGGTACTGCTCAATTATGGAGACTGGAGGATCTAGTGGTTCCTTTTCATCATTTCAAAAGTTCCCCCCAGTAGCGAAAAGTAGATTACCATGGCGGTATTGGGTTCTTAGCTTTAGGGTGTGGTTAGGAATTTGAGATGAGGGATTTTGGTTTGGCTGATAGGAGGGCATATAGTAAGTGGGTGTTTAATAAACTTGAGGGTAGTATTGGGGAGTGTAGTTTTGGTAAGAGGGAGGTATGTTCTGGTATTTATAGTAGCGTGGATGGTTTTGAGAATATGGTGGGTTCTGAGAGTAATTTTGGTTTTAGGGTTTTTGAGCGGGATGGTTACGGTATTGGTTGCTTTGGTTTGGGTAATTTTGGGGATAGAAAACTTAAGGGCTATTTTGGTGAAGGGTTTCCTTGGGGAAACAACAACGGCTACTTCATTTTTTTTTTTTTGGGTGGAGTTGACCTTTTTGTCAGATCGAGCAAGGCCCCTTCGATCTTTCTACTTTTTATTCCTTCTTCTATAACCTCAACTTGCTTGATCACGTTGCCAAAGGAAGCTACGGCTATGCTCAAAAGACCCAGATAGAACGGCGGCGTTTGAATCGATTAGAAAATCTCCAACTAAGCCTCCTCGCTCAATCTAGGGACAACTTTGGTAGCCTCCTTCCTCCAGCGGGCGGTGTACCATCGAATGCTCTCTTCGTTTCTCTTTAATATCTGGTACAGGGTGTTACGGTCCAACGCATCATCATTATTGTACACATACTGCTCACAGAAGACCTCAACCAAATCCTCAAAGGTCCCAATCTAAAATAGGTCCAGGGTCATGTACCAGCTAAGAGTCAATCCGTTTAATGATCGACGGAACATCTTCAGATAGAGGTCTTCGTTCAGAGCATGGACTCTCAATTCTTCCTTATAGATACTGACATGCCTTTTTTTTTTGGGGAGGGGGGGCAGTACTGTCATATTTCGTGAATTCTAGAACTACGAAGTTTTCCAGATATACTACCCAGGGTGGTACTGACTGTCACACCCCACCCCGGACACCCATCACCCTGGGGCCAGTGTGACATCGACATGATATCACCTACACACCAAAACAATTAGGAAACAACAAGTGCATACATAAATACACAATCACCAAAAACATGACCATATATATATATACACTCTCTGATTGGGGACACACCCGTCCCTACAAAATTATAAATACAACAAAGATAAAATAATCATGAACCTCTCACAGCTTCGCCTTAACCAGCACCTCCCAAAATACTCCCTCACTACTGCATCGCCGGACTGTACTTACGAGTGTACTGCCTTCTTAATAAAAATATTTTAGATGGATCAAGTATAAAACATATAACATCATATATCAAATAAAAAAAAATCATAATATATAAATGTTTCATACCACAAGGAAAAACACATTTTTTCTGTCACCACAGAATCGATGTCTATATATATATATAATATCCCCAACTAAACAGTGAAAATCAACCAGAATAATTCAACTAACCATATAGTATAATGAAATCAGAACATACCAATCCAGTATAAAAGAATATGTATCAATGTATTCATCTCAATCACCATATACGACAAAACGCCATATACAACAAAACACCATATACGACGAAACACCACATACGACACCACATCACACCTCACCACACCACACCTCGGCTAGCCATGTGATCGTTTTAACCTCACAATCGGGAGTTGCAACGGTACCGTACCACCCGTAGGATATGCCTTCCTAGCGGGACATAACAACGCTCTAATGGATTATGCCAAGCAGGTGAACAAAGCTCCGCTGGACTATGCCAAGAGGGTGAAACACTACTCTACTAGACTATGCCAAGCAAGTGAATATCCAACACCAACTTCCACCTCACCTCAACAACAACAACTCATTCTCACCTCAACAACAACAATAACTCTATCCACAATCAATAGCATTATCAAATCAATAATCTCATCATCAAACTACAACTGAATAAATAATCAACTCTCTGCCGAAATAGCTAAAATCAATAGCATTGTCAAATCAATAACAATATTGTCAAACTGCAAATCAATAACATCAACCTCTATCTCCAAAACTGATTTAATCCAACTATCATGTTTCCACCCTCTTTTTAAAACCAACGAAATCCACATTTCTAAAATACCCAAATCTGTTTGATCCATATAAGTTATAATTTCATTAAATTTTAATTAAACACATTTATTCCATCATATATTTGAAAATAGGTTTACAAGAAGACAGTACACTCACCTGATGATCCGCTCTGAAAAGCTTTTACTGACTATACTCTACCGATACTCCGGTGCCTACGAACCTATTAGTGACAAGGTCTAAATTAATATTTTAGGTAAAAATAACCTAATCATGCAAATGCAGGCCCTACGTTCCGTATTTTCCCATTTCCCACATTTTATTTATGAAAATTGTTATTCGGTTAATTTCATTCCGTAAAAAATTTTACTGCATAAAATTTAGTAATATAAAGGGTCCCAAATTTATTATTCCCGTTACTAAATTTTGATGTTAGAATTTAATTTAACAAGACTAAAATAAACTTGACGAAAAACATTACCCGTTCCTAATCGTTCACGGGTCACGAGATGGATTTTGAATTTGATTGGAGTTATTTGTGTAATTTCTCCACCCCCCCTCTTTTTTTTTTTCTTTTCTTTTTTTTCCTTTTCCTCTTCTTCTTTCTTTTTCCTTTTCTTCTTTTCTTCTACTGCTCGTTCCTATTTTCTATTCGCTGAGCATCACCACCGATCAACACCCTCATACTGCCAGCCACCAACCAACCAACCAACCTCACACACAACTAACTGATGACCGAACAACATACATACACCCACCATATACCAACGACCAAACGATCGATCACACGCATACACACACGGTCGATGACACCCTCACACATACACACCGCCGGAGAGCAACACCACACACACGTACCCACACATGACGAACACATGCACAGCCCACACACCAGACAAACCTATCCACACCGTCAACGATCACACACAACTACTGAACAAACGGCACACACACAATCACACCATCGGACTGAACCACATTCCCACACAATCGATCGAACCACATGCACATACACACAGTCGCCGAACGTATACCCACACCCAGTCACCGTCGACAACACACACACACACCACCGGCAACAAAACACACACACACACACACGAACGATCCTCCACTGAACACACTCACACCGTCGGACCAACACACCCCCATAGACGATGACTGAATAACGCGCGCACACACGATGCTCACACACACATTCCCTGTCGGAGGAACACAAACACACGGCATGCTAATTTCTGCCAACAACACACTCCCACATACGCAAGCAACATACATGCATACACGCACCTACCAAAATGATCAGAGAAATTGCACACAATATACTCACCAACAGTCACCGTCGAACCATCCAATTTTCGCAGGCCGACCTTGATTTTTCTGGTTTTCAGTTGGCACGACGACCCCCACATGTCGAAAAGTACTCCAAGGTCACCGACTGCAATTCACCGCCGATAATCAACAGTACAGCCGAACGACACACCCACGTAGACCTACACAATTGCTGGAGAACGCCGACCGCAAAAATCCGATAACCCCTCATTCGATCCCCCCTCTCTCTCTAGATTTTCTAAGTGATTTTTCGATTTTTCCTCTGACGATTGATGATCACTACTGCATGGATGTATATATATATGCATGTTTATAGTGGGTTTGGACTTGATCCTTCGATTGCCACGTCGCCAGTCTCTCTCTGTTCTGTCTCCGGCTTCTCACTGCACACACACACACGATTATATGTGTTTAAAAAAAATTCTTTTGTTAAATTTCTCTTTTCTCCCCCTAATTCTTTAATTCTCCTTTTTAGTTCAATTTACCACTTATAATTTTTCTTAAATCACAATTTGATCCCTAAAATTTTTATTTTTGAATTTAAATTACAAATTTGGATCCCAAAGTCTAGATTAAATGTTTCTAAATTTCAGTTTGACCCAATAACTTTTAATTTGGTTTTTAATTAAATCAATTTTTACCTCGTATTTTCCCAAATACTCTAAAATGAAACTATAATGACGTACGTGCTACAATTGAGGTCTTACACTAACAGTTCCTTGTACATCGCTTTTTGGTGGGTTTCTTCCTCTTCAACTCTTCCATAGTTCTCTCCAATTTTTTCATTTGTAGAACACAGGTCGAAAGGGGTCCATTCACTTCTTTCCTATTTTCGATTTCGATGGTCGGGGCTAGTTAATTACCATTCGAATCATTGGGTAAAACAATAACTCTTTTTGGGTGAATGAGGATCTACGGTGCAGAGGGGGCTGGGCCTTCAGGTGAGACCTGGTAGACAAGCCCCTGGCGGGGATATGCCGGCGCTCCATAGACAAAGGGATAAGGGCCCATTTGAGGTTCATAGTAGACTGACACCGAGAAGTTCTGTCTAGTAGGGCTTGAATTCGGTATTGAATTCTCTAACCCGAAGCTTGGAGGTTTCCATTTGACGATTCGGTCACGGGAGTTTCACTGAACAGGGGGAACAGGCACCCCCTAAGGTCGTTGGCATAGATCATTGAACTTTTCCCTCAGCATGTTGATGGTCTCTTACATCCGAGCTATCTGAGCCATGCGAGGAGATTCGAGATTACCTTAGGATGTCATCCTAGAATGATGTTGGGCCAAACTACGAGTGAGGACCGGACTTTGAATGGGAGGAACTAGAATTTTTTTTTTGGGACCAATTTTTCTGTCTCGTCCTATTCTTACAACTAGCTCATTTATTAGTCCACATAGATCTTAGGTAGCCTTAAAACCCATTCTAGTTCGAAATTTTCAATTCCGATAATGACCGATCAAAAAAATGGAAATTTCTTTAATTCTCATCGACATTGGAAACTTTAAACTCAATTGATTTTTAAGACTCCCTAAGACATCATCAATTCATCAAGTATAAAACCCCTTCCACGTCTTGAATCATAGAATCTCGAGGAGACAATATAGATACAAGACGATCGTACTTGTGTCAGAGGGTTTACAACAATATAAGAGACCGATAGAAAAAATAAATAAAAGCATCACAATTTATAAAAGGGAAGAAAAAAGTAATAAAATAAAATATGACATTCGGACATGGATTTGTTGGACTTATTTAGACATATGAGGTTCGATCCTCTAATTATCCCCAGCGGAGTCGCTAGCTGACACGTCCTGATTTGTCGAAAGAAAAAAGATATGAAATAATAATGCATAAAAAGAGAAGAGATTTTAAAGTGCAGGGTTTTCTCAAAAAAGTACTTAGACCATTTTAAAACAAAGAGTTGCCCCGTAGCATTGGGTTTAAATGGTGTACTAGGTCACCGAATTTTGAGAAAATAATTTAGAAGGCCTAAGTAAAAATTAACTCCAAAACACAGTTAAACCAAATATTCATTTAAAGAGTTTAGGGGTCGGTTACACTCAGAGAATGTATTAGACACTCCAAGACGCTTGTCCGAAAATGATACCTTATGTCCAGTTAAGTCAAATTAGTTTAAGTCCGAACGTTTTGTTTTATTTTGAAATCTTTCCTTCTTAGGAAATCTTTTTGGTATTTTTAAAAAATAAGATGAGACAAGTTTTTTAAATTTTTTGGAACGTTCCCCTGATATGACCTCTTATCAAATATTAAGAATTCAATATGGATGGTCCCCGGGGGGTGGTTTTATGTATGTTTCTGAGGGATTTCTTTAATTTAAATGGGCAACTAAATAAGTGAAAATGTATGAAGTACGAATGCTAATACAAATGATAATATTAAAACTAGCATTATATGAATTTATTTTATGCAAGAGTGTATGAAATAACCTTAAAAAATGACTTATATGATTTTTATAGAAGAATAATTTAAATTTAAACGTGTCGATGCAAATGGTATGAATACGAGAATAAATCAGAAAAACTACATGAATTAATATGATTATTTGTGGCAATTATTTAACTATCTAATATATATGAAAAGTGCAAGTGGTGTACGTGTCGTAACTAAATGAGGAAAAATGGCATGGATTGTGAAATCCAAAAGAACCCATATGTAATGAAATATAAAAAGTGTAAATGGTGAAAGTGTCTTAAAAATGACGTTTAAATGAACAAGAAATAAATATGAAAGATAAATGCAAATGATATCTATTTTAAGTTTGCCAAATTAATTCAAGGAAATCCTAATTTGAAATTCTTTCAAATTCTATGGAGATGAGAATCAATGGAAGATCGTGGAAACAAAGTTTGTCAAACTTAATCTTGTCAAAACTTAGGGTAAATCCCACAAAAGGTTTATCGATGGAAGAGATTTCCTAAAACCGAGCGTTTCTAAATTCTATTCTACTTGGGGAATTGAAACGAGGTCATAGAAAACTCTCCTATGATTTATTGAATCGTTGAATTCATCCTAAGGTTTATGAGGATTAATTCTTACAAATTAAGATTTTATTATTTTATTTTTTTTGGATTTTTATATTTTTTGTTTTTAGGGGTTTTTATAAAAAAAGAAGAAATAAAGAAAAAACAGAAAAATAAATGATGAAAACATTATTCACCTAACGCTCGGGATTAAATTTAAGCACGAGAAACCTGTCCCAGCGTTTACATCGTATCGTCAAGTGACTTATTTTTTAATTTTTTTTATATGAATTACAATAAAGATAAAGAAGAATCCAAAAAAAAAAAAAAGTAAAAAAAATAAATAAACAGCGAGATAAAGGATGTCCTAGTCTAACATTCAAAGGTTTAGATTTGAGAACAGAAAACCTCGTCCTAGCGTTTTCATCGAGTCGTCGGACAATTACAAAATAAATAAACTCACAGGAATTTAATATTGCAAGAAACAATGACGGAATTAAAATATATATATATATATATATATATATATATATATATATATATATATATATATATATATATATATATATATACACATGTTCTGGCCAAGATTACCGACGCTCGATATTTTCCTCTCTTGCAAACGGCTTCTCGAAAGGGCTCTTGCTAAGAATCACTATCTAAGAGGTTTTTTCTCTCAATTTATGAATCAATAACTAGGAGGAGGAGAGTCCTATTTATAGGAAAAGTAAATCCTAAAAATTAAGTCTGACCGCCTAAAACCTAGTCCAATTTGGACAGCGAAAGGGCAAATTAGGAAAAAGACAAAAAATAGAATTTTCTGGAACACGAGCACATGAAATCACGCGCCCTTTCACCGCCTATCCTTCAGCTAACGTGTGGTGTCGCCTTCCTATCTCTCTCTCATTTGGCTGACCAAAAGTGGGGCCCAGCCCTTTTGTCTTTCTCTCTATCTATCTAACTCTCTCTCTCTCTCTCTCTCACACACACACACACACTCCCTCTCTTGGCCGATAAGGAGATCCACCCGCCACATCTCTCTCTCTCGTTCTTCTCTTTTCTCTTTTCTTCTCTCTATCTCTCCTCTCATTCCTCTCTTTTCGGCTGACAAGGGGGCGAGGCCTACACCCATTTTCTCTCTCTCTCTCTCATACTTTGTTTCTTTTTCTTACCTCTCTCTCTCACAAAAAACCTTTTTTCTATATTTTTTTCTCTCCTTTATTCTATTTTCCCCATTTTCTTATTTTCTATTTTTTCTTTTCTTTTCTTTTTTTTTTTATTATTTCTCTCTATTTTTTTTTTGTATTTTATGAAAATAAAATAAAATTAAAACGAAAGTAAGCTATAAAATAAAGTATAAATTTTTTGCGAGACGGTCAAAATGTCGTGTCTATAGTGCTCAGAGAGACAAAGTTGCCATGGCTGGATGTCGAGGAAGGAGAAGCAGGGAGATGACGAACACTGGGTGCAGAATTCCTAAGAGCACGAGTAATAAAGGTCCCAACAAGGCGAGTAACGAGCTCAATACTCCAAATTTTGGTAGGGACAAGGGATTGGGTACGTTGGATTGGGACGAAAATAACTCTACTACGCCGCATTCTGCTTAATGGTTGGGTGTCGTTGGAATCTGAAGACATGGATAACATGAGCTGAGAAGCCGCAAGCTGAGAAGGCACAGGTTGAGGAGCTATAGGTCGAGAAGCAATAGGCTGAGAAGTTTTTTTGGGCGCTTTCTTTCTTTTTCCCAGAGCCAGGCTCTTAACGTGTTATATCTATTTATCATCCATCTCATCCGATTCAAAGGGGTCATTTGTCAAAACTTTACAAGAAGGGACTTCTAGAACCAAGAGCCTTAAGAGCTCAGCCACAACCTTGGGAATGAGACAAATATTCTTGCAGGCTCCTTCACCTGTACAAGGAAGTCCATTTAATATAAGATAACCCATTTGAGGTAAGATAAACGAATGGAATTCGGAAGACAAAATAAGACAAAGAAATAAAAAATTACTTGGAAAGTTAAAGTGTTTAGAAACAATTGGAGGTTGCCCTCTCTCCTCGGGGGAGAACTCCCACTCACCCTTGAAAAAGAGATACTTTTTTTTTTTCCCAACCCTTTATTGAAGATGGGAGATCAGTAAGGACATAATATTTCTTGATGGTTGAATAATAAAACCTCTTAGTTTTTTTATGAAATTTCAAGGAGCAAACACTTCTAATCATCTCTACCGTAAGAGGGACATTGTTCTCACGAGAAAGGAATAGGGCTCTCATTATCCGACGAAATGTAGTTGGGATTAATTGGATTGCGGTAATTTCTAACTGACAAAAACGATCACAAAGAAGAGGGGTAAGAGAAAGCCTAAGGCTATACACAAATATCTAGACAAAGAGGCAGATTTCATCATCTTTAACAAAGTAGGAACGCTCATTCTTATTCGGAATCCTAAATATGATCGAGTCAGGAATGTTGTATTTGGTTTGAAGCTTGTAAAGTCACTCAACCTTGAAATTGCTAGCACCATGATTCTCCCAATTAATAGGGAAATCAGTGGAAGGACAAGCATTGGTGGTCGTCGCCATTTTCGTAAGCGGAGTGGACGACGAACCAACCTCCATAGGACTGTCTGATGGACTAGAACCACAATAAGGACCAATAGAGAAAGGAAAAGAAGCGGAGTGTGAAAATAGCAAGAAATCAACCAAGGTACTAGAGAAAGAAAGCAAGAACACTTACTAAACTAGGATCGATGCAAAGAGATGTTGATCGTTCATCTCACTTCTTCAGATCGTCACGAAAGTCAAGAGAGCAAATGATGTGGAAAGATTTCTCATCTTTAAACTTGCGTCTAATAGAAGCCAAACAAAGGGTGAGGCCTCCTGGGCCAGATCATAGTATTAAAACGGCCTAGAATGGACAACCCATTATTTACCTTAGAATGGGCTAGCTGCAGCTAGCCCACAACTGCATGGAGGCGAGCTCATAAAAGCAATCCAACACCTGAATAAGGACTGACCCAATACAGCGGCCCAGTCTGATGGATTGATAAACAAACCCAATCAGTGGGAGGCCACAAAGAACTTGTCCGACCCCACGATCTCATGCAACATGATACCCGGAACAAACCCATGATCCCATGCGACGTGATATTCGGAACAACCCCAACAAAATAGCAACAAATCGTTGGAAGGTGATTTCACCAATGAACGACATAAACAAGAAGGTCTATAAATAAGAAAATGTATCAACAATTTAGATCACTTTAAGTACTTGAGTTTTCACCCTAAACAGATTAACTTATTCTCACGCCAAAGATTTTTTGGACGATACCACACCGTTGTCCTCCTTTGAGCTTATCAGTCTTGTAGGTTGCTGGTTTTACAAGTTGTTGAAGATCTTTGGTTGTTTGCTGGAGGCTTTTGGAAACATCACTCTCTTCTACGTGCATATAAAAGAAGGGCGGAGACTAAGAAATTTACATTTGTGGCTAGGAGCATGAGCAGCATTGAGCGCAAGAGGTGGGGATGGTTTTGGGCGGGTTGGTGCAGACAGTTTGGGTGTGGGAGTAGTGGTGTTGTAACTGTTGTTGTATAGACGTGGACTTGGGTGTGGGTATGGGGGTGATGTTATTTGTGTTTTAGAATTGGTGCAGACGTGGGGTATTGTGTGGCAAAAAAAGGTAAAAAAAGAAAAAAGAGAAAAGGGCGTGAGATTTGACGCCATGAACTCAAGCTATTTACACATTTGAATTACCAACTGAACTGCAATTGCCTATCAAAATAATTAAAAAGAACAAGGACGAAGGATCGACACCAGGCCTTTTCGGAGATTAGCAACCTGAAATAACACTTGAGCTACGCTGATTACTCATTGAATGTGACGGATATTTGTGCATTTCATGTTAATCTCAGCCATAGATTCATTTCAAGTAGCCATCAAAATGTCTTAGCATAACCTTTTGTGATTTATTAATAGATTTTAAATAAATGGTTGAGCCGTTCTAGACTGACTCTAAACAAAAATGACCATGCCCACGCCCGGCCCTAAAGCAAACACCCGACCCTCAAACTAACGAGCCTAAATTTTGGAACCCTAACCCTACTCATAGGCTCAAAAATCAAGCCCAAGTCCTAAAAAAGGTAATGGGTTGGGCGGGTTGGGCAGACCCTCGAGCCCATGACCACTCATAGGAGATGTGTGTGTGTGTGTGTGAGAGAGAGAGAGAGAGAAAGAGAGAGAGAGATCTCCATTGTCGAAGTCAATATCGGCAGCTTCGCCGACAGTGGTTTCGCCGAAGAAGAAAGGAGGAAGAAGATGGAGGAAAGTGTGAAAAATAAAAAATTAGAAGATATATGTAAGTCATTTTAAGGGTAAAATAATAATTTGGAAAATCTACATAGTAGTTCTATACCTTATCATATGTTAGGTTCCTAGACAACCTCGTCGGAGTCAGTTTCTCGACAATAGTCAGTCGTGCAATTATCGAGATGAGAGTATTATCTTCTATATAAATAGTCAAAATCTAGTTTTGTAAAATATGAGAAATTATTTATTAAATAAATTGTATTTTAATGTTAAATGGATCGAGTAAAATTTTGAATGTGAAAATTGGTTTTTATTTTTATCTTGTTTTTTTTATAATGTGTGACCTAACAAAATGTTAGTCCTATGAGATTGTGTGCGATTCGATTGGAGATTATTCCTATGAAATGTGCAATATAATAGTGTTGATTATCAATGTGATATTGTGCTCTGTAGCACGTGTGCTCCTACTATTAAAGATATTGCATGACTCTGATATTGACAACCTTAAATTGTTAGTGGTACAGGTTGTGATACTGTTATAACTCTCAATCGTGAGGAAAATAATCGTATGGTTAATATAGAAATATGTATATTGTATTTTATTATATAAAAGGAAGAATGACCAGTTGACTCAAATTTATCTGTGAGATTTTATACTACTTAGTGTATGACTATATTATGATTGTGAAAGTGGATTATGATAAATGTATTTGATTCATAAACTATTTTTATACTATGAAGTTAGTACATAGATAAAATATTTTAATCTCAGATGATTGAGATAAAGATTGATCCACTACTCTTGTTAGATGGAGTTGGGGAGTAATTTGACTCTTGAATCAGTCTTTTGAAAAATTGTAGGCCATATATAGTTGTTTGAGGGTTTTTTTTTTTTTTTTTTTTTTGTGTGTGTGTGTGTCTTTTGGTTGCCAAATGTAATATTTGGCATGATCATTATGATATTCTGATGTAACTTAAGATGAATTTGGTTGGACAGAATGAAGGTAGAATTGAATGTGCTTGATTTTGATTCTTTTGTTTGCTTGTCTAATGGAATCAAAAATTTGATTCCATTGGAATAAAAATGGATGTAATTGGATTCCATATTTCATGGAGCGGAATCGGATTACATAGTTCATGGCAGGGTTTTTTCCCGGGTTACACTTTGACCTATAATTCTCAATTTGAAACTGCCTTCGTTATTTCCTATAAATTAATTTTCTTAATTTATTTCTATATTAATCTGAATAAAAAATATTATTCATTAAATGACAGAAACTAAGGGCCCGTTTGGTAACCATTTCGTTCTCATCCCATGCAATGAGATAGGAATGGGATGTGATGAGAATCTTATTTCTTTCTTAGGAACATAATCGCGTTTGGTAACGACAATGTTTTGTTGGATCTGGAAACAGAATCGCGTTTGGTAACGATTTTATCCAAGAAATCAAGAACGAACTTTAAACCACAATTAAGAAATCATCAAGCAATCAAATCCTAAACCACAATCAAGAAATCATCAAGCAATCAAACCCTAAACCCCAATTGAAATCAAAATCCTAAACCCCAATTGAAATCAAAATCGAAATCCTAAACCCCAATCGAAATCGAAATCCTAAATCTTAATCAAAATCGAAATCGATTACAGCTTGAAATCGAAATCGAGATTTCGAAATTGAAATTGAAACCCTATTTCGATTTCGAATTCGAACCTATTGTTTGATTTCGATTTCGAAAACGAAATTGAAATCAATCAAAATCGAAATTAGGGTTTCGATGTCGATGCTAAGCAGACGATGAAGATGGGGACAGACGAAGGTGATAGAGGATAGAGAAGAAGTAGATGACAGCGACGGCGACGGCGACGGCGATGAAGGGCGGAGAAGAAGCAAACAAAGGCAATGGAGGATGGAAAAGAAGCAAACGACGGCGATGGAGGATGGAGAAGAAGCAGACAAAGGCAAAGCAGACGATGGAGGATGGCGAAGAACAACTATAAAAAAGGACGGACGACGAGATGAGGAGAAGGCCAGAGGAGGACGACGAACAACAAATGAGCAGAAGCACATGATTTGAACAACATTGAAAATAGGATGGGAATAGGTAGAAACAAAAAAAAAATTGTTTCTTATTTCTAAAGAAAAAAGAGGGATGGATTTTGGTTTTGGAATGGAATGAGAGCGGAAACAAAATTTACCAAACATTATGCCCAAACAAAAATCCTAAAAATCTAGAAATTGAATGAAATTTTTTAGGATGGGAATAGTTACCAAACTGGGCCTAAATATTTTTTTCTCAATTTTATATTTTTATTTTGAAAAAAAAAAAGGTTTTTTAATATTCTGTTTTTGTTTTGGGAATAGAATTAATAAAAAAAAATGTTCTCAATTTTTTCTGGGAATAAAAACATGTTTTTTGTTTCCAGATTTATGTTTATGTTTCCTACATAAAAACATATTGTTTTGTTCACAAAATTATATTTTGAATTAAAAAAAATTGAAAGTGAAAAAATTAGTTCATGTTCCCGAAATAAAAACATAAATTTAAAAAGGGCAGCCCAGTGCATGGAGCTGCTTGGCCTTTGTTATTGTTCCCGGAATAGAAACAAAAATCTAGGAACCAAAAATCTAATTGTTTTCTTGAATCAGAAATGAAAATTTGAGAACCAAAAACAATTATATAGAAAATGGAAGTGGAAATCTAAGAACAAAAAAATATGTTTCTATTCCTAAACAAAAATAAATATTTGAGAAAAAAATATATTTACGTTCCCAAAACGAACACAAAAATTTAAGAACAAAGCGATTTTAGTTGTTAATAGATTTTGAACATTTTTCACATGGGATATTACTCATATTTTGTAATCCTTTTTAAAATAAATTATTATTAGGTATATTTATGAATGAATTTGATCTCAAAATTAATATTAAAAAAATATTATTTCATTTCATTCATTTAAACATACAATAATAATCAAACAACATAATCAAATAGTGATTCAATTGACAAATTCATTCTATTCTTTCTCTCATTTCATTCCACCCTGATTTCATTTCATCCCACCAAATGAGCCTTTAGGGTGTGTTTGGTTAAAATGAAGGAAACGAGAAAAAAAAAATGAGACTACATTTTTTTTTAATTGTAAAAAGAAAGCTATTTTCTCTAGTGTTATTTAGTTAGAAAAGAAAAATAAAATGAAGGAAATTATTTCACTTTAATGTAATTTATTATTTTACCCTCATATATTGTAAAAATAAATTAAAAATTCTATTATCAAGTGTATAATTGTAAATTTTGTCCCCTCTTGAAAAATTCTCCTAGATTGTTTTCCCAAATTAGCGAGAAAAAAATTTTGCTTAAGAAATTATGCATTTCCTTCCTATTTGCCTTTTCATTTCATTTTCAAACCATGCCAAATAATTTTATTTTATTTTCATTTTTCATCATATTTTCTTTTCATTTCATTTTCAAACCATGCCAAACAAGTTTTTTTTTCCATCCTATTTTTTTTTCATTTTCTTTTTCATTTTTTCTTTTCCACCCAAACATAGGCACCCTTACGTTGCGTTTGGCATACTGGAGTTGAACATAATGGAATGGAATGATAATAGAATTGTTGATCAACCAGTTGAACAATAAGTTCCTCAAGAAGATAATGATACAACATTAAGGAGATCTACTAGAACAAGAAAATCAGCGATATCTAGTGATTATGTTGTGTATCTACAAGAATCGAACTTTAATATTGGATCCGAAAATGATCCTGAAACGTTTTCACAAGCCATGAGTTGCAAAGAATCGAAACTGTGGTACGATCCTATGAAAGATAAGATGAATTCTATGGCATCAAACCGAGTTTGCAATCTCGTTGAGTTGCTTGATGGTGCAAAAGCCATTGGATGTAAATGGGTCTTCAAAACAAAGAAATACTCATTGGGCAACGTTGAAAGATATAAAGCAAGACTCGTTGCTAAAGGATTTACTCAAAAAGAAGGAATCGATTACAAGGAGACTTTTTCTCCTATGTCTAAGAAAGATTCTCTTCGTATCATTCTAGTATTAGTTGCACATTTTGACTTAGAGTTGCAACAAATGGATGTGAAAACGACCTTTCTTAATGGAGATCTAGAGAAAAAGGTTTACATGAAACAATCAGAAGGATTTTTCTCTAATGGTGGTGAGCATTTGGTGTTCAAGCTTAAGAAATCCATATATGGTTTAAAACAAGCTTCCCGTCAATGATATTTAAAGTTTCATGATGTTATCTCTTCATTTGAATTTGTGGAGAACATCATGGATCAATGTATATACCAGAAGGTCAGTGGGAGTAAGACTTGTTTTCTTATTCTGTATGTGGATGACAATTTACTTGCAACCAATGACAAGGGATTGCTATATGAGGTGAAACAATTTCTCTCTGAAAACTTTGATATGAAGGATATGGGTAATGTGTCTTATGTCATTGGCATTAAGATTCATAGAGACAGATTTCGAGGGATTTTGGGTCTGTCTCAAGAGACCTATATCAACAAAGTTTTAGAGAGATTTCGGATGAAAGATTGTTCACCAAGTATAGCTCCCATTGTGAAGGGTAACAGGTTTAATTTAAACCAGTGCCCGAAGAACGATTTTGAGCTGGAACAAATGAAAAACATTCCTTATACTTCTGCAGTTGGAAGCTTAATGTATGCTAAGGTTTGCACTAGACCTGACATTGCATTTGCTGTTGGGATATTGGAAAGATATCAGAGTAATCCAGGTATAGACCACTGGAGTGCTGCAAAGAAGGTGCTGAGATACCTTCAAGGGACAAAAGACTACATGTGTAAGACCCTGATTTATAGCACGTACGTTATTTTAAATTTCAATTGAGAGCATTTAGAAAATTTCAAGAAAAATTGAGTTAAAAATATATATAAAATAAAATAAAGATAAAATAAAAATGATTGGGTCAAATTGCAAATTTAGAAACTTATTCTAAATTTGAGATGCAAAATTTGTAGAATAAAAATTTTAGGGATCAGAATGCAATTTAAGAAATCCTAAAAGATGGATGGGATAAAATAAAGACTTAATGGGAAATAGGGGGAGAAAAGTGCAATTAAACCAAATGTTTTTTTTATAAAAAAAAAATATATATGTATATATCCGTAAGTTTCGAATCCGGCCGGCCGACAAGGAGATTGGGAAGAGTGGAGATCGACGTGGCGAGCAACCAATCGATTTTACACCACCATTTTCAATCATATATATACATGTGCCTACCATTTCAAACGCTACAAGGAAGAACGATCCAGAAATCTAGAGAGAGAAACGGAGGAGTGGAGCGTCGGTGCCGCCGTGTAATCGCCGGCGTTCTGTCGCGCATGTGTGCGACAGAGTATGCATGTGTTCCTCCTGTGTGCATGTATGAGGGTGGGGTTGTCCGGTGTGTGTATGCAGGTGATCGGCGATCGTCGTGTGAGTGGGTATTCCTCCGACGGCAGTGGTGGCGGTGGTGGGTGTGTGTTACTGTTTGATCAACTGGGGTAAACGACGGAGACCGTGGCGGCATGAGTTTGACCGTTGGTGTGTGTGTAGGTCGTTACGGTTGGGCGTGTACGGTTTAGGTGGGTAGACGAGATCGGTGGGGGAAGTGGCCGGTGGTGGTTGGTGAACCGTGGTGGGGGATGGAGTAGGGCCGGCGGTAAGAGCGACGAGGCGTGGGAGGTCTCGGGTGGACGGAAATGGTAGAGAGAGAGAGGGTGGTCGCCGATATTTTTTAACCGAAACAGTGAACGCAAACAGAGAAGAAATAGAAAGAAAAAAGAAAAAAAAGAAAAAAGAAAGAAAGAAAAGGAAAAAAGGAAGAAATTGCAGAAACTACCCCAGGAAAATCCAAAACCCATCTCGTGGTCGCCGAATGGTTCAGAAACAGGTAAAATTTCAATCGGTTATTAATTTTCGTTAAATTAAATCGTATTTAGCGTTACAAATCCAAAAAATCGTAATAATTTCGTAATGATTAATTAATTTTAAGTATGTGGTACATAAAATAGTAATGATTCGAAATATAAGGTCTGTATTGTATGATTAGGATGTTTTAGATGAGATATTAATTTAGGCTCTGTCACTGTTAGGTTCGCAAGCACCGACGTCCAGATAAAGTATGATCAGTGTCAGTTTTGCAAAACAGATATCGAGGTGAGTGTACTGTCTTCTTGCTAAATTATTTTTGTATGTATATATGATGAAATGTTGATTTACTTAAACCGTACGATTTTATAAATTATATGGATCAAGCGGGAGGTGGGTGAGTTGGTAAACTGGATTTCCGGAAGATTTCGGTGGTTTTCAAAATGAAGTTGAAAATGATTTTTTGTTGGATTTGGTGAAATCAAATGGTGTTTTTAAAAGAAAATAGAAAACATCTGTTTTCTAGAAATACCTGGTTTTCTAAAAATAAAGGGTGGAAAAGTGGTTTTAATAAAATCAGACGTTTTCTTTAGAAGAAAGTGTGATATATGATTTTTGGATTTAAAAGTTGGTTTTAAGACAAAGAGATAGACGTGGTAATTTGACGATGTTGAGTAGACGATATTTATTGAGTTGTGATTCGATGATACTGTATTTGATTTGATAATGCCATAGTATTTATCTATTTTGGTAGAGTGATGTTATCCGCTTCGGTAAAGTGATGTTAGACGTTTATACTGCACAGTGATTATCCGCTTTGGCGGAGTGATGGGTGTTCGTAGGAAGGCATATCCTACGGATGGTACGGTACCGTTGCAAACTCCCGATCGTGAGATTAAATGATCACTAGGGCTGGTCAGTGTGTGTGTTTGAGATATGGTGTTTTACTTATATTGGGTAATTTATTATTTACTCTGGTGATTGATATGATTTTATATTAGATGGATTTGGATGAAACTTATACTTATGGGTTTATTTCCACTTCTATATTATGGAGAATTTTATTAGTTACGCGTTGTTTACATACCTACGCTTGATCCATTTAGATGTTGTAGAGTATTTATTATTACAAAATATTTTTATTAAGAAGGTAGTACACTCGCAAGTAAAATAGTTAGGAGTCGGTTGGTCCCCTACTGGCGCTAGATAGAGTTATGCGGGTCATGCGATGGAGTCATTTGAGAGGGATTTTGAGGCGAGGTGTCAGAGATGAATCTAAGTGAGATTCATGGGATTCGAATTTTGGTTATTCTTGTAGTTCGGACAGTGTGTCCTCATCAATGAGAATTATGTATATGTTGTACATATCATTTGTTTGTATATTTTTATTTATTGTGGTTGTCTAGTCAGTTAGGTGATGTCATGTTGACATCACGTCGGCCCCAGGGCGACGGGAGTCCAGGGTGGGGTGTGACAATTTTGGTATCAGAGCCTAGGTTATAGGTTCTGTAGACTTGTCAGGGATCTTGACAGTAGAAGTCCATAAGATAGGAGGACGTGCCAGTCATCTAATCAGTAGAGGACAGGAGATAGGGTGTCAATAAGTTAGTTAGGTTCGTGAGTGTGAGTTCTTTTATTACATTAGTCGGTGTATTGGCATGGTGCTCAGAGGGTTGTCTTGTTGGCAGGTAGTATGGTGGAAAATAGGTAGAGCGCAATTGTGGGAGTGCTAATAGTTAGAAATGTGAGATTTTAATTAAGAAACAACTATATGCGTATTAGGTGGTGACGAGATAACTACCGATAGCACCCAATAAGTTATTTAATAAGTCGTTAATAAAATAGTAGATAGTATAGCAAAACACATTTAAGTTGGAATACGAAATGATATTCAAATAAAATATATCATTGCCTTCTAGACAATATGAAAGACATCTTATAATAATAATAATAATAAAAAAAAAAATAAAAAAATAAAAAAAAAAAAAAAAAAAAAAAAATTGTTCTATTAGTTGGAAAATAACGACGTGAGAAAAACTGTGATAAGAAGGTAGGGCAAAAGCTTATGGAACCGGAAGATATAGCAAACGTAATAGAAATGATATGTAGGAAGTAGCTGACAATTGTGGGTCTGGGATGAAAATAAGTACGCATATAAATAGAGTCGGTTTATATGAGGTAGAGCTAAATCTTAAACAAAAAAAAAATCAAATCAAAGGGTGTATTGTCTGGAAGGTGTAATTAGTACCCGAATTAGTTTGATAATGGGTTTGGGAGGTTAGAAAAGTGTTAAAGAAAGGATATCAAAAATTCAGTATGTGGGTGTTGGGCACCAGATAAAACAAGTTCAGGCGGTGGATAATGTAGTAGTTAGGGATTTTCCTAAGTAGTTTCGGGAGCTGTCGAGGCGCTGGTAAGTGTGATTAATAATTGTGATTAGTGTAAAATAAGTTTCATAATATTAAGACGTGAACGTTTGGCTCATTAAGTTGGTTAAATATAATCATGTTGATAAGATGCGGAAAATTGGGATTTGGAATTATAACTTTAGGGGACTTTAAAGGTGGTCGCCGTGGTGATAGTAATTAAAAATTTGTCGAATAGTGGAAATGTGAGTAAATTAGTTTTTGGTTTAGGAAGTCTCTATAGGAGAAGCCTTATGACGACTTTGGGAAACCGGGTTATTACAATAAATTAGACCATTAACTCATGGTTAATGTAGACCTAGTGTTTTATCCAGAACGATCCAGTGTTGGTACCCGCCGGGTAGAATGGACGGTTGGTTAAATTAACTTGCAAAAGACCAGGAGGTTAGATTGAGGATATTATCAGTTGAATGTTAGAGACTATGACGTGGTGAAAATGATGACTCGGTCAAGAGTAGAAAAGAGTTTGTGGAACGTTTCTAGAGTGTGTTACTAATGCTGAAAGGGAAGTAATAGTATGCAAAATGTAATAAATGTGAGACGGGTTGAATCAAGTGATAATTTTAGAATATGTGATTTTGGAAAGAGAATTCAAGTGAATCTAAAGGGAGTATGGAGAAAACCAAAAAGTGACTGGAATTTGAAATTTCTAGAGTAGCAGTAATTGTAGTTATCTTCATAATTTAGCAACATCTCCTGTATGACGAGAATTGTGGAATATGCATTGATTACCAGAGTTTGACATATTTGTTTATTTACGAGGAGCTAAATTTGAGGTAGAGGCGTTGAATAAACATTGATCAAAGACTACAACTGTACTATCCATTAGTATTCCGGAAAGGCTAATGTTGTAGTAAATGCTTGAGACGAAAATCAGTAAACGTGGTTACGCATATTCAGGTTGTACATGCTAACGTATGTGTTAAGTTGAGATCCTTGTAAGTTCAGTGGGCGGTTGGTCAGATGACCACGCTGTTTGAGTTTTTGGTTTGAAATCGACATTGATTGATTGGGTGGTAGAAGCGCAGAAGTCGGATGTCCAGTTGGGAAAGATTAGAGAGGAAATGGAAAATGGTCACAGAGCTAACTATCGTGTCAGGGGTAATGATGAAGTAGGGATAATTGGAAATAGATTGTGTGTTCCTAATGATGCTCATATGATAGAAGAAACCTTATAAAAGGTGCATAGAACAATATATGCAATGCCCTGATAATATTAAACTATATTGAGATTGCGTGAATATTATTAGTAGATTGGAATGGAAAGAGAAATTGCAGCATTTGTTGTTAGGCGTCTTGTTTGTTAGTAAAGATAAGGTCGAGTGGTAATACCTAGGTGGGTTATTGTAGCTTTAACCTATTTCCGAAGGAAAAGAGGAGAGTAGCCCGATGGATGTTTTCTTAATATGTATGCCAAGTGTATATTGACGGAGTTGCTCGGTCACATAAGGCACCGGTTTAACGCAAATGTCGAATAATGTTGGGTTAAGACAACTATTTTAAATCAAAAGTGGAAAAATATATATATATATAGAGAGAGAATATATATATATATATATATATATATATATATATATATATAATAGTAATAAATTTGAATGTTGAATTATACATTTGATGAGGATTAGCGGCGCTTAGATTAAAACTTTAGCATATGTTGATAAATTGACTTATGAGTATACAAAAATGCAGTATTGAATGGTGATAATTTAAATCGACATGTTGTAAATATGGGAAGTTAGGAAGTATTTCCAGATAATAATTCTCAAACGGAGAAACTGTATATGAGAAACTGTAGTATTGGAATTTGATAATTATTTGACGTTCTAGTCAAGGTTCCATATTGCCTTGAGTGTCAAGTTGAGAGTTCGTAATTCTTCGTATTTGTAGATTAACGGTCAATTGAGAAGTGCGGTTCAAACATTGAAGGATATGTTGAGGAATTGCGTTTGGGAATTTCTGGTAGCGAAGAGGATCACGTGGTGCTAATAGAATGTGTTTAAACTCATAGATACCTTTTCGATGATCGAGGTGGTACCGTATAATGCGTTGTAAAAAAAAAAAAAAAAACGGAGTTGATAAAAAGAACTCAACTAGATGCATTGATCTTCTACTAATTATTAGGCGAAGTCAGCATGTGAGGTCACTGAGGTCTCATGAGGGAAGAATAATTTGAATTATCCCGAATGACTTTTGTGATGTCCTGAAATTTTGTATTTAGAATGTAGTTAGGTACTCCGATCCACATTTATATATGTTTAAAGTATGAGTAGGTAGACTGAAACATAATTGAAGCACGTGGCTTTGCCAGGAACTTGATTAGATGTGAAGGCATGAAATGAATTTTTATAAATGACCCGTTAAACATATTTTAATACGTGTTGATGTGGTTTGGTGATATTTATGTGGTTTGACGCATTAACATCGTGCGGAAATGTTCTTTTTTTTTTTTTTGTTTTGTTAATGTGGGATTGTGATACGAAGTATAAAACGTTCATGGGATTATTGGAAGTTCTGATGTAACTACTGCAATCGATGATTGTTAGTCTCTCGACCCAATTCACGTGGGTTTTGAGCTAGCGGTTGCTTATGAGATTAGTTACGAGTATTGTTAATTTAAATGGGAATGAAGATATTGTTACAAACGGGTTGCCTGGAAATTGTTGGACAAAATGGATAAATGTTGGTTGTGGGAAATTACTGAGGTCGTAGACCTTTTGGAAAGGAGATTCTTTGATAGTTGATTGTTGATGTTTAGTGTTACCAACCAAAGTACATCCTGGTTGTCGATTGTTACCATAATGTTGGCCGCTGCAAATGAAAATGTTACGATAGGTGGAATAATTTAATGGAAGATGACGGTTACAAATTGAGGGTGACATTCGGGTATGGGACCCTACATAGGAAACAATTGTCCTAGAATCAAGTGTAACTAATATGACCATATGGTGTGACTCTGGATTTTGATTAGATGGACCAAAACTTTAATTCCTATTGGTTTAACAAAAATTTCGGGTTGAAATTTTTTTTAGGAGGGAAGAGTTGTAAGACCCCGATTTATAACACGTACGTCATTTTAAATTTCAATTGAGAGCATTTAGAAAATTTTGGAAAAAATTGAGTTAAAAATATATATATATAATAAAATAAAAATGATTGGGTCAAATTGCAAATTTAGAAACTTATTCTAAATTTGAGATGCAAAATTTGTAGAATAAAAGTTTTAGGGATCAGAATGCAATTTAAGAAATCCTAAAAGATGAATGGGATTAAATAAAGACTTAATGGGAAATAGGGAGAGAAAAGTGCAATTAAACCAAATGTTTTTTTTATAAAAAAAAATATATGTATATATCCGTGAGTTTCGAATCCGGCCGGCCGACAGGGAGATCGGGAAGAGTAGGGATCGACGTGGTGAGCAATTAATCGATTTCACACTACCATTTTCATGCATATATATACATGTGCCTACCATTTCAAACGCTACAAGGAAAAACGATCCAGAAATCTAGAGAGAGAAACGGAAGAGCGGAGCGTCGGTGCCGCCGTGTAATTGCCGGCGTTTTATCGCCGGCGTGTGTGCGACAGAGTATGCGTGTGTTCCTCCTGTGTGCATGTATGAGGGTGGGGTTGTCCAGTGTGTATGTACAGGTGATCGGCGATCGTCGTGTGAGTGGGTATTCCTCCGACGGCAGTAGTGGCAGTGGTGGGTGTGTGTTCTGTTTACTGTTTGATCAACTGGGGTAAACGACGGAGACAGTGGTGGCATGAGTTTGGCCGTTGGTGTGGGGGGGGTCGTTACGGTTGGGCGTGTACGGTTTAGGTGGGTAGACGAGATCGGTGGGGGAAGTGGCCGGTGGTGGTTGGTGAACCATGGTGGGGGATGGAGTAAGGCCGGCGGTAAAAGCGACGAGGCGTGGGAGGTCTCGGGTGGACGGAAATGGTAGAGAGAGAGAGAAGGTGGCCACCAATATTTTTTAACCGAAACAGAAACAGTGAACGCAAACAGAGAAGAAAGAGAAAGAAAAAAAAAAGAAAAAAGAAAAAAAACAAAGGAAAAAGGGAGAAATTGCAGAAACTACCTCAGGAAAATCCAAAACCCATCTCGTGGTCGCTGAACGATTCGAAAACAGGTGAAATTTCAATCCGTTATTAATTTTCGTTAAATTAAATCGTATTTAGCGTTACAAATCCAAAAAATCGTAATAATTTCATAGCGATTAATTAATTTTAAGTACGTGGTACATAAAATAGTAACGATTCGGAATATAGGCTCTGTATTGTATGATTAGGATGTTTTAGATAATATATTAATTTAGGCTCTGTCACTGTTAGGTTCGTAGGCACCGACGTCCAGATAAAGTATGATCAGTGTCAGTTTTGCAAAACAGATATCGAGGTGAGTATACTGTCTTCTTGCTAAATTATTTTTGTATGTATATATGATGAAATGTTGGTTTACTTAAACCGTACGATTTTATAAATTATATGGATCAAGCGGGAGGTGAGTGAGTTGGTAAACTGGATTTCCGGAAGATTTTGTGGTTTTCGAATTGAAATTGAAAATGAATTTTTGTTGGATTTGGTGAAATCAAATAGTATTTTTAAAAAAAAAAATAGAAAACATCTGTTTTCTAGAAATACCTGATTTTCTAAAAATAAAGAGTGGAAAAGTGGTTTTAATAAAATCAGACGTTTTCTTTAAAAGAAAGTGTGATATATGATTTTTGGATTTAAAAGTTGGTTTTGAGACAAAGAGATAGACGTGGTAATTTAACGATGTCGAGTAGGCAATATTTATTGAGTTGTGATTCGATGATACTGTATTTGATTTGACGATATCATAGTATTTATCTGTTTTGATAGAGTGATGTTATCTGCTTTGGCAGAGTAATGTTAGATGTTTATACTGCGCAGTGATTATCCGCTTCAGTGGAGTGATGGGTGTTCATAGGAAGGCATATCCTATGGATGGTACGGTACCGTTGCAAACTCCCGATCGTGAGGTTAAAACGATCACTAGGGCTGGCCAGTGTGTGTGTTTGAGATGTGGTGTTTTACTTATATTGGGTAATTTATTATTTACTCTGGTGATTGATATGATTTTATATTAGATGGATTTGGATGAAACTTATACTTATGGGTTTATTTTCACTTTTATATTATGGAGAATTTTATTAGTTACGCGTTGTTTACATACCTACGCTTGATCCATTTAGATGTTGTAGAGTATTTATTATTACGAAATATTTTTACTAAGAAGGCAGTACATTCGCAAGTAAAACAGCTAGGAGTCGGTCGGTCCCCTACTGGCGCTAGATAGAGTTATGTGGATCATGCGATAAAGTCATTTGAGAGGGATTTTGAGGCGAGGTGTCAGAGATGAATCTAAGTGAGATTCATGTGATTTGAATTTTGGTTATTCTTGTAGTTCGGACAGTGTGTCCCCATCAATGAGAATTATGTATATGTTGTACATATCATTTGTTTGTATATTTTTATTTATTGTGGTTGTCTAGTCAGTTAGGTGATGTCATGTCGACGTCACGCCAGCCCCAGGGCGACGGGAGTCCGGGGTGGAGTGTGACAACATGCTTATGTACAGACGGAATGAAAATTTGGAAGTGATTGGCTACTCTGATTTAGACTACGCTGGCTACATTGATTCACAAAAATCAACTATAAGGTATGTTTTCATGCTAGCTTGTCACAACCCGTCCCGGACACCCGTCATCTCGAGGCTGGCGTGACCACAACATGACATCACCAATGCCCAAATAACTCAACGAATGACAATATACACCTACAGTATAATACAAACTTTTACTATGGGGGACACACCTGTCCCGAAATATCATTAGCTAAAAGTATTTATCCATGAACCTTTTATAGGTTCGCCCTTGGCAGCTTCTCTCAATCGCCTATATGACTTCATCACGTAGCTCTACCTAGTGCCAGTAGGGGACCGATTCCTAACTGTTGTACCTGCGAGTGTACTGTCTTCTTAGTAAAATATTTTTAAAATATTAATACGTTCTAAATATTTCCACAATTTAGTATGGATCAAGCATAAGTATATAAGCAATGAAAATAAAGTGATATAGATAAGTTCCAACCAAATCTATCTAGTATAAAATCATACCAATCATCATAATAAATAATATTAAATCAACCAATATACGTAAAACACCACATCTCAAGCACCAATCTCAAACACACACCTCCAACACACACACACTGGCCAGCCCTAGTGATCGTTTTAACCTCACGATTGGGAGTTGCAACGGTACCGTAACATCCGTAGAAATGCCTTTCTATGAAATATCCACACCCCTTTTTGGGGAGATGTATAATCCACATCCCTTACGAGGAGAAACAGAATCCACACCCCTTACGGGGAGAAACAACTATGGCATCGTCAAAATCAAATACAATATCATCGAATCACAACTCAATAAATATCGTCTACTCAACATCATCAAATTACCACGTCTATCTCTTTTCCTCAACACCAACATTTACATCCAAAAATCATATTTCATATCTTCTTTTAAAGAAAACGTCTAATTTTATCAAAATTATTTTTCTACCCTTTTATTTATAGAAAACCCGGCATTTTTTTTAGAAAAATAGATATTTTCTATTGTCCTTTAGAAAAACACCGTCTGATTTCACCGAAACCAATCAAAAATTTATTTTTAACTTCTTTCCGAAAACCATCGAAATCTTCCGAAAAATCCAGTTTACCAACTCCCTCAATACTGCTTGATCCATATCATTTATGAATTCATACCGTTTAAATAATCACATGTTTCATCATGTATATTCATAGAAAAATAGTTCCGCAAGAAGACAGTACACTCACCTGAATATCCGTTTTTGTAGACTTAACCGCTTATTCCCTACCGGTACTCCGGTGCCTGCGAACCTAATAGAGACAGAGCCTAAATTAATATTTTGTATAAAAACACCCTAATTTCCTATTCCCCGTCTTTTCTTTTAGAATATCATTATTAAATTAACCTTGCTCCGTTTCGGTTTACTTATATCAACTTTATTCATGTGAACGGTCTCATTACTTCCTATCACTATTTCAATTTAAACAATTAAATACATATATTAAAGAAGTTCGAAGTTCTACCTTTCCCAGATTTTTCGATGGCCGTGAGATTGGATTTTTATTTATGCTGGGGTGGTTTGTGCAAATTTCCTTTTTCTTTTTCTTTTCTTCTTTTTTTTTTTTTTTTCCTTTTTCTTTTCTTTTCTTTTCTCTCTCTTTTTTTTTTTTTTTTTTCGTTTCCTATGTCTCCTTCCCGTTTCTGTTTACTGTTCCCTACACCGTCGGCGCCTTCCAACCCTTCCGGCCACTGTCCGCCGGCCAACCCACAACCGACCACCCACCTACACTTACGGCAGCACACACCGCCCTCATACCGAGACAACCACACACCCACACACACATACCCACTTCCTCTCTCTCTAACTCTCCGGCGACAACTCCGGCGATCCACACACACCACCGAACAGCAACACGACCGGACCAAACACACCCTCTCACGTACAGCACACAAGACGATTGCAAACCACACCCAAACACACACAAACACGAATATCCGAAACACACACACACACACACACACACACACACCCGTTTGGACAAAACCGTACCTCCGACCGAATCAAACCAACGAACCCTTCCCAACGTTGACGATCACCGTCAAACGATCAGAAAACACACACACCCATGCCGGAACAGCGTCGTCGCTCCGAACCCATCACCGCCGGCCAACCCCCCCCCCCCTCTCTCTCTCTCTCTAGAATTTGGTGTTTTTTTTTTGTTTTTTTTTTTTTCTGATTTTCCTCCTCTTTTTTTGAGGTTTTCTCCTTATCCAGATCATAGTTTAGATGCATGAATTGAGTGGATCCATTTAATCTCAGCTCGCCACGTTGATCGGCTCTCGATCCTTCTTCCTTCCATTTTTCCTTTTTTTCTCTGTTTCCGTTTGATCACAGACACTGTATGTATATGCATATATATATATATAATTCTTTTCTCTAATTACATTATCCTCCCCCATATTTCCTTTACATTATGAATAAAACCTCAAATTTAAATTTTGATCTATATATATATTTTAAATTACGAATTGATCCCTTTAGAATTTTAAATCAAATAATAAATTACCCCATCTACCCTGTTATTTTTGAAATGTTATGAAATATGACTTAAATCAAGAATTAGGGTCTTACATAGCTGGTGGAGCTATATCGTGGAAAAGCGCAAAGCAAACTTTGACTGCCACTTCCACTATGGAAGCTGAGTTCGTATCGTGTTTTGAGGCTACCTCGCATGATGTATGGATGAAGAGTTTTATTTCTGGGCTTAGAATTATAGATTCGATTTCTAGGCCACTAAGGATATATTGTGACAATTCAACTACTGTTTTTATGGCTAAGAATAACAAAAGTGATAGTCGAAGTAAGCACATCGGCATCAAGTATCTAGCCATAAGGGAACATGTTAAAGATAAGACAGTGGTCATTGAACATGTTAGCATTGAATTGATGATTGTTGATCCTTTGACTAAAGGCATGCCACCATTGAAATTTAAGGATCATGTAGATAGGATGGGACTTGGTTCATTTATGTGATTTTCGTTGTAAGAACGAATTTTTATGAAACTCTATTTGTGATATTTTCTCATATTTGACTTCCTTTGTGTACACATTTATTTATTTGAGAAACATCATTGAAGTTAGAACCTAGAATAAACATAAGCTTTATTCATTAAAGTTATATGGGCTATAATGAGAAATGAGGTGCATTGTAATGCATGAAAGATAATACTCGCTTTAGAGGACCTATCGCCATGATTCATGTATTTCGTTTCTTACTGTGATAAATGATGGAATATATATATGGACCAACTGGGAGAATGTTGATTTTTTTCCTAAAAATCCTCAAGAACATGGTTCATTCTTCCACCATTTTAGGAAAGTGGATCAACTTCCTCCAATCACCTTTGAACCCACGTCATGAACACCCTCCTCTTTTGTAGATCATGGCCACCACCACAAGAGTGGGTTAAGTGGGTTATAAAACGTAGGTTTATGAGTGGCTAACTGTCCACTACCTTTCTGCACGTCCAAGAGCAGCTCTGTGATGGGCAAAGTCTATATAAAGAGGTTGTGCATTTGGTTTTGGTTCCCTAAGCCTATAATCTCATTTTCGAAATCATATACACCATCAAACCGAGATTGACTAAGGTTTAGAAGAGCCTTAACCCAAAACCAATATTTCTCGTGATCTTGAGCAACCGAGAACAGCAATGGCCGGAAGTACGCATCGATTCGTTCGTTTTTCATTTCCGCATTGATCTAATTGCTTATTTTATTTGCATGAGCACGTTTAGATCGTTAAATCTTATCCCACAATTTCAACATTTATTTTGTTAGTTGGATCATTTGATTTCAAGAGCTATTATTAGAGGATAATGATCGTTTTCTGGGAAGAAAATGTCTAACCAATCGTAAGCACCTAAGAGGATGCGAATTTTGCTTCAAGAAAATATCATCAAAAGATGGTCTTGACCAACAAATTTTTTGTATTATTATTGGAAAAGAACTGTAATTGTGATATTATTTATTTGTATTTTATTTTATTTTAATTTATTACTGAGCAATATAAAATTTTAATGTCTATTTCGATAATAGAAAGTGCTAGTGTATTTTACATTTTAAAATATTTATCGTCACTTGTATTGAGTTTTTAAATATTTGTTTTGAATTGTTCTAAATTTTGTAATATCTAACAACAAACTTCACTAAGGGTTGCATTTTTATTGTTAATGGGTTTTATTTTGTTGCATATATATTTGCAATTTTTTATTAAAATATTTTTTAGCTAATAGTTAAGTATAGTAATTATAATTACTATTTGAATTCACCATTAATTTCAACATAACAAACTATATATAATATTGTGACACTATACAAGATTTACACTCGGGAGAAGTGGCGAGTAAGTTTACGACACAGAGATTGTCGGATAGGTCGAACGCCATTATTGTAAACTAAACGAGACCAAACACATTTTTGTAAATAAAGTTAATCCCTAGACAAACTTTTCCCTAAATATCTCAATATAATATTAGTATAGTTAGATTAATTAACTTAGTATTAATATTAATTAATTATAAACTCAATTTATGTTGCCTAAATAAAGTTAATTAGGTTATGACAATCGCGGTACTCGATAATAATCTCAACCAATCTCTATGGATACGACAACCCCTACTTCTTTCCGTCTATATTAAAACTTGACCCATACACTTGCGGTGAAAGTGACGACATAATATCCCGCCGCCAATAATACTGTCTACTATTCTCAAAAATTGTTTTCAGAATGCTTGTTGAATGTATTTTGATTGAATCCAATTGTTTTAGTATATTATCAAACATGTTTGTTGAGTGTACAATTGTCTGATAATTTCTCGTCAATCCAAGCGTAGTAGATAACTTTTCATTGGAATATTATCAAACATGAATTGGTTTCAAGCATAACACCAGTAGTGGAAACTTCTTATATAGAGAACACGGAGTCCAGAAACATAGATATATACTATGAAGTTGTGAATTATACTAGCTATTCCAAAGCACGCACATCTTCCATTTCTGTTTGACATTTGTCTACAATTTTGACATTCCTTGCAACATTGAATCTAGTTCAACGAAGTCTTTAATTCAAGGAAACAAAGGCATATCAGTTGTATCTCATCCAAAATCACCAAGAACAAATCAATACCACTACAAAAACCTTATAACTGAGCCAATCATTTCCAGTTGCCAATCATTTTTCTCCATTTGCTAGGCAGTATGATTCTCTGCAAGCATGTCCAGAAAAAAAAAAAAAAAAAAAAGGTAAAATTGAAAAAATCAACAGATTTAGAAAACCTAAGGTATCAAATACTCGAGTTGTTTACACTTTTACAATATTTTTAAAACAAAATTACTGAAATAGTGCGGATCTCAACTTATTTACATTTCTAATGCTACCCGGGGTTCGGAATCCCGGGTTTGTGGGGCCCGCGGTATACCCGGGGTTCAGAACCCAGGGTATACGAAATAAAAAATAAAAATAAAAATTGGTATATGGCATTATACCCGGGTACCAAACCCCGGGTATAACCCGAATTTAAAAAAAAAAAAAAAATCATTTTTGCCCAAGAAATTTTTAAATTTTTTGGCAACTTTAAGTTGATTAACAATGGTCTATTGATATTTTAAATAAATCTAATTTTTTTGTACATAAATTAGGTTCAAAACACTATATAATACTTTTTACAACACTAAAATCGGATAAGTGAATGAATTTTAAAAAATCGCCAAAGTTGACCAGATGAGTTGTTTCGATAACGGCAGAATTTTTTTCGGCAATTTAGAATTAACAAAAGATTGTATGTCCATAACAGAAATGAACCAATTTTTTTGTATATAAACTATGTTCATGATACTACATAACAAAACTTAGAACACTAAAAACGGACAAATTGATGAATTTTAAATAATCGCCAAAATTGATCAGACGAGTTGTTTCGATGACGATGCAGTTTTTTTTAAAATTTTGAGTTAACAAAAAATGGTCGTCTATCCATAACAGAAATGATCTTGATTTTTTTGTATACAAACTACGTTCATAACGCTAAATAATAAAATCGAGAACACCAAAAACGGATAATATGTTATCGAGAGAAAATAAAACTTACGTAAAATAATATAAAACGTTTAGATGGACATAATTTTGTGTTCGGTGGTCCGTTTGGGGTGATTTTTTTTTTTGATTTGGGGTATTTTTTCGAGATCTAGGCGCCGCAAACTGGTAAAGGCGGTTTGGTCCAGTATTTTTTTAAATAAAGCCCGTTTGCACCTTCAATTTTGAATTTAAAGTGTTGGGTGAATAAATTTATAATCTTCGTTGCGAACATGTGTCTTGTTTTGTTAATAAAATTGAAATCTTCAAAAGCTAGAGTGATAACTCAAATCAGACCCAACTTTTAAAAAAAAAATTGCCCCCAACAGATCACCGAGTGTAAAGTTATGTCCATCCAAACATTGAAGAGTAATATAGTGTTTTTTTTTTTAAACGTTGAAGAGTAATAAAATGTTATGATAATAACTATTATTTAAAAATTATTCACTAATCCGTTTTTGGTATTCTCGATTTTATTATTTAGCGTTATGAACGTAATTTGTATACAAAAAAATCAGGATAATTTCTACTACGGATAGATGACCATTTTTTGTTAACTCAAAATTTTCAAAAAAACTGCATCATTATCGAAACAACTCGTCTGATCAACTTTGACGATTATTTAAAATTTATTCACTTGTCCGTTTTTAGTGTTCTAAGTTTTGTTATGTAGTATTATGAATATAATTTATATACAAAAAATTTGGTTCATTTCTGTTACGGATATACAATCTTTTGTTAATTTTAAATTGCCAAAAAAAATTCCGCCGTTATCGAAACAACTCATCTGGTCAACTTTGGCGATTTTTTAAAATTCATTCACCTGTCCGTTTTTAGTGTTGTAAAAAAGCATTATATAGTGTTTTGAACCTAATTTATGCACAAAAAAATTAGATTTATTTAAAATATCGATAGACCACCGTTAATCAGCTTAAAGTTGCCGAAAATTTTAAAAATTTCTTGGGCAAAAACGATTTTTTTTTTTTTTTTTTTTTTTTTTTTTTTATAAATTCGGGTTATACTCGGGGTACCAAACCCCGGGTATAACGCCGTATACCAAAAAAAAAAAAAAATCGTATACTCGGGGTTCAGAATCCCGGATATACCTCCAGCCCCACAAATCCGGGGTTCCGAACCCCAGGTAGCATTAGAAATGTAAATAAATTGAGATCCGCCATATTTCAGTAATTTTGTTTTAAAAATGTTGTAAAAGTGTAAACAAGTCTCAAATACTCCACTCCATGTCTAAAAGCATATGCATCATTTATTCACTTGATTAAGCATACATACCGAAAAGAACAATCGAATCCAACAGTCACGCAACCAAATCCGACTTTCAATTATCTCAGCAATAGAACAAGTGCATGTTGATCCGGGCATCAACCGCCGAAAAATGAAATTATAAAAATAAAATACAAACAAGCATATAAACGGAGAGAGTTTGAAAACTAACCGACATCAAATCAAAAGCGAAGAGAGATCTAAATCAGAGAAATTTGACGCAAAACTCCGGTGAAGAGATCTGAGATTGGGAGTGATCACGAATTGAAGCAGAAATTGGCTCAAGGATTGAGATTATTGCTTGTTGATGCTCCGACGAATTGATAGAGTGATGAATTTGAAAAATAGAAAGGAGAAAAAAAGCCTTGAGGATCATTACAATACACAACCCTAGAGAAACCTCTATGCCCGATTTGTCCATGTTCCTCCCTGAATGGAGATCAGAAACACAAGAAACTGTGACAGCGACGGCTTTGTCAGGCATTAGGGTAAAAAGCGGTTGTTCGGCATCAGGTCTACACAACATCCGTTCATTGTGGTTTATCGTTGGCGAAGGGCCTAGGACTGGGGTGAGAAAAAAGCGAGAGGCCTGATCAGAGCGGTGGTGCTCCGAAGGCAATGGAATTGGCGAGGCCGATGGCCCAGCGACAAAGACGGCACGTAGTAGTGGTGCGTCGGAGCAGTGACGGATGGGGGCTGCGATTAGAAGGATAAAAGAGAGTGTGCGTTTGGGAAGAGAAAAATGTTAAAATGCATCGGGGGCAAAAAAGTAATTTGAGATTTTTTAAAAATAAGACTAATCAGTTAAAAAAATGCTTAGGATAAGAGATTTTAGTTCAATTTTAATTAATTAGGTTTTATTGGTAAAAGAAAAGTTATTTTGGGTGTTATTGGTAATTATTCCAAAAATATATGTTAATTGTAAGCCTAGTTTATATATTTTTTATTTATGTTTATTAGGTTGATGTCAGGTCGAGGTCACACTTCCGTTCTGGTGCGGGGTGTGAGGTGGGATGTCCAAAAAACCTAAAAATAAAAACACAGGTAGTAATATATAATTTTCATCATTATATCCAATCAAACAGTTCACAATTTACAACTCGGAAGTTTTTCCGTCGCTTCTCAAACTATATAAAAACAACCCTTATCTGATCGAAGGGATCAGTCATCGGAATTGTAACCGGAGAAGTACCCGCTTGGAGTTCCCGGTGGAGTCGCCGGCAATGAGCTGAAAATGCTTCCGTCTTCCATTTTCCTTCTTCCTGAACCGCCGGAAACCAGAGCAGTAGCTGATTTGACTAAAGATTTCAGTATCTTCATCTTGATCCGTCCCCTTTTTGAAGGAAATATCTGGCTGGGATTACTTTTAGAATCTGAGGCAGCGAATTCCATAGCTTTTCAGTGTTTTTATTTGAAAACAGAGGCTTATATGAAGAACAGAGGAAAACAGAGGATGAGAGAGAATATTCAAATGAAATTGAGGGAATTTTGAATTTTTCAAGTGTTGAAAAGGAGTCTAGAGAGAGAATTGAGGAGTAAAGACTGATGGGTTTGGGGTAATTATAGAGAGGGAAGAATCAATAACTTGGTCACCAAGATTATGGGCATATTTTCCATTGACCAATTCAATTACTTGGTCCCCAAATTCAATTACTTGGTCCCCAGTGTGAGTGACAATGACACCACATTAAGGTCACAATTTTTTTTACTTTTTAGTTTCTTTACTTTTGTTCACAATTTGTTTTATAAAAAAAGTTATTTTAATTTTACAATTCTCAATATATATATATATATATACACACTAGAAATTTCTATATTTTTATAATTTTTATATATTAATTAGGAAAATTATTTCTAATTAGAGAGAATTAAAAAAAATTGTAATTTTTTTATAAATTATGTATATTAATTAATGAGAATTATTTCTAATTGCGGAAAATTGATTCTACGGGAGAATTATAAATTCTATAATTTTTGAATATTAATTAGTGCAAATTTTTTTTTAATTAAGAGGAATTATAAATTTATATAATTTCAGTATATTAGTCAGTGATAATTAATTCTAATAGAGATAATTTGAAATTTCAATAATTTTTTTTATATTAATTAAGAAAAATTATTTCTATAATTTTCGTATGGTAATTAGTGGGAATTACTTCTACTCATTGGAAAATTATTTGTGATTAGGAGAAATTAGAAATCTCTATGATTATTTTAATATTTTTTTATATATTAATTAGTGAGAATTATTTTCGGAGATTATTTCTAATTGGAGAGAATTAAAAAAGCTCATAATTATTTTTATAATTTTTGTATATTAATTAATGAGAATTATTTTAGCTAGGGGGAATTAGATTTTTCTATAAATATTTTTATATCTTTGTCTATTAATTAGGAAAAACTATTTACATAATAATTATGGGGAATTATTTCTAATTGGGGAAAATAAAAAATTTCTACAATTATTTCTATAATTTTTGTATATTATTTAGGAAAAATTATTTTTCATAATTTCAAGTTATAATTTTGGTATATTATTTTTACTTTAATATTTTCCTATATAATCCTCAAAATGTGGAGGTCAAATATCTAAGGTAAAATGTGTACCGTCATGTTTTTTTTATATAAATGTATGTATAAATAATTCTTTAATTATTGAGAGTTTCATGATGAAAACATTTCAGTTCATGTTTAAAATTATTGAATTACATGAAATTCAATTTAATTTTTTAAATATTGCAATGATTTTCATGTCATACAATAATTTTAGAAAAAATTATTAGATTTAAAAAAAAATATATTTTACTAAATAAATTAAAAATTTGGTGAATGCAGAATTAATTAAATTGAGTTACTAAATATAAACATCTATATTCTATTTGTACCCGTGTGGAAAAAAAAATCGTAACCCTCCTTATTAAATGTACAATACCCTTATTTTGAAGTCCCTTCTCATCCCAAACCAGTGGGCCCCCTCTTCCCCCTCATAGTGATTTAGTTGTTAGTTACACAAATCTTATAAAAAATTATGGCGAATTTGATAACCACTTAATTTTTAATTTTTAATTTTTAAGTGCAGTGCTGAATTTGAAGAACTAAAATTTTAAATATTGAAAATGTTGAAAGGCGGTTTGATAAAAATAAAATTTTAAATCAAAAAATTTACGTGCTGAATTTTTTATATTTATTTAATAAGTGCAAAAATTTGAATGATAAAAATTATTTAATTTACATAACTACAATTACCATTGAGTAAATTATTTTGTGTTATATTTTATGTTTTTAGGCTTTGTTTTCCTTTTTTTAGTTTTCTTTTCTTTTCTTTCTTTATTTTTACTTTCTAAATGTTTGCTTTATTTATTTTCTGGTTTATCCTTTTTGTTACTTTTGTTCTATTTTTGCTTTTTTTGAATAAAAAAAAATTTAGGTGTTTTATGCTATAACCTTTACACAGTCGGTCTCAAGTCCGAATAAAAGAGGAGGATTGCATTAGGTAGCTGACAGCCAGCGTAAAATTTTATCGAAACTTTTATGACATGAATTCGAATATTATGGCGTAAACGGATTCATGTAACCGACACTATTTAAGTGGGACAAAGATTTAGTTGTTGTTGGTGTTATTGCTGCTTCTTTTAAATCAAAATAGATAAATAAAATATTTAAAAATAATGAAAAATAAACAAAGTAAAAAAAAATTGAAAAAAAATCAAACAAAAAATGAAAATTTTAATAAAAAAATAAAAAATAAAGAAAAATAAAAATAAAATAAAATAAAAGAAATAAAAAAGATTAAAAAAATAATATCTCTTAATAAGAATAAATTCATAAAAAAAATAATATGAGTTCAATTGATTAAAAAAATTCAACAACAATTTTGACGTTAATAAATAAAAAAGTGATCTTAAAATTAAGATTTTCATTGAAATGCTTCTACAAAATTAAGTAAAAGATGTTTTACTTAATTTTTTTACTTACATATTAGCATAAGTTAATTAATTAAGTGATTCTAAATTATATTTATTAAACAATTTAATTAATTAAATATTTAATATAATAAATTTTAAATGCTTAATTTGATTATCAAACAATCCGTTAGTGTTTTATATTTATTGGTTGATCTCTTTAACTTGAAAATCTTTCAAAAATTGTAAAATCAGGTTGAAGAAATCCATGGTCGATGATGGCCTTACAGGTCCTTGAAAACCCATGTTGCGCGGACTAGTGCCAAGTGCATTAGCGCGGACCTATAGGTGAGCTCTAACTTACATGCCTGCGCAAATACATATTATATGAACCAGCAAGTTCATACGAATCCTGAATTTCTGAGTTCGAAATCTCGGGGAAAATGGAAAACTACAAAAAAAAAAAGGGGGGGGGGGGGGGGGGGGGGGGGGGTGTTTAAAAACGTACCGGTAATGTTTTGGGTTGTTTATCGATTCCTTCAATATTTATTGAAAATTTGTTCTGAGTGATGGAATGGAAGTTTGGGTATCGAAGGAGAGGAGGGACAGAAGAAGAGGTTTGTAATTTAATCATTCATCTTCAAGAAACAGATCCTACAAAGATTTCATCAAAAAAAAAAAAAAAACCGCTTCTCAAACTGTACAGATTACACTCAAGCGCGATTCGATCAGCCATCGGAATTGTAGCCGGAGCAACACCCACTCGGAGTTTCGCGCGGCGTCGCCGGCGATGAGTTGAAAATGCTTCCGTCTTCCATTTTCCTTCTTCCGGAAGCCACAGCAGCAACTGATTTGACCAAAGATTTCAGTATCTTGATCTTAATCTGTCCCCTTTTCGGAGGAAAACTCCGGCTGGTCTTGATTTTGGAATCAGAGGCAGTGATTTCCATAGCTTTTCGAGGGTTTGATTTGAAGGAATTTGAGGCGAAACAGAAGCTTATACAAAAGGATGAGGGGGAGAGAGAGAGAGAGTAGTCAAATGAAGTGAGAGAATCTTGAAGTTTTCTAGTGAGAAGAAAAAGGAGTCCTGAGAGAGTGAAGATAAAGAGGAAGAGAGGGTGTTGGGGCATACTTGTAGACCCACATGACAACTTCAATAACTTGGTCACCAAGATTTAACACTGTACTAATTGCTGACATCGTGCTGATGTTCAAGAAGGGTCAAAAGTGTAATTTCACCTTTTCAATAAATATCACCTTCATGGATGAAAAAAAAGAAAGTGAAACCAATGATAACCGAGACAAACCAAATGATCCAGTTTTGAAACCGACTAAATCGTTTGGTTGAAGTTTTGATTTTGAAATTAACAACCGAAATGGTTCTAATTTTGATTTTGATTTTGGGATAATAACCGAGAACCTAACCATAAAATCGAACCATGAAACCGATATTTTAAATATATTTTTATGACATATATATCTTCAATTTTTATATATTTATAATTTAACCCCTAATATATATATATATATATATATATATATATATATACACACTTTTAATTCCTCTTGTATATATATTTATTTACACTTTGATTTTTATTATTATGACGATTATTTATCGTTGCATTTTAATTATGGTTAGAAATATTTTTTGTAATAATTAATAGTTTTGGTTTCTGTTTTTGTTTTTTATAAAATTGAAAAATCTAGAATGGTTTTGCGGGCCTGGCCCTATCACTGGGCCCGACCCTATTGGCGGGTCTAACCCTATCGCCAAGCGCTACGTAGGATATTAAAAAAATTAGTAAGGCAGAGCTTGGCCCCGACCCTATTGCCGAGCTCTATTATCCTTCCCCAGTCTATCTACTATAAAATTTTCAAACCCCAGTCTGACCCTATAATTAAAAGAATAGTCACTAAAATAACAAATAAAAATTATAAAATAAATTAACTTTATATTATTAGTTATTGTTGTATTGGTTTGAAAACAGGAGTGTATATGAATGTTGTATAAAAAAAAATTAAGTTACGTTATTTTTATTTTTTTTCAAATGTTGGTTATTGTTTGTGTTCGCTCGAAAAAGGAGTTGAGAACTTGGGGAATAAATGACACTTTGTGATTTTATTTTATTTTTTGAATAGTTAGTTAAGTTTTATTGATTGTTGTTAGTTATTGTTTTGTTCATTTGAAAACAAGAGTCAGAACTTGAGAATGTTATATAAACAATAAATTTTGTCAATTTCTTTTAAAAAAAATTTACACATATGATTAATAATTTGTGCCTAATTGTGGTTCATTAGAACAGTTTGATGGTTAATTTATTTCATCATTTTAATTTCAATTTTTAGTATCGTTTTGTTCTTATTTAGATTTTTTATTTTTTTTTATACAATTTGTTTTTTTACTCTAAAATGTGTTTTTAAACTTATTCCTATTCCAATTAGAAAAAATTTCCCTTTAAATTAAAGTATCTTTTTCTAGTCCGTGCCTTCAGGCTCGGGTTCATCCTTAGTAATTGGTACTTACCTATATTAATTTTCATCACCAAAAAAATAAAAATACTCATCTCCATTCCATAATAAAATAAAATACATTAATCTATATCAAATAAAATACATACATCCATAATTCTATGTTAATTAATTATAGTTTAAACAAAAAAAAAATACATCCAAACAATTGGAACCAGTTAACCTCCACAAAGATGCATCGTTATGTCAAATCCAAATGTTAATTGACTTAATTCTACACACACACACATATATATATTTAATAAATGGTCGGGTCGGGTCGACCCTAAACAAAAATGATCATGCCTAAACCCGACCCTAAAAACAAACAGGGCCAAATTTGGGGGGTCCTAAGCCTGCCCATAGCTCAAAAATTGAGCCCTAAAAAAAGGTAATAGGTTGGGTAGGTTTGCCGATGGCGGTTTCACCGAAGAAGAAAGAAGGAAGAAGAGGGAGAAAAGTGTGAAAAAAAATTAGAAGACATATATATATATATATATATATATAAATAATTTTAAGGGTAAAACAGTAATTTGGAAAATCTAAATAATAGTTCTATACCTTATCGTATGTTAGGTTCCCAAACAACCCCGTCAGAGGCAATTTCTCGACAGTAGTCAGTTCGTCATGTAATTATTGAGATGAGAGTATTGTCTTCTATATAAGTTGTTAAATTATATTTTTCGTATTAAATATGAGAAATTATTTATTAAATGAATTGTATTTTAACATTAAATAGATCAAGTAAAATTTTGAATGTAGAAAGTTGATAAGGTGAAATTCGGCCAGAGACACTAGGGCGCCACGTGTCCTCGTACACATGACTAGTCCTGAAACTCCAGAACCAATAGGTCAAATGGGTCTATCTATACACTCACTCCGGGTCACTACTCCCGCTTTGGGTCATTACACCCTCTCCAAGTCTCCATATCCGTTTCGGGTCTCCATATCTTTTCCGGATTATTACTCCTAGGGCATGAATGTTTTCATGTTCCTACTCCAAAGGCGATCAGAGTTGTCTCTTCCTCAAAGAAAAATATCGTTGTCATAACGATTCTGCAATCTTCGCTTGCTATCCCACCATCTCTATGGAAAGGGAACTGAGATCTGCGTCACTTACCATACCAGTATCTAGAGAATTAAGGAAGACTTACCAAACGAATCTTTTGTCTCCCTATATAAAGGTCAGAACGTTAGAGGTCTAAGTATTTGAAATCTTATGCAATATTGCATGCTCTTTACCACACTACATTACCTTTCTCTCAGTATCCTGTACTAATTCTCACATCGGAGATGCAACGCCGATAGGCCTACCCGCAGTGCGTTGTTTTGTAGGAACCGAACCGATAGAAATCGAGATAACCACCGCCATCCACCACCTTCCCGGTCTCAGAAGCCGACTTGTCCGGTGATCCACTTCCAGGCGTCATCAGAAGTGATTTTTGTTATTATCTTATTTCGTTATGGTGTGTAACTCGATAGGGTATTAATCCTGCGGAATTGTGTGTGACTCAACAGGAGGTTGGTCCAACACGATGTATGATATATACTGTTGATTCTCAGTGTGATATGATAGTCTATACCATGTGTGTGCTCTTACTATTGAAAATATTGAATGTATCTGACACTAACAATCTTAGATTGTTAGATGTACAAGTTGCGATATCTTCATAACTCTCAATCGTGAGAAAAACAATCATGTTATGTTTATTGTATTTTATTATATAAAAGTGAGTGGCTCCAATTTAATTGTTTAACTACTATATCTGTGAGACTTTATACTACTTAATATGTGACTATATTCTGATTGTGAAAGTGCATTCTGATAAACGTACTTGATCCATTTGAAGGTGGTACACCGATAAAATATTTTATCTCAAGTAATCGAGGTAGAGATTGATCCACTATTATTGTTAGATAGAGTTTGCGCGTGATTTGACTCTTAAGTCGGTCTTTGGAACCATTATAAGCCATATATAGAGGTTTGATTTTTAGTATTTTTTTCTTTTTTTCGGCTTTGTAGTAGAGTTGTGTGTGTGTATATATATATAGTGTATTTGGGTTGGCCAGATCCGATGTTTGTCATGGTCATTCTACTATTCTAATGTAACTTATGATCTATATGGAAATGAGAAAATACATGTTAATTGTAAGTCTAGCTTACATATCATTTATTCATGCTACATACATTAAGTTCATGTCAGGTCGAGATCATGCCTCAGTTTTGGTGTGGGGGGTTAAAAAAAAAAAAAAAAGTCATCGTTTTATGTCGCTTCTCAAACTGTACAAAAACATCCCAAATTTGATCGAACAGATCAGTCGTCAGAATCATAACCGGAGAAGTACCCGCTTGGAGTTCCGGGTGGCGTCGCCGGCATTGAGCTGAAAATGCTTCCGTCTTCCATTTTCCTTCTTCCTGACCCACTGGAAACCAGAGCGGCCGCCAATTTGACCAAAGTTTTCAGAATCTTCATCTTAATCCATCCTCTTTTAGAAGGACATCTTTGGACGGCATTACTTTTGGAATCGGAGGCAATGAATTCCATAGCTTTTCAGTGGTTTGATTTGAAGGAATTTGAGTTAAAACAGAGGTTTATATGTATGCAGAGCAAAAACAGAGGAAAACAAAGGACAGAGGACGAGAAACAATATTCAAATGAAATCAAGGGAATATTGAAGTTTTTTAGTATTGGTAGGAGTCTATGGAGAAGATTGAAAAGTGATGAATGATACTTATAGAGAGAGAAGAATCAAAAACAAGTTCAATAACTTGGTCACCAAGATTAAGCGAGTATTTTTTATTGACCAGTTCAATAACTTGGTCCCCAATATTTATTTATTTTTGTCCCCAACATGAGTGTAATAATCTTTTCTAAAGTGTGACAATGACACCACATTGTTAAGGTCAATCATGAGTGTTAACGAAAGAGAGATTAGTTCGGTTGACAAAGATAGTCATTTTTCTTTATCAATCAGGGTTTCACGTTCTTAAGAAGTACTCCAAAAATTAAATTTTAAATTTAATTTTAAATACAGCAAACCGATGTAAGAAAATGCAATTTCAAAATCGTCCTATAAGATGATTAGTAGAGGCATGTGTAAGTTGGATTGGACACACTTTATCGAAAAAATCAAAAAGAAATTATAAAATATAAAATAAAGGTCACATTTTTCTCTTTTTTATTTTATTTTTTATTTTTCTCACAATATTTTAAATAAACTATTCTAATTTTACAATTCTCAATATATACGTGTGTTTATAAACAATTGTACTACAATTATTTTAGATAAAATTATTATACTTTTAAAAAAATTGGTGTAAATGTGACAGATAACTTAGTGAAATACCGGATGACACCAATGATGACATCATTGCTTATCAAAGCCGTTTAGGTTAAATGTCACTTTGTATTGTGAGATGGCATTTGACTATTTATAATTTCTAATTAGTTAATCCCAGTTAAATAACCAGTTGTTTATGTAATAATTAATTTTTTAATACTCATTTTTAAAAAAATAAATTTTTTAACTTATTTACAAGACAATCATAAGCTGGGGTTAGCGAACCCTGACTTTTAATAGCCAGGGTTAGCAACCCAGGCTGTTCCCATTTTTTTTTTTTTAAAAAAAAAACCTAAAAAACCGAGGTTTACTATCACAGTCATAGGGTAATTTGACATTTATTTTAATGATTTTTAAGGTTAATACCCAATACTAACTAATATATTAAAATGGATCCCAAGAAATAAAACCCATATCATCTTGAATTTTTTGACCATTCAGCATCTACGTTATAGTATTTTTTTTAGAAATTTAAAATTACTGTATTACATAAAAGTCACTATTATTTTTATATATAAAAATTACAGTAACTTTCATATCTTACAGTGATTTGAGATTTTTTTAAAAATTCTTGTATCGAGTGTATTAAATTGATAATGAGTTGTAAAATTTAGTCGATGACAAAAATAGAATAAATAAATTATACTTTTTATCCTTGAAATTTAAGTGGAGTTGTACGTGGTTCTTACTCCGACAATAAATTGATAATAAAATAATCAATTGAGGCACCCCTATTAACACTCTTATAAGAGCAACTCCAACTAAAATAGCTATTTTCATTAGCTAAAGTGGCGTTTGGTAACCGTTTCTATTTCCATTTCAGCAGTGGGATGGGAATGGGATAAGATAGGAATTTTATTTTCTTTTTGGGAGTAGAATCGCGTTTGGTAACGATAATTTTTTTTTTTTTTTGTTTTGGGAAGGGAATTGTGTTTGATAACGATTTTATCTTAAAATCTTTTTTTTTTTTATTTTTTTTTTCTGTTTTGGCCTGACGGCGGTGGCACCAGCTGGAAGGCAATGGCGCCGTTACCGGAGACGGTCGGACGGTGACCGGCGGCGGCAAACGGTGACCGGAGATGGCCAGCGGCGGACGGTGGTCGGCCGATAGCTGAATAGTGACCATGTGTTTTGGGAATGGAATGGAAATAATGAAAAATAACTTTTTTTTATTTCTCATTTCTTAAGAAAAAAGTGGGCACAATTCTCAAATGGGAATGAAATGGAAACGGAAACAAAAATTACGAAACGCTATTCCCAAACAGAATTCCCAAAAATCTGGGAATGGAATGAAAATGGTTACCAAACGGGGCCTAAAAAACCATGTTGACTCATGATATGTTTTAGCTAATTGAAACTTGGAGTTGTACACCAACCACGCTAGCCAAATGACTTATCTATATTTTAATTTAATTTTGACTAAACAAATATTTAACTAGTGGGTTAGAGTAAATAACGTTGGTATTAAATATACAAATTGGTGATTAAAAGTTCTCATCAATCTTTAGTTAACCTCTCTACTTTAGGTGAAATTGGTGATTGCATTTGGGTTAGAGCTTAAATTTTTAAGACAAAAAGGAAGTTAGACCATTTGATTCTTTAGATAACTAGTGGATTGGAGTTGCTCTAATAAACTATACCACTTTTTCCACTTTATTCAAAGTCAATTTATCAAAAAAAAAAAAAAAAACTCATCATTCAATATAATTTTCACTATTTACAAAAAAGTTAGGGGTGTAAACTAAAAATGAGTAAAAATGCAGGGGTATTTTCACTATTTAATCAACAGTACGCTATTTACAACTAGGAAGCGATCACGAATTCATGATTTTTCACTACAAATTACTTGCAGATAAAACAGAAAAAGCCCTAATTTGATCAAACGGATCATCCATCGGAATTGTAACTGGAGCAGTACCCGCTTGGAGTTCCGTGCGGCGTCGCGGGCGATGAGCTGAAAATGCTTCCGTCTTCCATTTTCCTTCTTCCTGAACCGCCGGAAACCAGAGCGGCCGCCGATTTGACCAAAGTTTTTAGAATCTTCATCTTAATCCGTCCCCTTTTCTGAGGAAATATTTGTTTGGGATTACTTATGGAATCGGAGGAAGTGAACTCCATGGATTTTATAGTTTTCAGGGGTTCGATTTGAAGGAATTTGAGGTGAAACAGAGGATGAGAGAGAATATTCAAATGAAATTGACGGAATTTTGAAGTTTTCTTGTGTTGAAAAGGAGTCTAGGGAGAGAATTGAGGAGTGAAAGTGAAGAATGAAGTGTTTGGGGTACTTATAGAGAGAGAAGAATCAATAACTTGGTCACCAAGATTATGGGAGTATTTTTCATTGACCAATTCAATAACTTGGCCCCCAAAGTGTAATAATCTTTTTAGAGGGTCACATTTTTTGGTTTTTTAGCTAAGAAATGTTAGTCCAACTGTGAAAAGGGAGATGCCAACTTTCTTTATCAATCAGGTTTCGATTTTTCTGAAAAGTATTTTAGAAATTAAATTTCGACCGATATAGAGGAGTATACTCTTAAAATCGATGGGTAAAGTGATTAGTTGAGATACGTATAAACCAAATTGGACACACCTTACCAAAAAACTAAAATAAAAAAAAAATATTAAGGTCATATTTTTTTTATTTTTTCTCACAATTTTTTTATATAAAAAATTATTTTAATTTGACAACTCTCAATATATATATATAATTCCTAAATTATTGAGAAGTTCTTGATAAACAATTCATACACTTGAAGTTTTTACTCATGTAATTAACTTGCTAGAGTAATTTTTTTAAAATGCAAAATTACCGTAATACAAGAAAATCATTATAATTTTTTTATATAAAAAATTATAATAAATTTCAAAAAATTACTGTAAAAATACCGAATTTCGCCAATGCTGACATCATTGCTTATCCAAGTCCTTTTGGTTAAATGTCGCTTTATATGGTGAGGTGGCATTTGACTATTTATAATTTTTAATTGGTTAATACCAGTTAAATAATTAATTTGTCCCCCAATTATATTAAATAAAAATAACAAAAAAAAAAAAAACTTTCAAAGTAGAATTACTATTATACCTTTTGTTAAAAAAAATAAACATCATTTTTAATTTCAAACAAATTCTATTTCTTATATTTATTTCTCTCTAATTACCTCCCAAGTGCAGTAGCCAGCTCCCTCAGCTCGACCGCCACTATCGCAAAAAACCTCCGATTTGTAACCAACCTTTCTCCTCATCACCGTTTTTCCACCCATGTTCATCTGATCTGCACCCCCACCCTACCTCAACACGCACGCCCATCAAATCTAAAAAATAGTCGAGAAATTGAAAATGAGGAAGAAGATAAAAAAAAAAAAAAAATAGTAGTAAAAGAGAGAGAATTAGAGAGAACAAAGAGGGTAGAGGGCTTCTTTCGTGGCTAAGATATATGGAGAGAGAGACAGAAAGGACTTCGTTCATGGCTGAAACGGCGACGGCCAACTCCATTTCCAAAAATATGAACATAAATCCCATATAAATTGAGGCAAAGAAGAAACATATAAACACCTATTCTCCCATCTCCATTGGTCCCACCACCGCCTATCAAGGACCACTTTGATTGCTCGGGGACCACCGCCTATCAAGGACCACTTTGATTGCTCGTTAAAACTAAAAAGAAAAAACACAGAGGAAGGGATTCGTTCATGGTTGAGATAGCGACATACGGCAAAAATGGCCAACAAAGAGCTCAATTGGTTAACGAAGAGCTTGGTTGGTGGCGGTGTTGGTCGACGACGTTGGTGAGGGAGGAGACATAGACAAAAGAGAAAAATAGAAAATTTAAAAAAAAAAAAAAAAAAAAAAAAAGGGGGGAGAAAAGCAATGTTGGTCTTTGACCGTAGAGTGTTGAGACTAAACTAGTAATGGTAAAAAAGTAAGTTGACCACCAAAGGTAAAATAAGCAATTTATGTTGAAATTGTGTGTGTCCTCCAATTATAATATTATAGGGGGTCTAAGAAGACTTTTTAATAGTTATAGGGGTTGCAATAGTGGTATAAATGGTGATTATCCTTTTTATAATAATTTTTTAAAAAATTTAAAATTATTACTCTCATTTTTATATGTAAAAAATTACAATAACTTTCATATTTTATAGTGACTTTGAATTTTTAACAGTATTATTGAATTTTTCAAAAAATTATTGTATTCGATGTATATGAAAAAAAAATCCTAAAAAGAAATAATAGAATAAATAAATGAATAAATTATACTTTTTATTCTTGAAATTTGAGTGGAGTTATACATGGCGGGGATTAGGTATTTATTTTTATAAAAATAGTGGGTTTAATAAAAATTGGGTTTAGGTATTTATTTTTATAAAAATAGTGTGTTTAATAAAAATTGAGTTTAGGTATTTATTTTTATAAAAATTAGTTATATAAGTACACTATTTTTTTTTTTTAACAATAAATACTTAAAATTATGATAATAAACATATTAATTACAATTTAAAGGATACAACTAATAATGAATTAGTCACATTTTAAAAGTATAATTTTAATTTTTTAATTTAAATTTAAAATACTAATTAATTATTCAAATTTTAAAATTGTAATTAAAAGGAAAAAAAAAAGATTAATTACAAAAACACCCCCAAAGAGTGTTTGTGTAATTAATTTTTTTAACTTAAAAGGTTAAAAAGGAAGCATCGACTAGAGTCCACAGCATGCCTGACACAACAAACAAAAAAAAAAATTAAAAATAAAAGTAAAAATCGTTTTGATTAGAACCAATTTTTTGGGAGAGAAAACACAGTCAGCTACAACTCGGTCGATTTCCTCTAATTTTGTAAATAAGTTGAAAATGACCCTAGTCAAAGAAATAAGTTATTATTATTATTATTATTATTATTTGGGTGGATGTGTTTTTATTACTATTATAGTTGAGTTTCAATCTCTTCCGGTAAAGAGACTGAGGTTTGATCTTTACCTAGTGCATAAAAAGATTAAGTTACTCTTTTCCCGTGAAAAAAGATAAGTGTTAATTCTTCCTGAATAGAATCAGATTTGAGTGAATTTGTAATGGTTCCATCCTTGTTGGGTAAAAGGATACTTGGAGTGATTTTGTGAGGTTTAATTCTAGCTTAAGGTATAAAAAGAATTAGATCGTAATTCTCCTTGTAATAAAATTAGTTTAATCTTTAACCTGGTAAAAAGATAGAGATTCTTCTTTAGCATGTGAAAAAGAATATTGTAAAGGTTGATTCTGAGCATGTGAAAATAATCATTTGTAAGGGTTTGGTTCCTACCTGATTAAAGAAATCATAGTGATTAGTGGGTACGACTCTCCATAAGGTTTGGAGGATTGGATTAGTCAAGAATAACTTGGTGAACCAGTATAAATTTTGGTATGTTGTTATTTTACTTTATTTATTTTCAGTTGTTTGGGTGTGCACTTTTTGTACTTTATCCCCTGTAGTCTTAGACTAAACTGCAAAACTAACTTGTTCCATCCATTTTGTTGCTCACGCGTTGTTGCTGAATGTGGGATAAGTTTTGTGTGATTTTTTTTTACTAAATACGTAATTATTATTCCTATTTTACCCTTAAAGTATTTTTATTTAAGTATTTTTATTTTTATTTAAGTATTTTGATAAGTAATTTTATTTAAGTATTTTTACACACAATTTTTTTACATTTTTCAAGTATTTTTATTTTTTCATACATAGTATTTTTTGTGAAATACACCAGCTTAATACACAATAATACAAACAATGTTAATATATTTTTTACTTCTTCAAAGAGCACAATTTTATGAAAATACATCATGCTAATATATCCAAATACAAAAGAAAAAAAAAAAGAAAAAAAGAAAAAAAAAAAAAAAGAAGACTATTTTTCATGTTAATGTTCCATAGTATTACATAACTTCCCATCAAAATACAACAATTCACTGATAAACCAAAACTAGGACTATAAACGAGCCGAATAATAGATATATAGGCTTGTTTGTTTAAGTTAATATTTAAACGAGCCGAGTTTTGAAGTGAGTGTTTGAACTCAGCTTGGCTAAAAATAGGGATGGTCATGGGCCTGGGGGCCTGCCCAGCCTGAACGGCCCGGCCCATTTTTTTAGGGCTTGAGCTTAGGGTTTGAATCCACGGGCCGGGCCTGGACCTAGGTATTAGGGCCCGATCAAAATTAGGGCCGGGCTTGGGCAAGACCCAAAAATTTTAGGGCTGACCCGGCCTGGCCCGAAGGATATTTAAAATATATATATATATATATATATATATATATACACACACACACATTACAATACAACCCTAATATTTGGAATATTAGTTTCCTTTAGAAATTTTAATATTTCTTGTTGGTTTGATTTGTTTGGAATATTGGTTTACTTTTAGAAATTGTAATTTTAATATTTCTTATTGGTTTGGTGTTGAATTTTTTGTATTTATTTTTAAAATTAAAAAAAAAAAAAAAAAAAAAGGGTCAGGGGCCTGTGGGCTGGGCTTTGGGCTTAAATTTTTCTTATAGGGCAGGGCTTGGACATAAAATTAAGGCCCGATTACCGGGCCGGACCGGGTTAGGGCCCAACATTTTGTAATACACTAGTCTAAACCCGGCCCGGCCCATGACCATCCCTAACTAAAAATAACTGAGCTCGAGCTCGAATAGCTCGATAATATCATAAATTCTAGCTCAAGCTGGACATTTGAGCTCGAAAATCAATTAAAACTCATTTTGCCTATTAAATATAAATCTAAATATATTCACAAAATAAATACAAATAAATAATACGATTTAACATATAATACAAACATTCAACACCCAATACAAATTACAAATTAGAAAATCCAAATATACATCAAATCATCAACCTAACTAATGACCACATGAAATACCAGTCCAAATCTATCCAAACCATTACAATATACAAAACAAAAAATACATCAAACAAACCAATCCAAATTGTCAACCTCTTGGCATTCTACATCTTCTTCTTGATCATAATGAAGAATATCTAGAAATGGTGTTGAATATTCAAATGACATCATGAAGTTGCAGAGTTTACTAAAAGTGGAAGGTATTTCACCTTCAAAGTTATTTAGAGAGAGCTCAAGTGCCTAAAACCATGGAAGTGATTGAGTCCAAGATCGAGAGATGTGGTCATGGGAAGAGCGGCGACGGCGATTTCGGCAAGGGAAAGGCCGTCGTCACCAAGACGGAGAGAGCAAGGCCGAGAGCGTCCAGATCCGACAATCGCCGGACATCGCAGCCCAAAGCCGACCGTCGCCGAGGAGCGCTGCCTTGAAATCCGACCACTACCATCGAAATCTGTTCATTTCGAGCGAGATGCGGTCCTCCGCAGAGGGATGGGTAGCAAGATCCTGGACGGCGATATCAGCCGTGACGGACGTAGTCTTCGTGAAGGTTCGGAGAAGCGTCGTCACGAGATCGGAGAGAGAGAGAATCGCTGAGAGCTTGAGGTGAATTATGGGGGGGAGTGAGCTCGATTCAGGCAGGGGAGGCGGCGGTGGAGAAATCGCCATCGCCGCCGCCGCCGCCGCCACCTCCCTCACCTAGGTTTTGAGAGAGAGTTCAAGTTAAAGAGAGAGGCTCTCAAAGTTAATAGCAGGAATTTGAATACAAACAGATCGAGTACATAATTTAGGGTTAATTGCACTTTGCTCCCCAATAAATATTAATAATTACAAAAAGATAAAATCGACATTTCCAACATTCCGTTAAAGGAGTTAGTTTGCACCTAAGTCCAAAATCACAGGGGATAAGTACCAAGAAAAATAATTACCGGAGAATAAGTACAAATTGACTAAATTACAGGAGAGTAAAGTGCTATTATCTCTTTTTTTTTTTTTTTTTTTTTTTAAATTACGAATAAAATTATTTTTTAATAAATATAAATCGATAAGATTATTTTTACATATTTTTTAAAAAACCAAATCATTTAAATATTTCACATATAGTTAAATTATATATTCTTTTAGTACAACTTTAGAATCATTATTTATTTCCTATTCACATCAATTATAGAAATTAAAAAAAAAAAAAAAAAAAAAAAAAAAGGAAAATTACAAAATTCAAAGCAGTATCTTAAAAAAAATAGAAATCTAAAACTCCCAAAAGTATTAAAAATAAATAGAGCTCTAAAAAAGCTCTGTTTCTTCATCTGCCATCTGGAAACAGAGCTCTGTTTCTTCATCTGCCAAAGAAAAACAGAACTCTCCAAAAAAACAGAGAGATCATCAATCAGGATGGACGTAGGAGTTGTACCCACTACGATTTCCGGTTGGGGTTATTGCATTTGAACTGCGGCAGCCTTTACCTCCGCTGCCTTGGCCGCCGCCGTCTTTTCCTCTTCCGATCATACCGGCTTTAGAAGCAACCGAAATGGCCCATTTAAGTGCCATAGTCATTATATCCAGTTTAACTTGTCCTCTCTTCGGAGGAAGTCTCTTCTCTTTTTTTTTCTCCCCATTCGAACCTCTAATTTCCATTTCTCAGAGTGAGAACAGGGGAGAGAGAGAGAGAGAGTAGTTCGGCCCCGTTTGGTAACCATTTCCATCCCATTCCGTTCCCAGATTTTTGGGAATTCTGTTTGGGAATAGCGTTTGGTAATTTTTGTTTCCGTTTCCATTTCATTCCCATTTGAGAATTGTGCCCACTTTTTTCTTAAGAAATGAGAAACAAAAAAAAGTTGTTTCTCAATATTCCCATTCCATTCCCAAAACCCATGATCACTATTCACCTACCGGCCGATCACCGTCTGCCGCCGCCGACCGCCGCCGGCCACCGACCGCCGCCGGCCACCGACCGCCGCCGCCGGTCATCTCCGGCGACCGTCGCCGGTCACCGCCCGGCCACTTCCGGCAGTCGCCGGCGACGGCGCCACCGCCGTCCGGTCATCGCCGGCGGAGGCACCGCCGTCTCCGACGTCGGAGAACCGTCGCCGGCCGTTTCCGGCCGGCCGGCGACGGCGCCACCGCCGGCCGGCCAAAACTGAAAAGAGAAAAAAAAAAAAAAAAAAAAAAAAGATTTTAGGATAAAATCGTTACCAAACACAATTCACTTTCCAAAACAAAAAAAAAATTATCGTTACCAAACGCAATTCTACTCCCAAAAAGAAAACAAAATTCTCATCCCATTTCCATTCCACTGTTGGAATTGAAACAGAAACGGTTACCAAACGCCACCGAAGAAAATGAATTTGAAGTGGGGATTGAACCTATTATTATATAGGGAAAATTTCATTTTTTTTATCTTGGGTTTTTTAAGGTGGGTCCCAACAGTAATTTCACCCTATTACCATTATTCATTTTAATTAAGATAAAATCCCATTTTCGTATACGTATTCCCTATATTTACAAAGATGCGTGAGGGAGGGAGCTATACATGGCAAGAGATTTTTTTGTGGTGTGAACAGGAAAAAATAAAATAGCCGTTTTTTTTCAATTTGGGAAGAAAATAAAAATTCTCCAGCCTCCTATCCCTTTCTTTCTCTCCCTCTCATGGCCCCTACGTTGAATCTCCATCAAATACAACAATGTAGCCACCTCTCTCTCTCTCTTTTTCTCCACTTCCCACCTTCCTATCTCTCTCTCTCTCCCTCTCCCTCTCCACTTTCTTCTCTCTCACGTGCTCCTCCTCTCTCTCTCTATACATATTTGGTTAGTCTTTTTTCTTCTTATTTTTCCTTTTTTTTTTTTGTTTAATTTTTTTTCAAAATAAAAATGAAGTTATTGTACAATAACCATTAACATTTTGCATCAATTTTTGTGTGAAATCCACAATTATTTACGATTGATTACTGTACAACAACAATTGCAATGAGAAATTGATTTTGCAAAAAAATTGGATTTGAATTTAGTTTCGTTGATGGTGAAAATGTGTTTTTACTATTTACAAAACAAATATTATTGGATAGCAATTATCATAAAAAAATCACCATCATCAAAATTTATTTTATAGTAACTATTAATATTTATGTTCAATTTTTATGTAAAGTATACAATTATTTGTGATTAAGTATGCTACAGTAACAATAGTAACTAGGGATTACGATTGAGTTTGGTTTTTATGTTTCTATTTAGTCCATTATGTTTGTGCATTTTTTGTTGATCTTTGTGAAAGAGTAATAGTTACTGTGGTTAGAACAATTTTTGTGAAACATTACAATACATTAAAGATTATGTGAAAGAAGATTATTGTATAGTAAAATTTTGTGACACCATCACCGTCGCCGGCGTCCGACCACCGTCTAACACTACCGCCACCGCCGCCAAACACAAAAAAAAATTTAAAAAAAAAAAAAAATTAGTTTTAGGATAAAATCATTACCAAACACATTCTGTTCTCAACACAAAATAAAAATTGTCATTACCAAACGCAATTCTATTCCCAAAATTCTCAACCCAACCCAATCTATTCCAGTTGGGTTCAGAAAAGTAGGAACACTAAGGTGGCATTTGGTTAGTGTTCCCACTTTCTGAACCCAACTGGAATGGGTTGGGTTGAGTTGAATTGGGTTGAGTTGAGAATTTTGGGAATAGAATTGCGTTTGGTAACGATAATTTTTGTTTTGTGCTGAGAACAGAATGTGTTTGGTAACGATTTTATCCTAAAACTAATTTTTTTTTTTAATTTTTTTTTTTTTTGTGTTTGGCAGTGGCCAGACGGCGGCGATGTCAGACGGTGGCCGGACGCCGGCGACGGCGGTAGCCGGACAGTCGGCGGCAACGGAAGGTAGCCGGAGTTGCCGGACGACGGCGGCGGCGGGTGGTGGTGGTCGGCCAGCAGATGAATACGAAAGTTGAGAATTTTGGATTGAGTTTTTTGGACAAAAAAAAAAAAAACTTTTTTTTATTTTTGGTTTCTTTAGGATTTTAAGAATCAATTCCTATTTTTTGGGTTGGGTTGGGTTGAGTTTTGTGTTTGCCAAACGTGTTCCCAAAAATCAAGCCCACAATTTTTGGGTTGGGTTGGGTTGGGTTTGGTTGGGAACACTAACCAAACGGGGCCTAACCAAACGCCACCTTAGGTTTTTAGTTCATATAGAATTTTTAGAAAAAAAATCTTTAATATTACCCCTAACTGTTTACTCTTACTTACGATTCTGTCGTTTTATCTTATGCAATAAGACAAAAATATGCAATAGGACATTAACGTTAACGTAAATATTTAAGCAATACACTTTGTCTATATTATAAAAATTATGATTTAAATTTCACGTTAACGTTAACGCATTTTTATGTTCGTTTTGTGTGTGTTCACATTAACGCATATCCCTCATCTGTTTTGTGTGTGTTAGCGTTAACGTATCTTTATGTGTGTGAGTTAACGTTAGTATGATCATACCATATCCGATGTTTATGTATTTGGATTCGGTGTGCGTTAACACATTTTCACCATCGGATGTAAAATTCAAATCGTAATTTTGTAATATAGGTAAGGTGTATTGCTTGAACATTTACGTTAATGTCCTATTGCATACTTTTGTCTTATGCGCATTAACATTAACTACCATATGTGATATTTTGTGTTTTTGAGCTGAATGTGCGTTAACCTTAATAAACATTTTTTGGGTCTCTTTATTTTAACATCGACGTATTTTTTTTATTTGTTTTTTGTGTGTTAACGTTAAAGCATCTTTTCCATCTATTTGTGTGTGTGTTAGCATTAAAGGATCTTTATTTTTTGGAGTTTTGTGTGTTAACGTTAATATGATCGTACTGTATTTGTTATTTGTATGTTTGGGTTGAGTGTGCGTTAATGTTAATGTATATTTTTTGGGTTTCTCTGTATTAACGTTAACATATTTTCATGTTGTCTGGAAAACCTTATGTGAAAAAATCACGTAAACACTAACGTTAACGTAAAATGAACACCCCTCTACCTCCACCACCATTCATATCCCCATCATCATCACTACCGGCACCATCTCCAAACCATCAATATTTGAGAACGATCATAACACACCGGAGAATAAACAAAATTCTACATGTTCTAGGAATAAACAAAATTCCACATCTGAATTTCTTGATGCATTTCTTAACAACACTCTGAAAAACACAGGCATTGAAATGGAAGGTCTGGGGGGGCAAATGTTCAGGGATTCTTTCGAATTCATCTTTATCCCAGTATTCGAAGGATGTGGGCGACGGTTTCGGATCAACTGGTAAAGAGGGCGATTCTACGACGGAATCGAGAATCGGAGATGCCGGGCCGTGGTCGGACTCGGTAGTGAGGTCGGAGTGGGTGAGGATAGTGGGAGGGGGAGATGATTTTAGAAGGAGATCCGAAAGTGGGTCTTCGAAAGTTTCTTCGTCGGTAGTGTCGAAATCGAATCTTTCGAAGTGGGAGTCAGCGGATGAAGCAGAAGCGGAGAGAAAGAGGTGGTGGAGGAGAAGAGAGACAACGGAGAGAATAGAAATTAGGTAAAGCAAAGCATCGCCGCATGGACGGAAGAACCAGATCTGGAGATTTGACATATTCCTCCTTCCGAATTGTGAACGACGGGGAACAACAAAGCGAATAGCTGACGGTGAACATCTGAAACGACGACAAAAACGAACATGGCGATGATGGTTAACGATGAAACAAATCTAACTTGCAGTTAAGGTTGTCGAAGACGACAACGAACATTGCAACAAACCGACGGTTGTCTTCGTCTAAAACTGTTGCCACAAGCCCACTACCAAACTTGAGTTTAGGGTTTTGTCATCTTCATCTGCAGCTACCATCGCAAGCGCTCCACCAGATCTGAGATTAGGGTTTCGTTGTCTTCATCTGCAGCCATCGCCGCAAGCCCATCATCAGTTCTAAGATTAGCGTTTTGCCGATGTTCGTCGCAACTTCCGCCGTGAGATAGAGAGAAGGGAGAGAGACCTAGAGCGAGAGAGAGACTAACATTTCAATGAAGAAAGATTAGGGTTTAGAGAGAGAAAAAAAGAATAGACTAAGAGAGATTGAACGTTAACGGAAATGGCTGAATGAATGAGTTGTATTAGGGTTATTCATTATATATAAAAAGAGTATATTTATCTATTCATAAGTTTTTCTTAGTTGTTAAGGACCATAAACTAAATTAATGGTACTGTGAGGTCTGAGTCCTAAGTGAACAGTTCAAAAGGATTTTCTCTACATAATCTATAATTTATGAAATAAGGACTAAATAATAAAAACTTCATAAAAATATCTATTATTCGTTCCCCATATACTAAAAAAATTACACTCAATTCCCCAATTTTTACCATAATTGTATACGGGCCTCCAAAACTTATTTTTTCAAAAAATTATATTTTTGGTCCCGAAAGTAGAGAGTGGATGTCTATTTGGACCCTAATATTTTTCAAATTGCACATTGATCCCTCCAGTTTTGCATTAGTTTAAATCATGTAAAATTGAAGATATTTTGTCATTTAAATAATCAACTGAATGCAAGATATTTTGTTTAACATTTTTCTAATATTGATTCAGATTTTTTTTTTATGTTTTGGATGAATTGTCGTTAAAAAAATATTAAAAAAATATGTTTTAAAGCGATGAAATGATAAAAAATACCCACCATACAAAATCTAGTACAAATTAATTATAAAAAACGTTAATAAGGTGGTTGACTTGAGAAGCATCATGCATGTATTTCGGCTTTTGGGGGGACTCAATTTCCGGGAAAGTGTCATGGTTGATATGCGTCTTAAGTCAAAGTGAAGTGTTATAATTATAGGACAGCCGCACGTGTGCATAGATTTTTATTTTATTTTATTGGAAAAATTACATTTTTGGACCTAAAAAGTAGGTGTTTATGTAGACTTTTGGGTGCCCTGGGAGAAAAAAATAATAGATAAAAAATATAAAAAAAAATAAGATGAAAACAATAAAAAAAAAAAATTTGTTTGGTATGAATGAAAAATGAGAAGAAAAATAAAATAAAAAGAAAAATACACGATTTCTTAAGGTACGTTTGATTGGGTGGAAAAATATTGAATAAAAAAATGAAAAAAAAAATAGAATAGAAGATAAAAAAAATAAAAAATAAAAAATAAAATATTCTTTAGTATTAAAGGAAAATGGGACGAAAAAAAAAGAGGAGAAAAATACACAATTTTCAAACTAATTTTTTTTCTACATAAATTTGGGAGAAAAATAAGGAAGAATAAGATTATAATTAAACAAAATTTTTAATTTATACCTCTAATTTTTCTTTTCCGTCCTTCTAACTAAACATACTCTAAGTAATAAAAAAAAAAAATCGCTAATTTGGAAGGAAAATAAAAGAAAATGCGAGAGAGTTTTTAAAGATGAGAACAAAATTATAATTATATCCTTAATAATAGAATTTTTAATATATTTTCGTAATATATGAGAATAAAATATTAAACTATATTATAAAGTGAATTATTTTTTTCTTTGTTATTTTTATGTTCTAGCCAAACAACCATTTTTATTTTCTTTCATAATTAATACAAATATTATCTTCTCATTTTTTTATTTTCTTTACCCTAAAGGTTTATCAAATTGAATATTGGATCTTTTTAAATTTTATATTTATTTTAGTCTCGTAAAATAAAAGTAATTATTATTAATTTAGCCAAAAAATAAATTTTATGTAGGATATTATCTTTTAAACGATATATTTTTATTATTTTATCGCTTCATTAAATTCATAATAAATATTAAATTGTTGCTAAGCAAAAATATTTTACATCATGAAATAATAAAAATATTTAATTTAATAAATTTTAGAGTCTACACACATCTTAATAAAAAAACTATAAGAAAAGTTGAGACAAAATTATTTTTCAGGAAGCCAGCTAGAGGAATCCTTCTAACGTGTGGGGACCAAAACAACAAAATTAACAAAAGTCTATCTTTTGTTTTTTACATGAAGAACGACAATTAGGGTTAATTACCTTTTACCCCTTCAACTTTGATTTGATTTGATTTGATCTTATTTACTTTAAAAACTTGTAATTTACTCCCTTCTACTTTAATAAATTTGAAATTTAATTTTTATTTATAACTTAACAAAGTAGGTTCAAAATTTAGTGTAATTAAATATTCTATCTACAATTTATATAAAATAGACAAAAATATTCTTAATTTTTGTCTATCATAAAAAATAGAAAGGAAGGTGAAATGTTAGTTTTTTCTTTTTATAATTATTAAATGTTAAATTTAAATTATTTTTTGAATAAATTTTGAATAACCCTACATTCCATAGTAAAAGGGGGCCGTGCGTAATTTTTTAAAATAAAGAGATTAAAATAAAATAAGACTAAAGTACCAGGAGTAAAAACAATTAACCCTCCTATCTATTTGTGGAAAAGGGTCTTTTACATTTTATACCCTTGATGTTTGGCTAAAATATTACTTTCCTCCTTATAATTTTAATTTGAACATAAACACCTTTCTTAATCTTCCCTCCTCATAATTTCAATTTGAACATATAACACTTTTCTTAACCATCCACTATAGTACAAGTCATTATTCCCATTGCAATTTTACAAAAATTACAATTTGTGTACCTAAGGTATGGGGTAGGGGTCTATATGGACCCTGAGATTTGTTAAATTTCACATTTGATCCATCAAGTTTCGCATTTTTTTCAATCCTGTCAAATTGAAAACGTGGTTAATAATTTTGGAAGGAAAATGAGTTGTGCTCAATACATGGTTTATAATGTGGATATTTTTGTCATTCTATCACTTTGCTGAACCTAAAACGTTCTCCCTTAACAACGATTCAAAATTATATCTCTAATTCTTCATAGAAATCGTTGTTAAGAAAACCGTAGAGAAAAACGTTGTTAGAAGGCCATTTGTTGAGCAAGACTTATTTTTCATTCAAATTTATTAATAAAGTTCTTAATTTTATGGGATTAAAACAAATATGAAACTTGTAGAATCAAATTTATAATTTGACAAATTTCAGGGTATACATAGTCCCCCACTCTATACTTTAAGGACAAAAATATAATTTTTCCTATATGTTGACTATGTACAAACCCCTATGTAGGGATGGAATCGGTTTAATTTTGGCTGCTTTATTAGAAATTAAAACCAAAACTGTTAGACATATATTGAACTCAAACCCAAACCCAAAACCGTTGATTTTTTAGGAAACAGTTTTAAAATCGAACAGTTTGGTTTTATGCAAAACCAAAACCGTGAAACCGTTAAAGTTTTTAATTTTATATAAAATTAAAATCAAAATCGAAACCACAAACTATTATTTTTTATATATAAACAAATTAACCCAATTAACCCTATAACATATATACGTGTCGAAATATAAATAAATGAAAAAGTGATAACAATATATATATATATATATATAGTAAAAATATATTTAAAATACATTTACATGTTCGGTACATGGTTTGATTTCACTACTATCTCAAAATCCAAACTAAAATCAAAATCGCTTCAGTCTTTAATTCTGAAATTAAACCATAAGCAAAATAATTTAATCGGGGTAGGAGGGGAAAGAAAAAAGAAAGGGAGGAGGGATAGGGATAGGATAAGAAAGAAAAATGGGGGAGGGGGGAGGTAGATAATAGGGGGTGGGGGTGGAAAGTGTAATTTAAAACTTATTATTGCAAATTTGGATCCCTCCCCCACTCAGACTCTACATATACTCTCCAACGCACTAAAATTTTCTTTTCTCTACTATGTTCTCTTCATTTCAAAATCTCAATTCCTTTGGCAACTCACCCGATGAATGTGAAAATGATCACCTTAATGCAACCAATTGAAAATCACCATGTGTCCACAATTCTCCACCAAAGTCAACTTCTACCAGAATTAAGTGTAAAGATTGTGTCGGGCAGAGGCACATCTTAACCTATGCCAGCCACTACAAAGACAACTAGTAGCACTCTCCATGGAGGGCAGTCGAGCCGTCGCCGGGATGGGGAATCCTTCATCTTCTCGGCATTCTCCATAGCGGTATTGCCTATCTCGAAAATCAACTTCGCAAGCTCCTCAACAAAATCCCCTCTTCTCATCTCCCGCTATCCGAGAAGGGCAGGGTAGAAAGCTCTACATAACTCCCCCTTTCCGTCACCGGTTATCCGAGAAGGGCAGAGATCAAATTCCTTATCTCGGGTACAACAGAAAAGTGTTATTCTCGGATAATGAGCTAGGTCATTTCTCTAACTACAAATATCTTCTGCCATGGGTGTAAGACCCTGTTTAAAAAATAAAAAAAATAAAAAAATAATGATGATGAAATGAGAAAAATGAGAAGTTTGGAGGGGGGGAAAAAAGAGTGTTTTGATTTAGATATTTTAAACATACATTTATAATATATATATATATATATATATATATATATATATATATATATATATATATATATATAAACGTGGTTAGGGAGGGTTACCCTCATTCTGGAAGAAACAAGAAAATGAGAGAGAGAGAGAGAGAAGCGAAGAGGAAGAAGAAGCCATCGGAAAGGCTGCCGGAGATCACTGGTGTGGGTTCAGGGTGTTTTCCCAAGGTTGAGAGTCGTTTGGGTTGTAGGAGTGTGCAAGTGTGACATGTTCTGGGGTTATATGGAAGCAGGTATGTGTGAGTGAAGGTCTGTGCCCTGTTGTTGCTGTTTAGAGTTACAACCGTTGGTTTGGGGGTGTTATTTTAGTGGGTGTTTTAGCTAGAGTGAAGGGAATGAGGTTGGTTATATCAGTGTAAACTTGGGATGGTTGATCGTGAAGGTGGAGTGAAGGATTTAAGGGCCGGAGTTGGTGACGAGAAGGAGGTAAAAGACTGGTCTGTTCTATTATGTTCTGTCAGGGACGAAGCCAAGACCGCTTAGGCGGTGGAATATCGCTTAGTCGGTAAAACAACAGAGAGCCAAAAATTTCGTGATCGCTTAAGCGGAGGAAGATCGCTTAGGCGGTAAAACAACAGAGAGCCAGAATCGTGTGATCGCTTAGGCGGTGGAAGATCGCTTAGGTGGTAAAACAACAGAGAGCCAGAATCGTGTGATCGCTTAGGCGGTGGAAGATCGCTTAGGCGGTAAAACAACAAAGAGCTATAATCGCCTGTTCGCCTAGGCGGTATATTTCCGCTTAGGTGGTGGAGAGCAGAAGCATATTCTAGGGGGGTTGGCAAGCAAAAATTTTGAGGTGAGTGTACTGTCTTCTTACAAAATTATTTTTCTATATGTCAACCTAAATGTTTATTAAACTGCATGATTTTATAAATATGGTGGATCGAGCAGGTTTTGTGTGAGTTGGTAAAAATGAATTCCCGTGGAATTGTTAGGGTGGTTTTAAAAAGAAGGATATTATAAATAATTATGTTGGAAATTGACAATGGTGTGGTTGCTTGATTTGTGTTGTTGGTTGGACTATGCCATAGTATATGTCCTGTCCGGAGGGTGGTCCGGCAGGTGGTGATTCATATTATGGTCTGTCCAGAGGGTGGTCTGGCAGATGGATAATTGTTATGGTGATTGATATAATTGGTGACTTATATTATTGGGCTCCGGAAACGTCCGGTAGGCGGTGATCTGCGCAGTTAGGTCCGCTAGGAAGGCATATCCTACGGATGGTTACGATACCGTTGCAACTCCCGATCGTGAGGTTAAAACGATCACTATGGTTGAGTCGTGTGTATGTGGATCATAGGTAAACTTGGAATGGGATGTTTTTACTAAGATTGGTGATTTATTGCATATAATGATTGATATGGTTTACACTGAATGGATTGGTGAGATATAATAATTATATAATTGTTTATTTATTTTCACTGTTTATTTTAAGAAGAGATGTTTGTATTAGGGTATTCATATAATTACGCTCGATCCATTTTAAAAAAAGATATTGAGAATGTATTATTATTTCGGAAACATGTTTTAAAATTACTAAGAAGGCAGTACACTTGCAGGTACTATAGAGAAACGTTTGTCCCCTACTAGCAGTAAGTCGATTCCCGAAGTGCCGTAGCGGGGAGTATCTTGATAATGATTTTTTTGCTTCTGGTTGTATATGTTGGTTAGTAAAGTTGAACTAGTATTGTTGTTATAAGATCAAGAGAGTCCCAATGGAAGGGGGTGTATGTATTTTTGTTGACCATAGTAAATAATATTCTCTTTTTGTGTAATACATTTTTATTAGTGTTAGACATTTGTTCGGATGAGTTGTATTGTTGTCACATTGGCCCACAAATGTTGGGAAAACTGGGGTGGGTTGTGACAATGGGCATCAGCAACAGTGCTAAAAAGCCTATGACCGACATAAAGGTGTCCTTATGTCTCCCTCTTATTGGTCACATGCTGAGATGGGACACTGATAAGACATTAATCCTTACTTAAGCCCTTAAACTAATCAATCTCATGCCTATATATAGGAGGGCATACCAATGCCCAAAGGTACACAAAAATTACTTACTCTTCTCAGTAGCATTTTTATAACTCTTTCCCTTGAGCGCCGATTCTCACGTCGGAAGGGATACATTGGGACCATCCTAGCAACTTCTTTGTGCAAGTGTTAAGGCGCTCATTCCAGCTCAGACTCATTCTTTCTCGGTTAGAAGACTCTCCACGGATTGTAAGACTCCCAGGTTATCTTATTGCATAGTTCTCATCCCGGATCACTCCACCTCTGCCTATTTCAGGCCAGGTGGATTGATCCCGGTCCTCTCTATCCCCATCCCAACAGGAGTAAAGATCTCCATCAACATTGACCAGATCATACCATTGAGTTCATCCAAAATCCGACATCAACATCATCCATGGCTTCTGCTTCCACAAATCTCTCGCCGAGAAGAGGCCAGATGAAGATTAAATCTCAGATTTTGAAAACTTGGCGGAGGGAATGGCGTCGCTCGCTTCCAAAGTAGGGGAACTTATGGGTAACCTTGGTGGCGGTAGTGGCAAAGGTGGCAGAAGCGGAGGTGGCGGTAACGTCAGTAAATGTGGTTGTGGCAGTTTCTCCGCCGCCGTTACCGGCCAACGGCCGAGTGGGTACACCTCCGATGCCCAATCTGATTAATAAATTGAAGACAACAGTGTTATCATACAGTCGTCGGTGGTTTTTATTGGGTCCTATCAGATCTCAGGTCGGGTCATACCTCTGTATACATGATTTTTACATTTCTATTTGCCTTCATGTTTTTGTACGAGTCGAATTCTCTTCCATACACGTAAAATAAATAAGTAAATAAATAAATTTTATTTAACTTTGTTGGCCCAGTAGAATACCCAAGAGGGGGGGGTGAATTGGGTAATTAAAAAATTATCAAAATAAAATTCAATAAATCAAATAATTAATTTTAAGCCTAAATTAATTATTATCTTTATAACACAGCGGAATAATATAATCAACTAAGTGCACACCTAAACAACAAAGTAAATATAGCAGCACACAAAAGATTTATACTGATTCACCAAACTACTCTTAGTTAATCCAATTTCCCGAGCTCCACAGAGGTCGCACCCACTAAAACCAAGATCCTTTTAAAGGTAGGAACCAAACCCGCACACCGATTTTTTTACAGGTTTAGAATCAACCTCTAAAATTTTCTTTTCCAAGACTCAGGAATAACCTCTACTTTTTACAGGCTCAAGAATAACCTATCTTTTTACAGGTTAAAGATTAACCTAATTCTTTTTATCACTGCGGCTCAAGAATCAAAACCTCACAAAACACTCCAACTATCATTTTTCCAGGTAAGGATGGAACCTTTACAAATCGCTCACAATGCAATTCTATCTAGGAAGAATTACTACCTCAATCTCTTTACAGGAAGAGACTGAAACCCAGCTACTCCTGATTAAATACCCCCAATAGTATTTAATCCGTCACAACTCACTAATACAAAAATTGATAAGAAGTAAATCTTACTTGGAGCTTCTACTACCCCAGATAAATAATAACTCAATTAATATCCCAACTAGTGATAGAAATATGTGAGATACAAAATTCTGATTTTAACAAGATATGGGTAGCAAATTGGAGCACGTAATCAGATTCAAGAAATTGTTTGTAAAAAAATTTTCTTTAACAAATCAGAAACAATTTCTAAAATCAATTTCCAAACGATAAACAAATAATGCAATAAAAGAATATAATTGGAAAAATCTCACCCGGAATCCACAGAATAATTAGATAAGGCAATGTAACTTCAGATCTGGTAGCGGTAAAGATTAATCACAATTGATTCTCAAGATCACTCTTAGAATAGCTCACAAACTCTCAGAAATATAACTCTTAGAAAGCTCACTCTTATGATATGATATGATTTCTCTTATTTTCTGTTTAATGATATATAAAATTCGCAGATCTATTTAAAGGAACATGTAATCAGCCTTCTAACGACTAGTTTACAAGTGTCATGACAATTAAAAACTCTTATAGACACTTTATATCATAAGGACTTAATTTAGGTTCAATTGCACTTAAAACAACTTTCACATCTCTCAATTAAATCCCCAAAGTATTTCTCAATCTCAATTGATAAGAATAGAAACTATTTTAAGTACCAAATTGAGAAACATTAAAATTTAATGTACCAAATCAATAGGATCTAATTAATATATGAATCATATCTTAAACATCACCAAATCCCTTAAATCTCTCTCAAATTCTAACAAAAAACAGCTACTTTTAGATATGATTTCGGAATCCACATGATCCTGAAACAGAGCCACCAGTCAACCAGTCAGTCGACTGTTCGATTTAGAATGTAGCCTGCCCCGTTAATCGGTCGACCGCTCAGTCAACTGCATGATTCAGAGAGTTTCATTTAATCTCATCGGTCGACCTACCAGTCGACTGCTAGATACAAAGAGTTCCCTTCTTACGCTCCGGTCGACTCACCAATACTGGAACCTTTTCTAAATTCGTTTTAAACTCTTTTTCTTTTACATTTTCACCTCTTTAACTAATTTCTTTCTTCAATTAGCTCTATTAACTTTCTCAAATTCTATTTTAACAATTTATAAATATTTCCTTTCAAATACACATAGGAGTAAATAAATTCATCTCAATTAGCTCCACTAACTTTCTCAAATTCTATTTTAACCATTTATAAATATTTCTTTTCAAATATACATAGGAGCAAATAAATTCATCTTATCAAAACACACATAAACAATAAAAACATTTTGTGTCGTGTGTGTTCCTAAATGAGATATTAAGAATTAAAATTCACTTGGGTTATTTTCCCTAATTTTTTCAAACTCTTAATTCTTCTTTATCATCTTGATATTTTTATTTAGCATCTATTCAATTTGTCATCTTCATCACTGGAACTTTAAATTACTGAAACACTCAATTAAAATATTAGTTCTACTAAAATATCAATATTTAATTGTTCATCAAAATCTTAGAATCAACAAAGTTCATTTTTTAAATACAGAAATAAAATAGTTAAAGACTAGTGATAGATTCGAGTGATACTTCATCTATTAGTATAAACTTATGGATATCTAGAATTTATTTTTTCTTCCAAAATCATAAATTTTTAACATAAAAAAATAAGTCAATTTCTTATAATTTTGGTTAAACACTATTTAATTCATCTCTAAGTCAAAATTATTGAAAATTTAATTATAGCGACAATTTTATTTTTAACAATTTAGAAATAACTAAATATTTAAAAAAATAAAATATATAAATAACATCCATTTTTTTACATTTTCTTTTATTTATTTTTATACTAACACTCCTATTTTACAAAATAAATATTTTTTTTTACCCTCACCCCACACCCATCCACCACTTTTTTTTTTCCCCTCCCCTTCTCCTTTTTTTTCCCCCCTCCCCTTCTTCTCCTCCTTCTCTCTCTTGTATACAGATACGGCCCCGATAGAAGGAAAAAAGAGGGGGGGGGGGGCTAGGGATGGGGTTAATTTATTTTTTATTATTATATTTTATGGTAAAATGTGTCTGAATCAGTTTACGCGCATCTCGACTAATTTTTTTTTTTTTTTGGCGATCTTAAGGACACATTCAAGCATATCGACATAGTGCATTTAGGATTAATTCTAAGATTTAATTTCTGGAGTATTCTCCAGAAAAGTCGAACCCTGGTTAACAAATAAATGAAACTTAAATTCGGGGGTGGGGTTAACAATTATTTTTGAAAAAATAGGGGATAAAAAGTAATTTTATTAAAATAAGTGTAATTATTCAATACTACTATACTAGTGATGGTGAGAGGAAGTGAAGTAATTTATTACTTCTTTTAATCGCGTGGGTCCATGTAGTGTCAATTCTTGTCAGCTGGGCTTTTTGTTTTACGTTTTATGGAAATTAACATAGATACCTCGGATAGTTTTTTTAAGTTAAATCATTCTTTACCATCAACTTTATTTGAATTAAAAAATTTAAGAAAATAAAAAAGTCATTTACATTTATGTCCTTTGGAAAGAATCTAAACTACAATGTTTAATGTTTTGTTCTATATATTTTGATTTTTTTTTCTTTGTTCTTTTTTCCTACTTCATTATCTCACATGGCCACTATCGCTCACCAGACGACCACCACTTTCCACTGCCCACCTGGACGCACTATTGTAACATTCTCAATTTTAAAAACTAGAATTATAAAATTGTGAGAGCAATTAAATAAAAAATTTAGTGCAATTAAAATTTCCTAATGAAAATCACAAAATTTAGGTGCCAAATTAATAAAATTAACTTAAAATTCAATAATCTAATGGTCCACCATGGTTTGGGTACATAATTTTTGGCCCAAAGTGTACATTTGAGCCACTTAAGATTATTTTAAAAATACCACAAAGAAAAAATATGAAAATTGATAGATTATAAAACTCAATATAAATAGTTAAAACCCAAATTGTATTAGAAAAGTCCAAAATTAATTTTGAGATAACCTAATACCCAAGTTAAGATTCATACCCATTAACTTAAGTATTAGTATCCATAACCCATGACCCAAGACCCTACCTATATTTGAAAAAAAAAAAAAAAAAAAGTCTCTAGATGAAACGTGAAAGGGCAATATGTTAGAGTAAAATTAAATATATGGGCTTATATATTAAATAAATATGAATTATGAGTTATCAAATAAAAGTAGGCCAATTAAAATGATCAATTTAAGTTTTGGGGTTTTAATTAGTGTATTATAAAGTGTGGGTATTAATGTGTAGAGACAAACGTAATTTCTATTTTTATAATGGGTTAAAATAGAAAATACGAAAATACGAACATACGTGACTGTTTACGAATAGACGCGATTGTTTACGAACAGACGCGACTGTTTACGAATAGACACGACTGTTTATAAATAGGGGTCATGGTCCCCAGATCACATAACGTTTTCTATTCTTCTGATCCCCATTGTCAGAGAGAAATTTATACAGAAAATAAGTGTAGATCTGAAAGATCATAAAGACTCAGAATCAGATATTTCAACTTTCATATTATGGATTCAGGTATGCTTCCGCAAATTCAGTATTTTTATTCTTGATGATTCAATATGAATGTTCCTATTTGTGTGATGGTTTTTACATAACGAAATTAAGTCTTACATGTTGTATCAGAGCCATCTCATGTTGAATTATTGAGAATAAGTTCGGTAGAGATTTTTCATATTAGGGCCGAAAATATTTTTTCCAAAAAGTTTGATATTTCTGAAAAAAAAAAAAAAATTATATAGAAAAATTCTACATTTCATCATGAGTCCAACGATATAAATTTTATAAAATTTGGATTTGTGCTTGAATTTATATGATTTTTCAAAGTTATGGAAAAAAAAGTAGTACTTGGCTACTGTACTGGTTTTGGTTGAGAATCAATGAAGAAGACGACGTCGATTTGTTTTTGTTTTCACTGATTCAGACGGTGCACATAGTTTTGTATTTATTTACACGCATCTATTCAGAAATGTTGTGTTGGTTCGGTGGCGTCTTTGTCTAAGGTTCACGCCGCTTGGCACACAAGGGCTGGTGATTGAATTTTGGCAGCATGCTAAGGTTTTTTTTTGTTTTTACATACCTCATGTTTTAAGTATATCTAAAAAAAAAAAAAAAAAAAAAACTAGCTTGTGATTCGACCCCTAGTGAAAAAAAAGCACCCAACCACCACAAAGGCTAGGCCTATTAACTGATTAAGTTACTAATATTTATATATCAGTATGTTTTAGTTACAGTTATACAATTTTAAATTCAAATATTGGTGTTTAAATATATATATTTTGAGAAAAATTAATTGAAATAACATGTTACCAAAGTGACCTCTCTTGTGGAAATTAATTTTATTTTGAAATATAAAAAGATTATGTGTATACAATTTATGTGAATATTAGTTGGCCCAAAGAAAAATTAATTTTTAACAGAATTGCATGCACACTTGTGGTAATAAATGCGTGATGATTATTTGGTTTTACATATGAGTAATAAATCGGCCCAAAGGAAGATTTATTATTCGATATGTTTTTATTATCAGTGTTTGATTACTACACCGAGATATCACTTACAAGTTAATATTTTTATCCAAAGATAAAATATTAATAGAGTGTCCGATATCTTGAAATGGGGTTTGCCTTTATTTGAATTTATTTTTGTTTTAAAGACTATGTGAGCTTATTTTGTTTGTTTATTGTTCTCTAGATTCAACTATTAGTTCTGCTTCTAACATTATTGTTAGTATTAATTCTATTACTATGCTAAATGGCACAAACTTCAAAGCATGACACGATAACCTTCAAATAGTTCTCGGTGTCATGGATCTAGACTTTGTGTTAAGGGTTCCTTCTCCTGCACCTCTTACTGATGAAAGTTCCTCTGATGAAAAGAGAGACATTGAAAGGTGGAAGAAGTCAAATCGCATATGTCTGATGATCATTAAGAAGACCATTCTAGAAGCATTTAGGGGTACAATATCGGAAACGATAGAGACAGCCAAAGAGTTCTTAGAAGAAATTAAGAACAGATTTGCCAAAAATGAAAAGGCTAAAACAAGTACACTTTTGGAAAATCACATCTCAATGAGATATAAAGGTAATGGGAACATTAGGGAGTACATTATGGAAATGTCTTATCTTGCTTCAAAGTTAAAAGCACATAAGCTTGCTTTCTCTGAGGATTTGCTTGTACATTTGATTCTGATATCTCTTCCCACATAATTCAGTCAATTTAAAGTGAGCTACAACTATCAAAATGAGACTTGGTCTCTTAATGAGCTCATCTCACATTGTGTGCAAGAAGATGATAGATTGAAGCAAGAAAAGATAGAGAATGTTCATTTGGTTGGTAATTCCAAAGATAAAGGAAAGAAAAGAAAGAAGGATAAGGAAGCTGCAGAGGCTCCATATCAAAAGAAACAATATAAAGAAAAGAATATTGAAGGTTGTTTCTTCTGTGGAGCTGCGGGACATAAGAAGAAGCAATGTATCTACTATCATGTTTAGCGTGCAAAGAAAGGTACTCTTCTTAATCTGAATTGTTCTGAGGTTAATTTAACTTCGGTACCTAAAGACACTTGGTGAATAGATTCTGGTGCAACCACTCACATCAGTGTATCTATGCAGGGCTGCTTGAGCTGCCGAAAGCCAAATGATGGTGAAAGATACATCTTTGTAGGCGATGGCAAGAAGGTCAAAGTTGAGGCAATCTGAATGTTTAGGTTATTATTAAAGTCTGATACTTATTTGGATTTAAATGAGATATTTGTTGTATCGTCATTTAGACGGAATTTGATTTCTATTTCTGTATTGGACAAATTTGGTTATTCTTGTTCTTTTAGAAATAATAAATTTAGTCTTTTTCAGAATTCAAATTTGGTTGGTACTGGTTCTTTATCTTATATTTATAACCTTTATATGCTTGATAATTTTGCTTCATATCATGAAACCTTGCAATTAAGTACTCGAGGTGTTAAAATGAAATTAACCAATGAGAATTCCGCATCTTTATGGCATAAAAGATTAGGTCATATCTCCAAAAGGAGAAATGAAATACTTGTGTCAGATAGGATTCTAGATTCCCTTGATTTTGTAGATTTTGAAATTTACACAAATTGCATAAAGGGAAAACAAACAAACATAAGAAGATTTAGTGCCAACAGGGCTACAAATGTCTTAAAACTGATACATATAGATATTTGTAGGCCATTTTCTATAGGTTCATGGAATGATCAACAATATTTTATCACGTTCATAGATGATTTTTCACGTTATGGTTACCTTTATCTCATTCATAAAAAGTCTCAATCACTGGATGTGTTCAAATCGTTCAAAACTGAAGTTGAAAATCAACTCAGCAAAAGGATTAAAAGCGTCAGATCTGACCGTAGTGGTAAATACTATGGTCGGTATGACGGTTCAGGTGAACAACGTCCATACCCATTTTCTAAATTCCTAGAGGAGTGCGGTATCGTCCCACGGTACACCATGCCAAGTTCTCCTAGCATGAATGGTGTTACTGAAAGGCGAAATAGAACATTGAAAGACATGGTAAGGAGTATGATTAGTCATTCTAATTTGCCAGAATCATACGAAGGTGAAGCATTAAAGACTGCAGCGTATATCTTTAACAGAGTACCAACTAAAGCAACTGTCAAAACCTCTTATGAACTTTAGATAGGCAAGAAACCAAGTTTGAAGCACCTACACATTTGGGGATGTCCAGCTGAAGCAAGGCTTTACAAGCCACATGAAAAGAAACTGGATTCAAGAACGGTTAGTTGCTATTTTATTGGATACTCTGAAAGATTCAGGGGTTACAAATTCTATGATCCTACTACTAGATCAATTTTTGAGACGGAAAATGCCCGGTTCTTTGAGGATGTTGAGTTTGAGGGGGGAGATAAGGTTAGGAATTTTATTTTTGAAGAGGAATATGTTGATATTCCCACAGTTGTTATTGTTATTGATCAGGCTCTTATTCCTGACATTGTTCAAGAAGCAAATTCAAATCAAAATAATATCCAAGAATCTTTTATTCCAGAAGAACAAACTCTAGCACCTCTAGAACCTATGCCATTACGGAGATCCACTAGAGAAAGGAGAAGTGCAGTGCCAGATAATTATATTGTATTTTTCCAAGAACATGAGTTTGACATTGGTACGGAGGAAGATGATCCAATCAACTTCCGTCAAGTCGTGGAAAGTTCTAAATCTCAAAAGTGGATTGATGCCATGAATGAGGAGATAAAGTCCATGAAGGACAATGAAATTTGGGATATTGTCCCATTACCTGAAGGTGCGAAACCCATTGGTTGTAAATGGATATTTAAAATTAAGAGGAATTCAAAAGGTGATGTGGAGATATACAAAACCCGTCTTGTCGCTAAAGGCTTTACACAGAAAGAAGGCATCGATTATAAAGAGATTTTTTCTCCGGTTTCGTCGAAAGACTCTTTTAGGACAATAATGACACTTGTGACGCACTTTAACCTTGAGCTTCATTAGATGGATGTTAAGATTGTGTTTCTCAATGGTGACATTGATGAAACAAGCTATATGGTGCAACCAGAAAATTTTGTGTCGGGAGATGTAAAGAAAATGGTTTGCAAGTTAAAGAAATCCATCTATGGGCTTAAGCAAGCTTCTCATCAATGGTATTACAGGTTTCAACAAGTCATTATCTCATTTGGTTTTGAGATGAATTTTGTTGATGATTGTATATACCACAAGTTTAGTGGGGGTAAACATATTTACTTGATTTTATATGTTGATGACATATTGCTTGCCACCAACGATATAGGCATGTTGCACGAAACCAAGAGATTTCTGTCAAAGAAATTTGAGATGAAAGATCTTCGTGACACTTCTTTTGTGTTTGGTATACAAATACACCAGGATCGCTCTCGGGGTATGCTTGGTTTATCACAAAAGAGTTATATCGAGATAGTTGTTAAAAGGTTTGCCATGCATGATTATAAATCAAGTGACACCCCTGTGGCTAAGGGAGACAAATTTAGTCTCAGTCAATGTCCCAATAATGATTTTGAGATTCAAAAAATGCAAAAGATTCCTTATGCGTCAGCAGTAGGAAGTTTGATGTATGCTCAAGTGTGTACACGTCCGGATATTGCGTACATTGTTGGCATGTTGGGCAGATACTTAAACAATCCTGGAAAGGATCACTGGATAGTGGCCAAGTGTGTCATGAGGTACTTACAGAGAACAAAAGACTACATGCTCACTTATCGGAATTCAGATCAGTTAGAGATCATCGGATATTCTGACTTTGATTTTGCTGGATGCCGAGATAGCATGAAATCTACTTCAGACTATATCTACTTACTTGTTGGAGGTGCTATATCTTGGAAGAATGTTAAACAGTCTATTATAGCCTCTTCCACCATGGCAGCTGAGTTTGTAGCTTGTTATAAGGTGTCCAATCATAGAATATGGTTGCGATATTTTGTCACGGGGCTGCGTATTCTGGATGGCATTGAAATGCCACTTGAGTTATATTGTGACAATAAATCAGCAGTACTGTATTCCAATAACAACAGGAGTTCTACAAAGTCAAAGTTTATAGACATCAAATTCCTAGTTGTGAAAGAAAGAGTTCAGAGTGAACTTATATCTATAGAGCACATTGGGACAAACTCTATGATTGCAGATCCGCTGACTAAGGGATTGCCACTCAAGGTCTTTCATGAGCACACTGCTCATATGAGTGTGGTTTCTCTTCAAGATATGTCGTTTTAGTAGGAGTTTGTATTTTAGATACTTTTATCTATAGATATATTTGTTATGGATATTATGAATTTTTTGGTTATTTACTGCAATAAAGTATTCAGTTTTCATTCACTCTGATTTTATGTGATTTGATCTCACTAAGGTTTAAGGAGGACCAGTTGGAAATTGGCATGTTAAGATCACATTGCATGAAATTTTCATGCTACACATCCACACTTGATCTTTGTCATTAGTTGTATTGATATATGTAACCATTGATGGGTCTAGTTACGAAAAAAAAATGTAACGACGATCGTTTTGGTTCTGTATTGGTGTGGTTAATGGATAAGATTGTTAAAAAAAATGCATAAAATTTTGATAGCAAATCTCATGAGCTCATTAAGTATAATTCACGTTTATAAAGTTACATATATAGCCCAAGTAAGAGATTGTTAGAGTAAAATTAAATATATAGACTTATATATTAAATAAATGTGAATTATAAACTATCAAATAAAAGTAAGCCAATTAAAGTGATCAATTTAAGTTTTGGGGTCTTAATTAATGTATTATAAAGTGTGGGCATTAATGTGTAGAGACAAGCGTAATTTTTATTTTTATGATGGGTTAAAATAGAAAATACGAAAATACGAACAGACGTGACTGTTTACGAACATATGCGATTGTTTACGAACATATGCAACTGTTTACGAATAGGCACGAATGTTTATAAATAGGGGTCGTGGTCCCCAGATCACATAACTTTTTCTATTCTTCTGAGTCCCATTGTCAGAGAGAAATTTATACAGAAAATAAGTGTATATCTGAAAAATCATAAAGACTCAGAATCGGATATTTCAACTTTCATATTATGGATTCAGGTATGCTTCCGCAAATTCAGTATTTTTATTCTTGATGATTCCATATGAATGTTTCTGTTTGTGTGATGGTTTTCACATAACGAAATTAAGTCTTACACAATAGCCTAGAAGAAGACAAGATAAGAAGAGAAGAAAAGAGAGAAAGAAAGCGACCGAGAGAGGGAAAGGGAGAAGGAGGATTTGGGAGTTTTAGAGAAATAAATTTGCGAGAATCCACAGTTGATATCAAGTCTTGGTGGAGGATTAAACTCAAATTTAGTAAGTTCCTAAACCTAGAAATTTTTATTAAGAGTTATAACATGAATTTTTATAATTTTAAAGGTTGAGATGTAAAACATATTTGGATTAAACCTAGTAAAACTTGGATTAGGTCATATATGAGTTGGTTAAGTTGAATTAAACATGATATTTGGGTGAAACCATCATGCATAAAATCTTATTTTCTTCTTAGAATATAGTTTAGAACTTTAACTTTGTTCTTTTCAATTTTGGAAGAAAATCTGAGAAAATCATGATGTAAATAAACCTTAAATGAATTAGAAAGGTTGTAAATTGGTTTGACATGAAATCTAAGCTTTAGGAAAGTCATAAACACAATTTAGGAGCATTGGGTATCAAAAAGAATTGAAGAACTAGGTTTGTGCAATTTTTTCCGCAACCCGCCAACCCGCCCCACGCCGCCCGTTTTGAACCTTAAATAACCCGCCCCAAGTTAAACCCGCGTCCATACGTGCCTGCATTCCTCAACCCGAACAAGTCGCGGGTTGACCCGCCCGTTCTTTACGTAAAAATTTCTATGGCTAAGAAGTTTACTTCATTTCTCAACCGAAGAGGTGCTGCGAGTATTTTTTTTAATGAACAGATATGAGAAATTTTCGTGTTCAAACCAATTTCATCCCTTGCCCTGCCAATTATTGAAGATTGAAGATATAAGGGCAAAAGACAAGTTGTTGTTAGTGGTTCCGTGTCAAGTCAGTTCAAATCGGTAACTCTGTCATTTTTTATGACAAAAAAAAGGCACGTGTCAAGTACGAAATCACCAACGTAGATGAATTTCGTCATAAAAAATGGCAGAATGATTGACTTGACAAAAATTGACGACTTTAGGATTTAATGAGTTCAAATTGAAAGGACAAAGATTAAAGTCAGATTTTTCTAAAACTTTAGAGGTGCAAAGTGTAAAAAGCTCTATTTTATGATTTTGCTAATCTCTGTGTGTGTGTGCGTTTTTAAAATAATTAATGACATGTGAAACTATTAGAAATGGAAAAGAACATAATCGTTACTTAATGGGTGTGCTGAAAAAGGTCCTAAAAATTGGTATTGCAATAAGATATTTTAAATTTTTGGACAAGTGTTTATTTTCTTGTAAATAATAGTATGTTATGTGACGCGTGGTGAAAAATTAATTGATTGAACCATGTTATCAAATATATTTTTTTCTTTTGGGGGCATAATGGGGATAACCCAAATTTATGGGGCAAATGCAATTTAAGGGTCAATGTGGAAAATATGAAAGTTGTTAATTTGAACCATTTTTTGGGCTTCTCAACAATCTTCTTGAACCCAAAGAAGGTGGTTTTGGCCTTGTTTTGGAGAATTCGATAAAAGTGAAGAAGAAGATAGTGGTTGGAGATGACAGTGGCGGCGACAGTGAGGAGTTAAAAGTCTGATGGTGGGTGGCTCAGTTGAGTTTGAGAAAAAAAAATAGTTAATTATACGTAAGGGCCAAATAGTAATTGTGTTTATTTTATCTTTTTTAAAAATAATAATAATAAATAAATAAAAGAAGAAGAAAAAGAGGAGAAGACAAATGATAATTGATTATTATTATTTTTTATAGAGGGTATTCGTGATATTTAGTAAAAGACAAAAAATTATTATAGTATTTATCTCAAATATAGAGGATATCATTAGTAAATTTTTATATTATTTTTTAATTAACGAATCATTTTTTTAATAAATACAAATCGATACGATTATTTTTGCATTTTTTTTTTTTAAAAAAAAGAAAACTATTTAAATATTTCAAATATGGTTAAATTATAGATACTTTAGTACAACTCTAGAATCATTATTTATTACCTTTTACATCAATTATATAATTTTTTTTTTTAAAAAGGGAAATTACAAAACCCAAAGCACTATCTAAAAATCCCAAAAGTATTAAAAAAATAGAGCTCTAAAACTCCCAAAAGAAAGAGCTCTAAAAAAGCTCTGTTTCTTCATCTGCTAATTGGTACCGCTGCCGCCTTTTCCTCTTCCGATCACACCGGCTTTAGAACCAACCGAAATGGCCCATTAGAGAGCCGCAGCGATTATAACCAATTTAACTTGTCCTATATTCGGAGGAAGTCTCTTCTCTCTCTTCTTCTCCCCCTCGGAACCTTTAATTTCCATATCTTTTGATTATTTTGAACAAACAGAGTGAGAACAGGGGAGAAAAAAAGAGAGTAAAAACAGGGGTAGAGAGAGAGAGAGTAAAAACAGGGGAGAGCGAGACTGAGAGAGAGTTTGTAGAGAAGTGAAGAAAACGGAGGGATAAAAAAAATGAATTTGAAGTGGGGATTGAACCCAATATTATATAGGGATTTTTATTATTTAGTCCCATTAAAAACACTATTGAAAAAAAAAAAAAAAAAATCTTTTAAAGTGTTTGATTAGGAATCAGACCTTCCTTCACGTACATGGAGTTTAGTTTTTAGTTCTCCGAAAGACAAAAAAAAATAATAAAAAGACACATATACCCCTGAACAAACCTAATACATTAACATTCAACCTCGATGTTCACTCACTCTCACTTTATTCTCTCTCTCTCTCTAAACCGGTTGGACCATACCAACTTAACTCTCTATCATTTCTCACTCTAAACTATAAACATCTCTCTCTCTCTCAAGTCTAAATCGGCGACCCATAGATCATCGACTGCCGTGGCTGCTACTCCAACCACTTCAAATACTCCGACCCTTCAACAGCGAAGAGCTTGCGAAGGCAACCAGGGGAGTATGAAATGAGCGATGGTTTGGCCCGTGAAGTTGACAAAGATGGTGACGAAGGCCGGCGAAACGCTGACATTCTTTCTCTAAATTCGCCGCAAGCCATCGACGTTCGCCGCTCACGTTCTCTCTCTCTAAATTCCTCAGTCGCTCAAGTTCTCTCTCTTCCTCGGCTGCCCATTACCACTGCAAAAATCACCACCGCAAGCCAAGATCTGAAACCCACCGCCAATGATGTGGTTTGAGTTCTCTCCTCCTTGTGTAGAGATTTGGGTTTCCAGATCTGGCAACCCAGATTTTGTTTTTTTTTTCTTCTGGTTTTGATGCTCGTTTTAGCGTTGGTGTTCGTTTTGGTGGTGTTCTTCGGCGGTGTTGATGCTCGATTAGGCGGTGTTGTTTGGCGGTGGTGATGTTCACTTCGATTCGAACAATCATCGGCCACTACAAGCTATTTCTGACAACCACCGTCAGCCACCAGCCAAATCTGGACCTCCCTCACTCTCTCTATCTCTCTAGTTTTTTTTTTGTTTTTTTTTTGTTTTTTTTTTATATTCGATTCAACTGTGTTGTTCATTTTCGTGGTGTTCTTCAGTGGTGGTGACGTTCATTTTCGTTAACGTTAATACCGGTGTTGATGTTCGATTCGATGGTGGGGGTGAAAATGTTCATTAACGTTAACATACACCCATTTTTATTTTGCATACATTTTTTCTGAGTAATACTTGACGTGTTAACATTAACGCATACAAGACCGGTATGTTTTTGTTCAATGTCTTTTTGATTGTGTTGAATTTATAGATTGATTTTGCTCAATTTGTCGGGGAGGTGGATGGGGTGTTCATTTTTTTTTACCGTTAACGTTAGTGTTCTGAGATAACGTGAATGTGTTAACGTTAACATAGAAGAGAACCCAAAAAATGTATATTAACATTAACGCAACACGACCCCAACACACATTTAGATCTGAATTGGAAAATTTCTTACGGTCTGTTTGGTTCTTGATTTTTTTTAGAGAATTTTCAGATCTGAATTGGAATATTTCAGATTTGAATTAGATTTTTGTTGTGGCTCTAAATGGGGGTGGAGGTGGAGGGGGTGTTAATTTTTACGTTAACGTTGGTGTTTTGAGTGAAACACAAAAATGCATTAACGTTAACACACACATAGATGGACAAGATGCGTTAACGAATATACACATAAAATATGCTAAATATTCAAGAAAAAAATACACACCATACGTCTGGTGATGAAATAAGTTAACGTTAACGTAACGCACAAAACAGACAAATTGGAAGATAATGCGTTAACTTGCAAAAAAATATAAAAATAAAATTGGATGCAACAACGTTAACATGAATTCCTAATGTAATATTGTAATATAGATAATGGGTATTTACTTAAACAAGATTACGTTAATGTTAACATCCTTTGTTATCTAAATTTGTCTTGTTGCATAAGGATAGAATGACAGACTTGTAAATAAATGTTAATAAAGGGCCAGAATGAAAGACATTTTTCTAAAAAGTTTATGGGGTCTGAAAACTTAATTATTTATGTCAAGGGGTCTGATTTCTCTATTGGGTCTCTATAGAGGACTAAAAAAGTAAGAGTAATTTTTTTTTCTAGCCCTTTAGAGATATATAATCTATAAACTAGTTTGAGATTGCAGATTAACAGACCAACACAAGGTGCTATTGTGTATGACACCATTTGCCAAAATTTTCGAAATGTTCTACAACAAGCAAGTGTCGCTTGAGAATATCTATAAAAATGAAAATCTGATAGAGAAAATCATACTGAGTTATGTCCCAGCCCGGTCAGCATTCAGAATCGGAGGAAAATTGGTGAAGCTGACACCACTGAACATACAGTTGATTTTTGGTTTGACAGCAGGAGATGGAGTCATTGTGCAGAATAGATACACGAATGCTGAATCGAAATTCCTCCGCAAACTGAAGTTGACATGTAAGACCCCGACCTTTCTGACATGCGCATAGTTTAAGTCGCATGTTAAACCATTTTGGAAATAACGGGGTTGATGGTGCTAATTACAACTTAATTGTAAATTTGAGGGGTTAATTCGTAAATTTTCAAAATTTCAAGTATTTAAATGGGTTTAATTACTAAATTATCTAAATCAGCGGGGAGGTTTATGAAAATTATTTATTAATAAAATTATATTAATATAATAACATTTTATATTATAAAATGTATACATATATGTGTGTGTATACGTGATCACAAGGTCGGCCAAGTGGCCTAACCCTCCCCATTCGTTCTGTCACCGCCATTCACACACATATATGTATACATTTTATTTTAGAAGACAGGAGAAGGGTCGAGAAGCGATCAAACCAAATCGAAGAGAGAGAGAAAAAAAGAGAAAAAGATGAAGAAGAGAGAGAAGTCGGGTCCGACAGTGGGTGATCATCGTTAGTCGTCCAGTGAGTGTTCGGTGATGTGTTTTGACTCGTCAGTTGTGTTGTGTGTGCTTGGTGTGAGAATTTGGTCACTGGCGGTGTGGGTTTTGATCATTGCCAGCAGTGGAAAGTTAGAGAGAGAGATGTCGGTTGTGTGGGTGCCATTCGCTGGTGGACTGTATGGGGGTTCAGCCTTGCGGGTGTGCTCTGTTTTGAGCTAGTGTATGTGTGTGTGTGAACGTGTTTGTGTGTATATGGGTATGAGTGTTGTTGTGTGGGGGTGAGTGTTCATGTGCAGGTGGTGGTTGTCGGCGTTGCCAAGGTGAAGAGAGAGAGAGAGTGACGGCTGAAAAATCCAAAACAGAGCAACGAGGAAAATGATCGTCCGCCTAGGTGGTGGAACATCAGGAACCCAATCTGCAACGTGTTCGCCTAGACGGTGGAAGTTTCGCCTAGGCGAAGGGAATTCAGGGAGGTTATGTCGTGTGTTCACTTAGGCGGTAGGGGAGCAGTGTGTAAACAAGGAAATGAAGGAAAATTGTTTTAGGGGATCGACAACCGTCTCGAGCGGGTAAGGTTTCTCGTTAATTTTTATGATTGATAACTTAGTTCTCTAGCTTTAAAATATTGAAATGATGATAAAAATAATAGGATCGTGCAAATAAATAGAGATTATATAGTAAATCGTAATGGAGCGATAACTAGTCGACAAAGTTATATTTTCATAATAAAGCGCGGGGAGTAGGAAATTACAGAAATTAGGTTTTGCATGACATAATGAGGTTGTTTTTACATAAAATATTAATTTATGGTATGTCACAAATAGGTTCACAATTTCCAGTAGATCGGTAGCGAGAGTTGGTGGAGCTTTTAAAAGCGGATTATCAGGTGAGTGTATTATCTTCTTGCCAAACTATTTATATATATATATATATATATAGTGTGTGTGTGTGTGAAATGAAATTTACTTGACTTAGATGATATTAAAACCACGTGGTTCAAGCAGGTTTTGGATGCGTTAGGAAAAATAGATTTTTGGTAAATTATGTTGGTTTTGTTTTAAAGAAAGAAAATTGGAAAAAAAAATAGTTTTTACTAAATGGGTGGTACTTTTAAAAAAAAGAAGAGAAAAACGTAGTTTGAAAATTCTCTCCGAAAGAGGTGTGGTTTATATTCTTCCCATAAGGGGTGTGAATTTTTAAACAAAATTGTTGATTTGGACAATGCCATAATCTTCTCCCCATAAGGAGTGTTGATTATTTCTCCTAGGAAGGGGTGTGGATTTCTTCCCATAGGATATCGATAGTTCTTCCCGTAAGGGATATGGATTATATTTCTCCCCAAAAGGAGTGTGGATATTTCGTAGGAAGGCATTCCTACAGATGTTACGGTACCGTTGCAACTCCTGATCGTGAGGTTAAACGATCACTATGGTTAGCCAGTGTGTGCTGTGGTAGAGTGGTGTTTTGAGATGTGGTGTTTTACTTAAAATTGGTGATTTATTAGATATGGTAATTGGTATGATTTTATACTGAATGGGTTTCGAATGGAACTTATATATATATCTTGATTTATTTTCACTGCTGATAGTATGGAGAAATATTTATACTACGTTGATTTTTATTTGATATATTATGTTTGTAGACTTACGCTTGATCCACTGAAATGTTGTATTATCTAGAATGTATTATTATTTTAAAATGTCTTTACTAAGAAGGCAGTACACTCGCAGGTGAAATAGTTAGGAGTCGGTCGGTCCCCTACTAGCGCTAGATAAAGTTATGTGGGTCAGGCGATGGAATCATATGGGGAAAAACTTTGAGACGAGCTGTCCAAGGTGAACCTAGAGAGGTTCATGAGATTTGTTTCGTGGTTCTTATTTTGGGACAGGTGTATCCTTGTAGTATAAAATTTTGTATATGTTGTATAGATGAAATTTTGTATATCGTCATTTTATGGTTGGTTAGGTAGTCAGGTGATGTCATGTCGGTGTCGCGCCGGCCCCACGGTGACGAGTGTCCGAGGTGGGGTTTGACAAGACAAACCCGAGAGAGTTTAGTGTAGCCTACTTGAGGTCTTCGCTGGAACAATAGGTAAATAGTACAAGTGAGGGAAGCGCACACGACGTCGTTCGCTTATTGTGCTTTCATCTCTTGTCCACGTGCTTCTTCACGACTACTGGACAACAGGTGTCACAGTGGCTCGTTCGATATGTGGAAGATATCGAACGTATGAACAACTACAACTGGTCGGACGCAATTGTTACAGACTTGGAGACAAGTCTGAAAAAATCATACACCGAGCCAAGATCCGTTAAAGGGTGTGTCCTCGTGCTGCAGGTAAAATCGAAAATCACTCAAAGTGAATTTCATTGGTAATGGATGTTCTCGTGATTACTGTTTATCGCATTACTGTTTTATTGATTACATAAATGTTATCAGTATATGGATGTTCTTGTCGTTACTGTAGATTGTCAACTTATTCCCCCAACTACTTCTTTTGTTTTTAGTATTGGCTTTCCGAACACACGACATTATTGACTGCTATAGAGGGGCGGGAGTTTTCAATACCGAGGATGCAACGGTGGTGTTTGACTGCATACACCTCTTCCATCGGGTTTACCCCGATCAACGGCCTATTAGATGATCAGGTAAAAAATTATGAATCGATTTTTTAACATTCTATTTTAATTATGTTTTTGTTTTGCCTTACGTTTTAAATAAATGTGTTCAGGTTAAAGCTGGGACATCGAGGAAAGCTTGCTTGAATTGCAATCTGCCATCATACCCCCCCACGATACTGATGAAGTTGTGAGGGAAACTCCCGCGGACTTTCGTGACGAATTTGAAGATACCATACGCGAACAACGAAGAATTGAGAAGGGGGATATTGTTGATGAAAACGATCCTGAAATCCAAGCAATGGTTGACAGGATTTTGGGCGAGTCGTTGATCCCCATCGTAAGCCAGACAACAATGTAACGACAGGATCCAACGTCCAATTTGGGTGTGGACTACAGTCAATTGTGCAATGACGTCATGCTTTCCACCTCATACGACATTGCCGTTAATGACATTTATCGTGCGTTGGATCAAATACAAGATGAATTTTACGCAAAACAAATGGAAGAAAACCAGATAATCGAAGCGATGCGAAAGATCGTCGTTAGCATGACTGTCCGTGATATTGATTTACAAACGAAACTTAACCAACAAAAAAATCAGCATGATGCAATGATGGCTGATCTTACCACACGATTAACGAAAGTTGTTACCGAAAAGGCTCAGATGGAATTAGAAATGGGCGTTCATGCTGTCACTCAAAAACATTGCGATCCGCAGCCAGACCCCGAGAAGGATGATTTGAAAAAGGGATGTGCAGAGTTGGAGATACAATTGAAAACAACATTGGACAACAACATTATGTTGAAGGAAACTAAGAATGTGAGTGAGAGTTCATACATGCAAACAATCAAGGAGCTGAATAAGCATATTGTTGATATGCGTGTTCAAATTAAGGGGTATGCAGCATCAGCACAACAACAATCTACTGCCTTCTCGATGCCCACATTATTTGTGTCACCGCTCACCGAGACAACACTATAGTCACCGCCCTATACGTCAACCGAAACACCGCTGAACCCCTGCACTGACTTGGTGATATCGGGTGCGACTCCTATTTCTGTTATTGCCCCTGGAAATGCCTCTGCGGTCGCCGGGTATGAAACATCACCACTCCCTAAAGTGAATTCCATGATAAAGAGAGTAAAAATAAAGGATAGGCAGTCAGCACACAAGGGTAGCGATTTCGTTTACCCAGGGCCAAAAGCAAAAGGCAAGGAAAAGGTTGCTGGGGATGTTGTAGATGTTGATGAACTTTCTGTTTTTGAGTACGAGGACAACATCAAACTGCCCAAACGAAATAGATGCAAAATAGCTATGACGATTGGGGAATACTACACATGATATACATTGAGGAAGGGATCGGGTAATATTAATTTTTGCCATTTTATATGATTATTTTAGCTGATTTTATCGGGGAAAAAAAACCTTACGTCATTCCAATATGATTTCAGGGGCCTGGTGTATGGGGGGGCCAAACCACTGTCGACTGTGAGTCTGGGGCACGCCATATGCATACTTAAAGAGAGACAGATAGCTGACAATGTAAGTTGTACATTTCCAAAATCGTTATATAATAGCGAGGTCTTTTTAGTAAGTGCACATTTTTTGTTCTCCCTGATTGAGGTAATATTCACTCACCCCCAACGTTGATATCCACGTGCCCCCTTCGTTGTTAGGGGATAGTCAGGCCATTTTCATTGATCATTGGTTGTGCGTTAAATATTCACTCACCCCCAATATTCACGTGCCCCCCCTCCGTAATTACGAAAAAGAAAAAAACAATTTTCATCAATTGTTGGACTGCGCGTTAGTATTCACTTACAGCCAAACGCATTTTTAAAAAAAAAAAAATCCCCGTTTCCTGTCAGAAATGTTCACTGTGTTGAATTAGGGGTTAGCGACGTTTTGTAAGTAATTGCAAACCTGATTAGTTTTGTTCAATTGAGTTAATATTCACTCACCCCCAACACATTTGATGTTCGCGCACTCACAGCCAACACCTTTTTGTATTTTTCAGGTACTTGATGCTTATGGTGAATATCTGAAAAATATGACGCACAATCTCAATCTTAAACGAGTAGGAAAAACGGGGGGGACTGTTTGATACATCCAAATTTGCGTTGACGCAGATATGGGTATGGACGAAAGTTTTCTTTTGTTTTTAATATGTTCATGAATATGATATCTAATTTTGGATGCGCTGTTTTTCAGACGATAATCCAGGATAAATACGAAAATCTGAAGACCCATATCCACAAACAATCAGTGAAGCATTTACCTCGAATTGTAGGTACATTATTTTTCCTTTGATTTCCCCTGGTATTCATGTAACCCCCAATCATTGGACTATTCTGGTCCTCGACATTTTTGAAAAACGGTAGAAATTCTACAATTCGCTCCTACCACGTGATCCCACAACTGATCGCTATTACAGCGACGCGCACATTGTGGTATGAAAAAAATACTTCCGTACACATCACTTTTTATGGTCGCGTTACGTGTCTGTGTCTAACAGTAATCTCTTGACAGAAACAATTTGTAGAGGCGGATATAAACGACAATTTACTGCAAGGCTGGGGGGATGCTCAAATAAAACAATGTGTAGACTGTCCGCAGCAAAAAAGATCGTATGTCTCAAACTGCATATCACACTTCTCACGTTTGTTTCACAAAAACCGACGCATTTGTCTCCATTTTTGAAAAATCCTAATACTTTTGTATATTTGTTTTTACCAGAACTGAATGCAGTGTCTTCATGATATCCATCATGAAGAATTATGTTGAGAATAGGATTGTGCCGAAGAATTTAACTACAGGTGATACAAGAAATATGCGGAAGACTATTGTACATAGTCTGTTGAATGATCCACCCAGGAGTTGGTCGTTGTCCGACGCTATGGCCAGAAAGGAGTCTGCAAATGCGTCATCGTCGTGACCAACAACTCAATGAAAACCTATCTGAATGTATCTACTTATTTTTTTGGTGCACATTCATGCGATTAGAGAAATTTTTTTTGCTCATTTTAATTTTTTTGTATGAATTGATAGTTATATGTTCAAATTTTTTTTAATATTTTTTTTTTATTTTTTGTTTTGCATCACAGAACAAGGACAAAAAAGTGGGTTTATATGTGAGTGAATATTTACATGCATATCACAGAGTAATGAAAAATGGTATTTTTCTTTGTGTCAATACATAACATGAGTGTGTGAGTATCAATCAAAAATGCGTATAAGTGAATATTTACGTGCATGTCACACAGTAATGAAAATGGTATTTTTCTTTGTGTCAATACACAATATTGGTGTGTAAGTATCAAATCAAATTGTCTGTGAGTGAATATTTACGTGGTGTTTTTCTTTGTGTCAATACATAACATTGGTGTGTGAGTATCAAATCAAATTGTGTGTGAGTGAAAGTTTACGAAATTCAAGACAACTTAATCTGAAGTTAGTGAATATTAACTTTATATCATTTTACTATTAACATTAGTTTCGTCCAGAAACATCATATATTACGACCTCCCGAAAAGTGAAACGAATACGTTGAATGAATATTTACTCGATTTTATACGTTGAGTGAATATTTACTCGGTTTGACAAAAATATTCACTGATAAGTTAATATTCACTCCCCATGTCCACCCCCTATTTATCCTTTTCAATGTCTGACAAAAAAACCACTTACGTTGATATTCATGATTGAGTTAATATTCAATCCGCTCGTAAAAAAAGAGTTTTTCATCCTGTCCTCACCCCACATTGCTCGCTACCTAAACAAGATGACGTAATACACTTCACAATACACAATAAAACCCACATACATTGAAGGTGCAGTGATTATAAAAATAAAATAAACTTCCATAATCAAAATATTCAGTTTAAAAAATCTTTAAAACTGATCATGTATGTGTCTCGTGTAAACATACACGTATCACCTGATTCATTCGCCAAAAAAAAAATCCAAAAATAGAAGAAATATTTTGAAAAAAAAAGAATGATGTTATCGACTCAAATTGCTGCAGTGCACGACTTGCGATTGTGGTACCCATATTTGTGATACCTTTCACATTTTATCTCTGTAACCTCTCCTTTCGATAGTATACATTTTTTCCTAGGGCGGCCAGGCTACCGTTTCATAATTGGAGGAATGATGACAGTTTTCGATTCATCCCAAGTTGGTTTCTCAATAGTCGGGACTCCATAGATACCTTCTAAATAACATTTTCGATAGTGCTCAACAGAAAATATACCTCTATATATGAATACAGGTTCTTCCCGCTATGTTGTATAGCCGCACAAGCATGCATACAAGGGAACCCATTGCCTTGCCAATTGAAACACGCGCAAGTCCCCTTGTCCATGTCCACAATCACAGAAGGGTTTCAATGCACTTCGTATATATTTTTCTGACATTCCACGACAGCCCATGTCCAACCATCCCTAATCATCTGTCCTATCAATTATTCGCGTATGAGGCACAACACGGATGTCATTGTCAATGATTCTGAGCGTCTATTAGATAGATGAGCCATCAGTTTGCATCTAATCTTGTCGATCATTAATATGATGGGCATGTGACAATATTCACGAATCCACGCATTGAATGATTCAGCTAAATTTGAAGACATCTCGTCGTATCGTTTACCTCTGAAATACATGTTGCAAAAATTTTCGGGGGGTACGTTATAAAGGAAATTTTCTATCCGACCCTTACCATCTATCTTCAACTCATCCAGGTACATATTGAATTTCTCCATTGTTGTAACGTATGTCATACAAACGTATTTATAAACCAACTTTTCTTTGAACCATTGTTTCGTGCCAGCTAATTTGTCTTTTAGATTGTTCCTCAAGTGATTCAAGCAGAATGAATTGAAATAATTGGGAAACATTTTACGAACACCGACATTTTACGAATACCTTCAAGTATGCCGCTACGACGATCTGATATAAAGGTCAACAACCGGTCGTGTGAAATTTTTTTGCGCAGATGCCCCATGAACTAGAACCAATTGTCATCGTTCTCAGCATCAACGATGGCAAAGGCAACTGGGAACAACCCTGAAAAAAAATGGTAGGTTTGATCGCTCTACAAAAAATTAGGTTAATAAAAAAAAAAATCACGTAAAAACCCCAAAAAATACCAAACGTTGATATTAGGTTGCTATTATATTGTTTTTTTAAAAAAATACATTATTATCATTGTTCTCATCCTTTGTGTTTGCTTTCAGCAAGCATCTCTTGTATCTTCTCCCCAGAAACGTACCGTCGAGGAAATACATTGGCCGGCAATAATTGAAGCCACGAATTGTTGCATTAAATGCAATAAATAATCGTTGAAAATACTCTGATTCCTTGTCGTATTCAAGAGCGATATGGCTGCCTGGATTTGTTCGCATACATGCCTCCGTATACCAACATAACTGGTCGTATGAGGCCCTGTGGTCACCATACAGATCATCCCGTGCTTTCTTAACACCGTTCCGTGCAATGTGATATAGGATCTCGATGCCGTAATCATTTTTGAACGTGTGTACAACATCAATCAGTTTGGTGGTTGGTGTGTTCCAAACCAAGTCTACCAAACATGACTTCACAACACTCGAATTCATGTTCTTATTATTGTTCGTCCTAAATGCAGCACCGTATGTATGTGTGTTTTCTAGTTCCCAAATATAGAAAAAATCATTCCTATCATCTACTCTCTCATGCACCCTCCACACACAACCATTTTTCTCTTTTAGAGCGCATTCGGCAATTACTCTATCTCTCCCTTTTTTTTTTGTATTTAAAACTGAAACCTACTTAAACAACGTATTTTCTTAAATTTTCTCTGAACTCCATAGCACTACCCCTAAAGCTTTGTCCTACTTCCTTTATATTACCAGCCTAATGATCAAACAACAACCCTTTCTGTGGGAGCGGACAAAAAATTGGTAATAAATATTCCTCTATGTATGTATCATCTCTGTCGCCGCGCCCACGACGATGTTCAATCAACATATTGTTTTCCACGCCCTCCCATCCGTTACCGCTGCCGCATATCTTAATATCCACTCCAACATAATCCAAATTCATTGCGCATGCGAGACATACAACCACTTCCAAGTCATCCTGACACGAAATCAAACACGTTTCGTGTCCAGAAATTGAATATTGCATCTCAAATGTGTCAAAATTCAAACCGTCCCATCTCGCTAACACCTTCTGTATTAAACCCTCATATGTGAAATCATCGCCGACTTTTACTCCCAACGAATAGCCATTATACTTAAATATTAAAACCACACGTGTGGCCATTTCTCTAGTATGTTCTATAAATACATAAACTAAAAGTGTAAAAAATACTTGGAAACAAAATTGTTCCACCATAGTTTACGTGTAAACTCACGCATTATGCTATGTGTAAATGTCAACGTATGAAAAAAAATATAAACATAAATTGAATTTATTTTGTCGCAAAGTTGATATTTACGTGTTCTACTGCAAAAAAAGGTGTTCAGTGTCATTTACGTTTATATTAACGCATTTACGTTTTACATTCATGCATAAATTCTATGCGTAAAATGTCAACGTACGAAACTGATTCTGCGCAACGTCCAAGTTACATGTGTATTCACGCATGAGTGATATGCGTAACTGTCAATGTACGAAATTGATTCTACGTAATGTCCAATTTACGTATATATTCATGCACAATTGATATACATAAATGTCAACGTACAATTTATAAATTAGATTTATTGTATCGCATTTGATGTTTACAAGTTCTACTGCAAAAAGGGTGTTCAACGTCAAAATTGCGTGTAGATTCACTTATGAATGCTATGTGGAAATGTCAACGTACGAAACTGAATCTATTCAAAACACCTAATATTTGTGCTGAAAACAATCTCAAAATGTAAAAATTCTGTTTCGAATTTACGTGTGTATTATATATATTGTGTGCATGCTACCGTGCAAATGTAAATCTAAAATTTTTGAGTGTTTTTTGTTTCTGACTGCAAAAATGGATTGATTTAAAAAAAAAATCACGAATACCTTGAATATGCTTGTGTTATCTATTACGTAAACGATCCCAATTGTTCGATTTTGATATAGGCTATGTTCTCTCGCGTCGACTACTTCGAGCTCAAAATCGTCGCTCTGTTTTTTCGCATATACCCACAACAGTGTTTTATAAATGGTTGAATCTTGAGCAATAAGCCCTTTGCACGTAAATGGTAACTGTCTAAACAGGGGAGACGAACCTTCCATAATCGAACTTCTCTATTTTTAGCTCCCGTGAAATCTGCGGGGGTATCACCATCCGTCTCCTTCACTTGTCTAACGGTTTTAGGTTAAAAAGTTTATTTGTATGTTCGGTTAGACAAACAACTAACATGACTATTAATTTTAGTTATTGTCTAACCTAACTCTTAAGGAAGGATTAGAAAATAAAAATCTCAAAAATTAATTACCCTATTATATAGGAAAGTTTTTATTTTTTATCATCAATTTTTACATGGTTTAATAAATTTATATATTTCACTTTTAATTTTTACATGATTAATTATTTTGTCTAATTTAACTATTAAATTATATGAAAATAAAAATAAAAATAAAATTATAAATTTATATATTTATATATTTTTATTTATTATTATTATTATTATTATTATTATTATTTCTTTTTTTTTTTTCTTCTTCTTGTTTGTTGTGCTTTCAAAAAAAAATCAAGAATAAAATATTCATTTATCTTTCCTATCATTTTGTCTAAAATGACAAATTTTTTCTACTATTCGAAAAATACCAATCAATCCCTTTGACTTATATTTTTTGGAAAAAAAAAAACATCATATCTTTATTTTATTTTAATTTTTTAATAAATTCACTGACCCTTTATTTAAAAAAAGAAAAAAGAAAAACCACCCCACCTACGACCAACACTACCAATCATTTTTTTAATGTGTAAAAAATTATTAAAAAAAAATGTTTTTTTAGAAATAAAAATATTTATGTGAAGAGGTCAATGAAAAAATATATTATAAAAATTCTATATTTTAATTTTTTATTATTTTTAACACGTCAAGGGTAAAGTATTATATATTTATAATTAAATATTAAGAAATTTTATTTATATTAGAAGACAAAAAGGCAAAAGCGTTTTATGGGGTCCACAAACTCAGTAGCGTTACCAGCAAGGGAGTCCGAGTCATGGAGTGAACTCGGCGAAAAGATCCAGTACGAGGGAGTCCGTTGAATGGATGATAATCCGGTGATAAATTTTTATTTTTATTTATTATTTTTTTATTTTTTGGAAAATTTATATTTTTTATCTATAATATAGGATGGGTATCTATAATCTAATGAGGGACTGGAATTTATCAAATTATTTCAATTTTAAATAAAAACGGACTACTCAGCCCATATCTTTTTAATATAAATATTTTCATCATTTTAATACTCCACTAATCTTAAGACGTTTTTCGTAACATTAGTCTAATAACGATTCGTCTAAATGAGAGAGAAAATATTGAATCTTTATTAAAAGAAAACGTTTTAGATTTAAGTGGAGTAATAAAATGACAAATTGAGAATAAATTGGTTTCATTTTAAGATTGGTTGACAATTCAACAAGCTGAGCTAATCAGTATGATCTGATTTTCAATTCACTTCTAAATATTAATTTATGATTTAAAAAAATAAAATTATTTTTTAATCTATATATATTGAATAATAGTTCAATTCCGATTATCTCAGACAACTCTTATCATATTTTATTAAATAAAATACACTTAACTTTCCGATTTTTACCAAAATTGTATACGAGGCTACAAAACTTATTTTTCCGAAAAATTAAATTTTTCTATCTCATTCTTTGGATGAATCATCATTAGAAAAATATTAGGAAAAAAATATTTTAATTTTAGTGAAGCGATGAAATGGTAAAAAATCACATGTTGAGTACAAGTTAAATTCTATAAAAAAATATATATATATGTTTTTAATTTTATAAAATTAAAAACAAATGTAAAATTTGAGAGATTAAATATAAAATTTGAGAGATTAAATATATAATTTTTCTTTCTTTATCAACGTGGTTAACTTGAGTAGCATCATGCATGCATTTTGACTTTTGGGAGGGCTCGGTTTCTGAGAAAGCACAAAGTCAAAGTCAAGTGATAGACTTTATTGAAACTTGAAAGGACAAAGACTAGTGAGATTTATTGAAATTTCAGGGGTGCAAAGTGTAAAAATCTCTATTTTAAAGGTCCAAAGTGAGATTTATATGTATATTTTTTTTATGATTTTGATAATCTGTGTGTGTGTGTTTTTAAAATAATTAAAGACAGTTGAAGCTATTAGAAGGGAAAAGAACATAACGTTACTTAACTGGGTGTTGTTGTAACTATGGTTGTCTTAAATAGTTGGACGAGTGTTTATTTTCTTGTAAATAATAGTATGTCATGTGACACGTGGTGAAAAATAAATTGATTGTACCATGTTATCATATATATATATTTTCTTTTGGGGGCATAATGGGGATAACCCAAATTTATGGGGCAAATATATATTTTTACTCAAATTCAAGGGTCAATGTGGAAAATATGAAAGTTGTTAATTTGAACCCTTTTTTGGACTTCTCAACAATCATATTCAACTAAAAGAATGTGGTTTTCGTCTCGTTTCGGAGAATTCGATAAAAGCGAAGAAGAAGATAGTGGTCGGAGGTGACAGTGGCAACGACTGCAAGGAGTTGCAAGTATGATGATGGGTGGGCTTGAGAGAGAATAAAATAGAAGAAAAAAAAAAAAAAAAAAAACTTAATTATGTATAAGGTAAAATAGTAATTATTTTTTATTTTTTTGGAAAAGTACAAATGATAATTGATTATTATTATTATTTTTTTCCGTGTTGAGGGGTATCGGTGATATATAACAAAAGACAAGAAGTTGTTGTAGCATTTATCTCAAATATAGGGATATCAAATTTTTATATTTAAAATTATTTTTTAATTGACGAATAAAATTATTTTTAATAAATATAAATCGATAAGATTATTTTTACATTTTATATATAAAAAAAAACTATTTAAATATTTCACATATGGTTAAATTATCTAAACAACTTCAGAATCATTATTTATTTCCTTTTACATCAATTATAGAAATTTAAAAAATAAAAAATAAATCCAAAGCAGTATCTAAAAATCCCAAAAGAATAAAAAAAATAAAAATAGAGCTCTAAAACTCCCAAAGTATTACAAATAAAAAATAAAAATAAAAAAGGGCTCTAAAAAAGCTCTTTTTCTTCATCTGCCAACTGGAAACAGAGCTCTGTTTCTTCATCTGCCAAAGAAAAACAGAGCTCTCAAAAAACGGAAAAAAAAACAGAGAGATCATCAATCAAGATTGCCGTGGGAGTTATACCCATCACGATTTCCAGTTGGGATTATTGAATTTGAACTCCGGCAACCTTTATCTCCGCCGCCGCGGCTGCGGCTGCCGCCTTTTCCTCTTCCAATCATACTGGTTTTAGAAGCAACCGAAACGGCCCATTTGAGAGCTGTAGTGATTATACCCAATTTAACTTGTCCTCTCTTCGGAGGAAGTCTCTTCTCTCTCTCCTTCTCCCCCTTGGAACCTTTAATTTCCATTTCTATGGCTATTTTGAACAAACAGAGTGAAAACAGGGGAGAGAAAACAGAGTAAAAACAGGGGATAAAGAGAGAGAAACCAGAGCAAACACAGGAGAGAGAAAGAGTAAAAACAGGGGATAGAGCGAGAGCTTCAAGAGGCGGAGAGAGAGAGAGAGAATTTGTAGAGAAGTGAAGCAAATGTAGTGATAAAAAATTAAATTTGAAGTGGGGATTGAACCCAGTATTATTATATAGGGAAAATTTTATTTTTGAGGCTTTAATTATTGATTAATTTTTATCTAGTTATGCATTTTATTTTAAATTTTATATTTTTAATTAAAATTGAAAAAATAAAAGAATGTTTATATATTTTAATTTTTAATTTAACAAAACCAAATTGGAAAAATCGGTGAAAAATCCATTTTTTAAAATCTAATTGGTGAAAAGTCCTTTTATTTTATTAAGTTTTGATTTAGTTCTTTAAGTTAGATTTCACTTGTGTTTTAATCCCACATTGCAAGAATTGTAGAAATATTGTAGGGATTATAGGGAGCCTTTAGTGAGTACATTCGGATTTTATAGTGAATTATATTACATGTAACTAATGTTAGTTATAATTTTATAATTGTTATTTTTCATACATATTTAAGTATTTTTGGTTACGTGTATTTTAGTTATATGTTACAATTACATATATATGTGTACTATTTTATAACGTAACTGAAAAAATATCAATCTTTTTAGTTACATATAAAAAATATGTAATTAAAAAGTTACATGTTATTGAAACATGTAATTGAAAAATTAAATTTGTTAGTTACATATCAGAGACATGTAACTAAAAAAATTGATATTATTGGAACATGTAACTAAAAAATATCAAATTTTTTATTTGCATATAAAAAATATGTAACTAAAAAGTTATATATAATTAGTTACCTGTAACTAATTATATGTATTTTGTATAATTTTGTGATATCTAATAAAAAAGTTGTTATATGTAAAAATAAAAAATAAAATAAAAAATAATGATAGTTACCTGTTACTAATATAGTAATATTACACACAAAATAGTTACATGTAATTAGCGCGTGGTTATTACGTATACAAGGCTTCCTTCTTTTTAAAACATATGGGATTAAATTAAAAGTTTTTATCTCTTCTAGGACTTTTGACTAATTAGAGCTTAAATGTAGGACCTCCCACCCATTATTCCAACTAAATATCCTATTTATTTAAACGACAAAAAAGAAAAAAACTTTTTAGGGGTCCACGAAACTCAATTGCGTAGCCAGCAAGGGAGTCCGAGCCATGGAGTGAACTCGGTGAAAAGATCCAGTATGGGATATTTTAAACTAGTTTTGATCCTATAAAATTGAGGATATTTTGTTATTCTATCATTCCACGAAATGTGAGACCTTTTTTTTTTAAGAAATATTAAAAAATTTCTCTCTCATTCTTAAAAAAAAATAAATGTACAATTTGATAAATTTTAAGATCTATTTAAACACTCATCCGATATTTTAGGGAAAAATTTTTATAATAATTTTTTATTCATTATCAACGGGGGTTTTGAGTTTTGGGAGAACTCAATTTCCGGGAAAGTATCATGGTTGACATGGGTTTGAAGTCAAAGCCAATTATTTAATAAAAATATAAATTTTCTTTGGGGACAAATTATTTTTCTAGACGCAAGCTAGATCTAGATGAATCCTTTGACGTGGAGGACCAAAAAAACAATAGTCAACTGTGGATATCTATTTATTAATTAATATTTAATTATTATTATCATTATTATCTTCTTCTTTTGTCTGCGAAGTTCGACTATTAGGGGTCATTAATTACCTTTTACCCCCCTTCTACTTCGATTTTATTTTATTTTGTCTCATTTATTTTAAAATTTTATACTTCACTCCTTTCTACTTTAATAAATTAAAAAAATAATTTTTATTAATTTAAATTAACAAAATGAATTGTACTTAATACATGGCTTATAATATGGATATTTTTGTTATTTCTTCACTCCATTAAACCTAAGACGCTTTCCTTTAACAAAGATTCATATTTTTATTTCCCATTCTTCAAACAAATCGTTGTTAAAAAAATGATAGAAGAAAACGGTCTTAGGTTTAATAGAGTGATAAAATGACCAAAATATCCCCTTTAAAAGACCGTGTGTTGAGCAAAACTCTTTTTTCATCTAACACTATGAAGAATGTTTTTAATTTTGTGATATTAAAATAAATGTGAAACTTGTGTGACCAAATTTATAACATGACAAATCTTATGGTCTATATATGTAAGACCCTGATTTCGCACGTACGTAATTTTTTGTTACATTTTAAAAATAATTGGAGAAATTCCAATTTAAATGTTTAGGTGTCGATTTGTAAATTTAAAAAAAAATATTTAATCCGAAATTTTCGTTTAACTTTTAATTAAAAACTTTTGGGATAAAATTGCAATTTAGGAAATCTTGAATGTGGAAAGTGGATAAAAACGAAGTGTTAAAGAAATAGAGGGGAGAAATGTGTAATTAAATAAAAGATATTTATATATATATATACATACCCATTTACGTACGGCGTGCGTGTGCCGTGAGATCAGCTGGAGACACGGAGGTGTGGGAGAGGAGCGACGTGGCGTGATGAAAATCAAGAATTCGTCCACAAAAACCCATGCAATTAAATGTTATGATGATCAAAAGCTGGGAGAGAAGGGTAGAAATCACACAAGTTAGAGAGAAAATAGGAGGGTGTTCGGCAGTGTACTCAGTCCGACGTCGTGGTTGTGGGTTCTATCATTAAACGATCGTGCGGGTGGGCTCAGTCCGGTCCCTGTGTGTGTGCGTGTCTTCGGTTGTTCGTTCGACGATCGTGGGAGTGAGATCGTCAATAGCGTGACTGTTGTCGTTCGTCGCCGTCGTTCGGTAAGTAAGCTTATACGTTTGAATTCCTATGGTATATGTATATATGTGTTGTGTTGATCATTCGAGTGCATATGGGTGATCGTCACCATGGTGCGGCCAGCGGTGAGTGTCGCCGTCGCGACAGTGTGTGGGCATGTGTGTGATTTTTTTTTCGGTTTAGCGCAGCGGAAGCTGTTTGGCTCGTCGGTCGTTGATCGTTGACGATCGTGGGTGGATCACTGTCGGTCAGTAGTGATCGTTGCACTAAGGTAGGATGCTGGCGGTGAAGGGAGGTTAGAGAGAGAGAGAGGGTCGGAAAGTGGGTGTGTGATCGGTGTGTGGGCAGGCGTGATCGTGCTGTGTGGAGGTGGTGTTGACGACGACGGGGTGTGGGCGCTGTTATGTGACACCGCCGGTGAGAGGTACGTGAGAGGGGTGGTGGTCGATCGGTGGTCGAACAGGAGCTGTAACAGCAAAACAGAAAGAAAAGAAAAAAAAGAAGAAGAAAAAGAAATGGAATAGGGAAGAATAATTACACTAACCACCCCAACAATAAAAAATAAAAATCTAAAAACCTAAACCTGCGGATGATTTGGAAATGGGTGAAATTTCAATCGATTATTATTTTTTGTTAAATAAAATCTTTAGCGTTACAATTTCCGTAATTGTAATAATTTTCGTAATGGTTAATTTTAATAACGTTATACATAAAAATATTATCGTAACGGGATGGGGTGAATAATAATAATTTTTTATAATAAAATGTGGGGACAGGAAAATTGTAGAATGTAGGGTCTGCATTACATGATTAGATTATATTTTTACCCAAATATTAATTTAGGTCATGTCACTAATAGGTTCCCAGGCACCTGAGGAACGGTAGAGCATAGTCGGTAAAGGTTTTTGGGGAACTGTCTTCTTGCAAAAATCTATTTTCATATATATATATATGATGGAAAAATGTGTTTACTTGAAAATGGATTAATTTTCTAACTTATATGGATCAAGCGTTATTTTGGGTATTTCTGATATTGTAGATTTCATTGTTTGTTGTTGAGGTGTTAGTTGATGGTGGGCGAAGTTGTTGTTGTTGAGGTGGAGATGTGTTGTTGTTGTTGAAGTGAGGTGGAGATTGGTGATGGATATTCACCCGCTTGGTATAGTCTAGCGGAGCGGTGTTTCACCCGTTTGGCATAGTCCAACGGAGCATTGTTTCACCCGTCTGGCATAATCCAGCAGAGCGTTATTTCACCCATCTGGCATAGTCTAGTGGAGCGTTGTTTCACCCGTCTGGTATAATCCAGTGGAGCGTTGTTTCACCTGTTTGGCATAGTCCAGCGGAGCGTTGTTATATTCCGCTAGGAAGGCATATCCTACGGGGTACGGTACCATTGCAACTCCCAATCGTGAGGTTAAAACGATCACATGGCTAACCGAGGTATGATGTGGAGTGATGTGGTGTAGCGAGGTGTGGTGTGATGGGGTGTCGTATATAGGGTTCTGTCGTATATGGCATTTATATAAACTTCATTTTATACTAGCTTGGTGTATCCATATACGACGATATACCTATTATTTCACTTGCGTTATACTATATGGTTGCTGTGACGTTCTGGTTGATTTTTCACTACTTAGTTCAAATGTTATAAACATATATACGTTGTTTCTGTGGTGACAGGAAAAAGATGTTTTCCTTGTGGTATATATATTTTTATAATATGAGATTTGCATTTGGAAATGTGATGTGTATATGTTATATGCTTGATCAATTTAAATATTTTTATTAAGAAGACAGTACACTCGCAGGTGAAACAACTAGGAGTCAGTCCCCTACTAGCGCTAGATAGAATCCGGCAATACGGTAGTGAGAGGGTATTAATTTTGGAGGTGCTGGTTGTTTCCAATTTATGAGAGGTTTAGGATTGTATTTATCTTTGTGGTTGTTATAGTTTTGTAGGGACGGGTGTGCCCCCAATTAGAAAATGTATTAAACTAGTATGGTTATTTTTTGTGGTTGTGTGTTTATTTATGCATATGTCAGTTTGTGGATGTTTTGGCATGCAGGTGATGTCATGATGTTTGTCATGCCGGCCCCAGGGTGATGGGTGTCCGGGTTGGGTTGTGAAAATTTTGGTATAAGAGCCTAGGTTATAGGTTCTGTAGACTTGCCAATTGTCGTGTCAGTAGAGGACCATGATATAAAAAGACGTGTCAGTTGTCTAGTCAGTAGGGAACCCTAAGATAAGGTGTCAGTAGATTCTTTTGATACTCGCATAATAGTTAATTAATGTATATTAATTACTGTTATTTTTCTGGTTGGCCTAGTCAGTCGTTGAATTGAATTTTATGGCTGATAACAGGTATGGAGGGGGGAGATGAAACCTCTGGGAGTGTGGGACCCCAGGGGCAGGCGGAATCCCCGAGGCAAGTGGAGCCTCAGGAACAGAGAGATAGAGAGCAGGAAAGTTTACATATTGTGGAATCCCACACGCAGGGTGATATGTTGCAAGGGAGCTTAGACGCGGTCGAAAGAATTTTGCAGGCTGCTGCCCAGCTTACGGAGCAGCAAGCGAGAATTATGGAAAGTTAATAGGCCCACGGTGATACTGCTATACCTCAGGCAGTACGCTTGAAAAGATTCAAAGAGTTGGATCCTCCGATTTTTGTTGGAACGACGGGTCCAACAGATGCGAAAAATTGGATTAGAGATGTGAGTCACGTGTTCGAGGCGATAGGGATTGTCGACGATAGTCGAGTTCCCCTTGCCACTTTTCAGTTGAAGGAGGAGGCCGAGCATTGGTGGGAAGAAATGAAAAAGGTTGATTACGGGTTCGAGCAAAGAGATTACGTGGGATCGTTTTGTTGCTGTGTTTAATGAAAAATATTTTCTCGAGTCTTATCGATTCCAGATGGAATAGGAATTATAGTTCTGAAGCAAGAAAAGATAATTGTTCAGAAGTATGAAGTTAGGTTCGATGCTTTATCCTGATTTGCCCTAGATCTGGTAAAAATGGAAGAGATGAAATGTCGACGTTTTCAAAAGGGGCTCAATTTGGAAATACGTTCCAGTTTGACTAGCAGACAGATTAAGAATTATGCAGAGTTGGTAAATATGGAAAAATTAGTAAAGAAAGATGTTCAGAAAGCCATTGAGAGTCGTGAGCAGTTCAAGAAGAGCCGATTTGAATCACCCAGCAGATTTTCGGGAAGCACTTCACGAGGGATGGTATCTCGACCACCAGTTGCTTGGGCCTCATTATTTGGCCAATCCGTTAGGAGCCGTGGTTCCCGACCATTATATTTCGGGCGACAACAGAGTGTATCGAAATCAAGTATTGGTCAGCAAAGACAGGGGAGGAATCAGTCGTCTAGTCGAGTTGGGGGAGGTAAATGCTATCAGTGTGGATCACCGAATCACTTCATCAGAGATTGTCCCAGGGGAGGGTCAACATGTTTTCGTTGTCATGAGTCAGGTCATATATCGACGAACTGTCCGAATTTTGCTTCTACGACTGTACTTCCTGCGAGCAGTATAGGTAGTGTGGGTCATAGCACTACCCAAGGGCGTGGTAGAGGATTGGCTGGTAGACCACCGATGTAAGGCCATGTTTTTGCTACTACTCGACAGGATGCCCAGGCTACTCCCGATATGGTCACAGGTATCATGTCTTTATATGCTAGAGATGCTCGTGTACTTATTGATCTCGGTTCTACGCATTCGTTTGTTTCGGCAACTTTCATGATGCATGTAGGCAAGCTTTCCATTTCTTTATCATATCATATTGTTATTGCTACACCGGTAGGGGAGTCGGTATGGATAGATAGTGTGTACAAAGATTGTCCGTTTCGGGTCTGTGATAGAGAGCTATTGGCAGATTTATTATCCTTGAGCATTCATGATTTCGATGTAATACTGGGTATGGATTTGCTATCCAAATATCATGCCACCGTGGATTGCTTTAAGAAATAGGTGATATTTCGAATCTCGGGCGAGCTAGAGTTTGTATTCTCAGGAGATAGAATTATCACTCCTGTCGGTCTGATTTCAGCCTTAAAAGCCACAAAGTTATTGAAAAAATGATATCAGGCATACCTTGCGCACGTGATTGACACTAGTCAGAGAGAAGTTTTGGTGGCAGATATTCCAATGGTTAGGGATTTTCCTGATGTGTTTTCTGAAGAATTACCAGGGTTGCCAGTAGATAGGGAGATGGAATTCATGATCGAGTTACTTCCAGGAACTGCTCCTATATCGATTCCACCCTATCGTATGGCGCCTACCGAATTGAAAGAATTGAAGGTGCAGTTGCAGGATTTAGTAAACCGTGGGTTTATCAGACCCAGTGTTTTCCCATGGGGAGCCCTACTGTTGTTTGTGGAAAACAAATGATGGCACGTTGAGAATGTGTATAGACTATCGGCAGTTAAATAGGGTGACGGTTCGAAACAAATATCCGTTACCTAGGATTGATGACTTGTTTGACCAGCTTCAGAAAGCTAAAGTGTTTTCCAAAATAGATCTTCGATCGGGGTATCACCAATTGAAAGTCAGAGAAAGTGATGTGGCAAAAACAGCGTTTCGTACGAGATATGGACATTATGCATTTCTGGTCATGCCCTTTGGACTGACGAATGCCCCTGCTGCCTTCATGGATTTGATGAATCGGATCTTTCAACCTTATCTGGATTAATTTATTATCATATTCATTGACGATATATTAATCTATTCCCAAAATAGAAAAGAGCATGCAGAGCATCTTCAGATTGTGTTGCAGACGTTGCGGTAAAAACGATTATATGCAAAATTTAGTAAATGCGAATTTTGGTTGGATCATGTTGTATTTTTGGGGCATGTCATTTCAGGAGACGGTATTCTGGTGGACCCAAAGAAAGTTGAAGCTGTTGTCCAGTGGGAAAGACCAAAAAATGTGACGGAAGTTCGAAACTTTTTAGGATTGGCGGGTTACTGTCGACGAATTGTGCAGGGATTCTCTATTATCGTTGCCCCGTTGACTCGATTGACCCACAAGGAATCCAGATTTGAGTGGATCGACAAATGCGAACAAAGTTTCCAAAAACTGAAAGGAAGATTGATATCGGCACCAATACTAGCCCTCTCAACAGAAAGAGGTGGTTTTGTGATTTATAATGACGCATTATACCAAGGGCTGGGATGTGTTCTTATGCAGCATAGTCACGTAATCGCATATGCGTCTCAGCAATTGAAGAAGCATGGGCATAATTACCCAACGCATAATTTGGAATTGGCAGCGATTGTGTTTACCTTGAAGATTTGGAGGCACTATTTGTATGGCGAAACCTGTGAAATATACACTGACCACCAAAGTTTAAAATATTTGTTTACTTAGTCCCTGAAGTTGGCTGTCCAGAGACACGACACAGAGTTCTAGGTGACAACGTCCTTGCGGGGCACATTGCTCTTTATTGGGTGCAAAGGAGATTCCAAGGAAGGAGCTCTGGTAGGCGTATGCTTCTGCGTGACACTTTGTGTTGATCCCAAGATTTTGATGAACAATTAAGTATTGATATTTTGGTAGAACTAATGTTTGATCAAGTGTTTCAGTGATTTAAAGTTCTAGTAATGAAAATGTCAAATGGAATGGATGTTTAATGAAGATATCAAGATGATGAAGAAGTATTAAGAGTTTGAAAAAATTAGAAAAAACAACCCAGATAAATATTAACTCTTAATATCCCATTTAGAAACACACACATGGCACAAAATGAATCTTATCTTTGATGTGTGTTTTTGTTAAGTATATTTATTTGCTTCTATGTGATTTAAAAAGAAATATTTTTGAATGACTAAAATGGAATATAAGAATATTAGTGGAGATTATTTAAATATAAAAATGGATAAAGGGATGAAATCGTAAAAGAAAGTAGGTTAAAAACGAGATCAGAGAAGTGATTCAGAAGGAGGAAGTCGACCGGAGAAGGAAGATGAAACATTTTGAATTGAAGAGTCGACCAACCGGTCGACCTGTGAAAACATCTGAACTCTCTGAATCTGCGAGTTGATCTAGCGATCGATCGGTGAAAGCATGACAAACTCTCTGAATTTGCAAGTCGACCGAGCAGTTGACCTATGATCGCTGCGGCGATGGTTTAGCTGCAAGCAGCGATGTGCAGTTGACTGAATGTATTGGTTCGGGATATTGTTTGATTTGATTTTAAATCCAAAAGTAGCCGTTTTTGGTTAGGATTTGAGTGAGATTTCGGGGATATTCTTAATATTGAAGATATGGTTCATATATTAATTAAATCCTTTCAATATGGTTCATTAAATATTAAAATTTCTCAATTTGGTAATTAAAATGAATTCTACACTTATGTACTTTGATTGAGAAATAATTTGGGGATTTAATTGAGAGTTTTAAAAGTTGTTATTAAGTGAAATTGAACTTAAATGAAGTCCTAATATTATAAGGGGTCTATAAGAGCATTTTATTGTCATGACACTTGTAAACTAGCTGTTAAGAGGCTGATTACATGTGTATTTATATAGATTTGCGAATTTACTAAGAGAGTGAATCATTCTAAGAGAGAAAATCAGTTTATATCATTTTGAGAGAGTTTTTATAAGAGTTATCATTCTAATTCATTGTGAGCTATTCTAAGAGTGATTTTGGTAATCAACTGTGATTATTTTTTGCTGATACTGGAATTGAAGCTACATTATTCTAATCGTTAATACTGGAATTCCGGGTGAGATATTTCCATACTGATTATTGCTAGTTTATTATTTTACTTTTGGAAATTGATTTTAGAAATTATTTTTTATTTTTGAAGAAAATATTTTTTTTTCAAACAATTTCTTGAATATGATTACGTGCTCCAATTTGCTACTCATATTTTGTTAAAATCAAATTTTTGCATCTCACATATTTCTATAATTAGTTGGGATATTGATTGAGTTTTTATTTATCTAGAGTGATAGAAACTCCGAGTGAGATTTACTTATCCATTTTTTGTATTGGTGAGCTGTGACGGATTAAATATCATTGGGGATATTTAATCAAGGGTAGTAAAATTTTAGTCTATTTCTGTAAAGAGATTAAGGTAGTGATTCTTCCTAGATAAGAATTGCGTGTTTGTTTTGAGTGATTTTGTAACGGTTCAATCCTTACCGGGTAAAAGGATATTTAGAGTGTTTTGGTGAGGTTGTGATTCTTGAGCTGTGTGTTAAAAAGAATTAGGTTATTCTTTAACCTGTAAAAAGTAGAGGTTATTTCTTAGCCTGAGAAAAAGAAATTGTAAAGGTTGATTCTGAGCCTGTAAAAGAATCGGTGTGCGGGTTTGGTTCCTACCTTTAAAGGAATCTTAGTTTTAGTGGGTGCGACCTCCGTGGAGCTCGAGGGTCTGGATTAGCCAAGAGTAGCTTGATGAATTAGTATAAATATCTGGTGTGCTGCTTTCTTAATTTTTTTATTTTTGTTATTTGGGTGTGAACTTAAATTTATTTTAATTCCACTATGATAAAAATATAATAATTAATTTAGGTATAAAATTAATTATTTGATTTATTCAAGTATATTCTGATAAGATTTTTTAATTATCCAATTCACCTCCCCTCTTGGGTATTCTATTGGGCCAACACTTTGGATTCCTGAATGTGTTTATGTCACAGTAAGAGTGGACATATGGTGGGGGCCCTAGTGCTGACTCGGTGATGTCCAAAAATACCTTTATTAGATTCAGATTTCTCTCTCTCATTATTCGAATGAATCGTCATCAGGAAAATGTTAGTAATAAATATTTTAATTTTATTGAAATAATGAAATAATGAAAAATATTCATAAAAGAAGGTCACGTGTTGAGCACAAATTATTTTTTATAAAAAAACTTTAATAAAGTTTTTAATTTTACATAATTAAAAAACGAATATAAAATTTGAGAGATCAAATTTACAATTTGATAAATATTAAGCTCGATATAAACACACCGATATTTTAGGGACGAATAATATAATTTTTTTTTTTTTGTATCAACGTGCTTGACTTGAGTAGCATCATACATGCATTTTGACATTTGGGAGGACTCAATTTCCGGGAAAGTGTCATGGTTGATATGTATTTTAAGTCGAAGTCGAGTGATATAATAATAGGATGGTCGCACGTGTGCCAAATATGGCTAGATTTTTATTTATTTTATTGGGAAAATTACATTTTCAGCCTTAAAAGTAGGTGTTTACTTGTATTTTAGGTGCGAAGGAAAAAATAATAAATTAAAAAAATTAAAAATTAAAAATTAAAAATTAAAAATAAATAAATTTATTTGGTATATATGAAAAATAGGAGAAAAAAGAAAATAGGAAGAACAATATACAATATCCTAAGTAAAAACTTTTCTCACTAATTTGAGTAAAAAAAATAAAAAAATGAGTTCTCAAATTAAAAAAAATGGGGGATAATTTTTCAAAAGGAGAAAAAAATTACACTTATATCATAATAACATAATTTTTAATCAATTTTTACAATATATAAGAATAAAATAATAATTTATATTAAAATAAATTATTAATAAAAATATTATCTTCTCATTTTTTTTTTTTTTCTTTTTTTTTCCCTTTTCAACTAAACATACCCTTAAGATTAATCAAATTGAATATTGGATCTTTTAAATTTTATGTTTATTTTAATCTCAGAAAATATATATATAAATATATTATTAATTTTTTAAAATGAATATTTTCGTCATTTTATCGCTTTAGTAACACAATTTTTTTAAAACCTTTTCGTCATAATAATTTGTTTAAAAAATAGAGATAAAAGACGAAATCATTATTGAGAAAAAAATTTACGTCATGAAATAATAATAATATTTATTTTAATAAATTTTAGGATAAAAATATTTATTTTAATAAATTTTAGACTCTATAGGCATCCCATAATAAAAATATAAATTTTCTATGGGTTTTTGTCATCGACATTCCTTGTTATTTTATATTATACCAGATACTTCCCTTATTATTTTACAAATATTAGAAACTTCCCATATCTTTTTACTTAAACATCACTTACCTCTCTTTGGATAAAATTATCCTTAGGTCATTTAAAAAAATAAAAAATCATTAGTACCCCTATACTTTTAAAATTATATTTTTTACCCATAATTTTTTAAATAATTAAATTTATCTCTCACCACTATCTAACTCCACCGCCACCGCCCAACTCCTACCACCCACCTCCTACTGCCGCCATCACCTACCACCCTCCGTCACCTCCCACTGCCGCCACCCACCCAACACCACCTCCCCCGCCACCACCCATTGTCGCCACCACCACCACCACCTCCCCCGCCACCACCACCCACCAACACCGCCACCGCTGCCACCACCACCAACCATCACCCCGCTTTCCTTCCAAACAACCTGGTTGGTGTATTAATGAAATCTTTAATAATAATAATAATAATAATTATATTTATTATGTTACAAGTAATTGTAATTATTATTCACTGTCGTAAAACATACTCGATTTATCGTTGTAACAATTGACTCGATAAATTGAGTATAATTATTGTCATCGTATTGTAATATTTAAATCGATAATTATAATTGTTGTCGTGTAAAAATAAAAAATAAAATTAAAAAATCTCCGGTTTATAAAATAGAATATTGTTTATTGAGTGTTAGTGTTAATTTTCTGAAGGAAGAGATTGTGTAGCGGTTCTGGGAAATCGGGTCGTTAGATTTGTTTTGATTTTTCATTGTAAATATTAATTTTTATTTGATTTGCTCATATTGATTTGTTTAGATTTATTTTTTGGGGGAGTGTTTTGGGTTGATTTTATTGTGAATATTCTCCCAAAGCTGTTCAAATTTTAAATGTTCATACGAAATGTGTTTCATTGATATTTTTTTTATTAGATTTGATGAATGTCCATAAATAGTGAAATGTATTTGCAATGTGTCCAAAAAATTTGAAAATTATATCATTAGAAAGAGGATTTTGTGAATATTAATTTGATGTGTTTTTGCTCACTTCTTGAGCAGTGATTCAATCACAACAGTCTTATTTTTGTGATTGGTTTTGATGTTTTTGAAAATTATAACTTACCAAAAATAATGGTCGTGCATAGTACTCAATAGTAGTGGTTTGTAAATACAATATCAATAGGGGGTAAATGTTAGAGATTATTTTATAAGAACTAAAAAATTTATTATCCTCGTTGAGGGGTTCATTTTATGAGTTGTACATCTCTTAGGGTCTATATAATATTTTATTTTTAATTTGTTAAAAAAAGTAGTAAAAAAGATATGTATTTTTTAAAAATAAGAATATTAATGTAAAGAGGTAAATGAAAATAAAAATAAAAATATTTACACATTTTAATTTTTAATTATTTTTAACACGTCAAGGGCAAAATGTAATATTATAATATTTTTTTTTATATTTATAATTATATAATAAAGAAAGTTTAGACCCCGTTTGGTAACCATTTCCATCCCATTCCATTCCCAGATTTTTGGGAATTCTGTTTGGGAATAGCGTTTGGTAATTTTTGTTTCCGTTTCCATTTCATTCCCATTTGAGAATTGTGCCCACTTTTTTCTTAAGAAATGAGAAACAAAAAAAAGTTGTTTCTCATTATTCCCATTCCATTTCCAAAACCCATGATCACTATTCACCTACCGGCCGACCACCGCCCGCTGCCGCTGACCGCCGACCGTCGACCGCCGTTGCCGGCGGTCATCTCCGGCGACCGTCGCCGGTCACCGTCCGGCCGGAATTTTTCCGGGCACTTCCGGCAGTCGCCGGCGACGGCGCCACCGCCGTCCGGTTATCGCCGGCGGGAGCACCGCCGTCTCCGACGCTGGAGAACCGTCGCCGGCGTTGCCGGCCGGCCGGCGACGGCGCCACCGCCGTCAGGCCAAAATTGAAAAGAGAAAAAAAAAAAAAAAGATTTTAGAATAAAATCGTTACCAAACACAATTCCCTTCCCAAAACAAAAAAAAAATTATCGTTACCAAACGCAATTCTACTCCCCAAAAGAAAATAAAATTTCTATCCCATCCCATCCCATTCCATTCCCATCCCACTGTTAGAATTGAAACAGAAACGGTTACCAAACGCCACCTTAATTTCTATTTATATAGAAGACAAAAAGGCCAAAGCTTCTTGTGGGGTCCACAAACTCAGTTGCATTACCAGCAAGGGAGTCCGAGTCATGGAATGAACTCGGTGACAGGATCCAGTACGAGGGAGTCCATTGAAAGGATGATAATCCGGTGAGATTTTTTTTTTTTTTTGGAGAATTTCTATATTTGATCTATAATATAGGATGGGTATCTATAATCTATGTGGACACTAGGATTATTTTAATTTTGAATTAATAAATTTAAATAAATAAACAAACTATGCTCAACACATATCCTTCTAATAGAGACATTTTTATCATTTTAACACTCCACTAATCCTAAGACGTTTAGTTTAACAATGATTCGTCTGAATGAGAGAGAAAATTCGGAATTTTTATTAAAAGAAAACGTTTTAGGTTTAGTAGAGTAATGAAATAACAAATTGAGAATAAATTGATTTTATTTTAAAATTGGTCGACAGTTCAACAAGCTGAGTTAACTAGTACGATCTAGTTTTCAAATCACTTCTAAAAGAAAAAAAAGAAAGAAGAAAATAAAAAATAATTATTATATTGTTTTGAAAGTATGTTAACAAAATAAGATAAAAGGATATGTTAGGTATTATTTAAAATTTTCAAGGTGTCCTTATAATAAAATTAGTTTTAAGGATACGGACTCAGTTATTAAAAAATAAAATATTAATCAAATTAATATTAACCTCAACTTTTTGGAAGCCAGTCCTTTTTAAAATAAAAAAGACCTTTTATTAGTTCCCCGCATATTCAGGGAAAAACAATTACACTTAATTCCCCTATTTTTACCAAAATTGTACACTAGCCTCCGAAGCATATATTTTTTTAGGAAAATTACATTTTTGGTCCCTAAAGTATAGATTGGATGTCTATGTAGACCCTGATATTTTCCAAATTGCACATTGATCTCATTTATTTTTACACTACTTCTGATCATGTAAAATAGAGTATATTTTGTTATGTTATCATTCCACTTAATGCAAGATAAATTTTTCTTTAATTTTTTTTAACAACGATTCAAAATTTTATCTCTCTCTCTTCAAATGAATAATATTAAGATTTTTCTCTCTTATTTTTCAAATGAATCATCGTCAAGGAAATATTCGGAAAAAAATATTTTAATTTTATTGAAGTGATGAAAATGATGAAATATCTATAGTAGAAAGTCACGTACTGAATATAAATTATTTTTTAAAAGAAATGCTAATAAAGTTTTTAATTTTATAGAATTAAAAAACGAATATAAAATTTGAGAGAATAAATGGAAAATTTGATAAATACTAAGGTCCATATAAACACACATCTTATACTTTAGGGATGAATTTTTTTTTTTTTTTTTTTTTTAACGTGGTTGACTTGACTAGGCCATGCATGTATTTTGACTTTTGGGGGGACTCAATTTCCGGGAAAGTGTCATGGCTTTTAAGTCAAAGTCAAGTGATATACTAATAGGATAGTCGCACGTGTGCCAAATGTTGCTAGATTTTTTTTTATTTTACGGGAAAAATTATATTTTCGGTGGACTTTAGGGTGCATTTATTTAGGAGGAAAAAAAATTCTTTACATAATAAATTTTTTTTTTTTTCAAAAAAATTCTGACAAGACACGAATTCGAACTTATTTATCAGGTGCGACTATCTCGGTGTTCGCAACACCTGTATCGTTTCTAATTTTTTTTTTGATTCCAGCGTTTTGAATGTCGGGACAAAAAAAAAAAAAAAAAAATTCTTGGCTTAGTCCCGGCGTTGACTAAGTACCTTTTTTTTTTTTTTTTTTTTTTTTGGGCCCAACAGAAAGAGCAAAGCAAAGGGAGAGAGAGTCACCAGGAGAAAAATGAAATGGGTTGAAAGCCAAATATTTTTTTTACATTTTATACCCCTAAAGTTTGACCATTATTTTATTTTAAAGAATTTTTTTTTTTTAATAATTTTTTTTGTTTTTTAATTTTAATTTCTTTTATTGTTCTAATTTAAATTTAAAAATGAGGTGACAATGTGAATCGAATAAATCAAACATTTAATTGGTTAAAGCAATGAGGTAAAAAGTTCTGACAACTAATCAAGTCGATCGACCGACTTAACAAATCAGTCAACCGTTGAAAATATTGAGTTTAAATTGCATGTCTTGATTTAACATGTCAATCGAATAGAGCATCCTGTCGACCAAATTGAATTTTTACTTGATAAATATATTTTTTGTTTTAAAAAATCTAGTATGATTTTTTGTTATACTAGATTTTTTGAAGTAGAAATCTACTTCAACAATATTTCTACTTCAAAAATATTTTTTGTAATTTTTTTTTTAAAGTAAAAATATTTTGGACTTGCATTGAATTCAAGTAAAAATTCAATTTGGTCGACATGATGTCCCATTCGGTTGACATGTTAGATCAAGATATGCAATTTAAACCTACTCTTTTCAACGGTTGACTGATTTGTCAAGTCAGTCGACCGACTTGATTAGTTTTCATACATTTTTACCTCATTGCTTTAACCAGTTAAACGTTTGACTTATTCAATCGACATTTTCACCTCACTTTTAAATTTAAATTACAACAATCAAAGAAATTAAAATTAACAAACAAAAATTTTTTTTTTTTTTTTTTTTAAAAAACGAAATAAAAAAAAAAAAAAAAGATTAAAAAGTAAATTTTTTTTTTTTTTTTTAAAATGAAATAATGGTCAAACTTTAGGGATATAAAATGTAAAAAAATACTTGACTTTCAACCAAGTTCATTTTTCTCCTCGTGACTCTCTCTGCGCTCCCTCTCTCTCTTTTTGCTCTGCTCTCTCCCTGCTTTTTCTGTTGGCCAAAAAAAATAAAAGGAGATTTAGGGCTTGTTTGATAACGACTTAATTTTTAAGTACTGAAAATCTAAGTGCTGAAAATTAAGTGCTGAAATTTTAAGTGCTGAAAATTTAAGAAGGTTATTTGATAAAATTGTGCTGAAAATTTAAGTGCTGAATTTTTTTATTTGTTTGATAAGTACGAAATTTGTATGATGAAAACTGTTTAATTTACATTACTTTTGAATCAAGATAATGTGAAGAAAAAAAAATTGAGAACAAAATAATAAAATTAGGGTCCTATTTAAAAAAAAAAATTATATTAAAATTAAAAGTAGAAATTAACCCCAAAATATGTAAATATTATGTATTTTTTATATAATTTGATTGCTTAAATTAAATTATAACAATAATTTAAATATAAAATAAAATTAAAATAATAAAATAATCCAAAATTAATCAAATTCTCATTAATCATAACTCTAATTAAACCCTCATAGACCCTTATAGGGGATCAAGGGTAAAATGGTCAAAATATAAATTTTTTAAAGTGTAAAATAATGGAGTGCATTAAGTAAAATAAAATAAGTTAAGGGACCTTGACTTAATTTTTTACTTACATTTTGACTTAATTTTTAAGTTAACTTAATTAATTAAGTGATACTAATTACGCTTATCAAACAAACTTAATTAATTAAATACTTAATATAATCAGTTTTAAGTACTTAATTTTTTTATCAAACATGCCCTTAGTCCTGGCATTGTGAACGCCGGGACTAAGCTAAGAATTTTTTTTTTTGGTCCCCGCATTCAGAACGCTGGGACCAAAATAAAAATAAAAATAGAAACGGTCCCGGTGTTCGCAACACTGGGATACTCGCACCTGGTAAATAAGTTTGAATTCGCGTGTTGTCAGATTTTTTTTTTTAAATATTTATTATGTAAAGAACTTAGAAAAAAAATAATAGATAAACAAATTATTTAGCATGGATGAAAGATAGGAGAAAAATAAAATAAGAAGAACAATACACAATATCCGAGTTCTTTACCTAATAATTATTAAACAAAAACAATATTTATGAAAACAGGCATATATGATCTTATTTACGGAGCAATGATAAAACGTAGATTTCATCTGCGTTTTAAAAAAAAAAAAAAAAAAAAAAAAAAAAAAAAAAAAAAAAAAAAAAAAAAAAAAAAACACACACAAATGAGAACAACGGTTATACGGAAGAGCAAAAACGCATACTGTGATAGCGGTTTTAGAGAAAAACGCAAATAAAATTTGCATTTTTTTGCTAAGGTGGACGCAAATTGCCGACGAAAAACGCAAATCAAATTTTCATTTTTCCTTCCCCATGCAAGAAGCACGCCGCCTGCAAAATTTCAGAGAGGTGGTGGGAAAAAGTGGTAAAAAACGCATATCAGATATGCGTTTTTTGTTGCCAAACTCCAGCCCCACCCCCTTTCATTTTCATTTGGATTTCGATCTGTTCGCCGGTTCTCTCCTCCCATCGCACAGCCGCCGGTCTCTCTTCTTCTCTGTTTTCTGTCAGGTATTTTTTTTTTGGCTTTTGAAATATAATGTATATGTGTGTTGTGTGTATATATGTGTATATATGTGTTGTGTGTATATATGTGTATATGTGTGTATATATGTGTAATTTTACCGTGTATATGTATGTGTTGTGTATATACATGTGTTTTTATAATAATGGGAAATTGATAATTATAAGACTGATTCCTGTGGTTCGACACTCGTACTTAAGCACACTATACTCCGATATTTGCTCTTAAATAAGGTATTAAATTTGAGTGATCAAGTGTCATATTCAATTTTTTGACCAAATGCTGGAGATTTAATATCTTTCTGCAATAATTGTTTCAGTTGTTGTAATGGTGTTGTTGGTTACTATTGTTTCAGTTGTCTGTTCGTGTTTTCTATTGGATTTAGATTAAAATGTGTAGGCTTAAACAAGTTGTTTAATACAATTTTTTTCCCAGGTTCGCTCTTATGATAGTAGGTAGGGCAACTGCTCTTTATAGGACAATATTCTTCAGAAGGGGAGAACGAGCTTTGGTTTCTACCCATTGATATTGAGGCATCGGGGAGGCAAATGCATATGGCCAACTTCTTGATGAGCCTTCAAAAATTATTTGATTTGGTAGGTAGTCTCAATTTTTGTAATTCGTTTTGTGTTTGTGTTCTCAAATTTTTGTTTATATTATGAGTTTCTTGAATTTAATTTGATGTCAAAATTTTATATGACATCTGATTTTCGTCCAAGTCTCTCTAATATATATGTTTTTGTTTTATTTATTTATTGTTTTCAATCAGGTTGCAAAAATTTATGTTTTAGACTATTTTTGGGTTATATGGATTTGTTTGTTAAATAGCTTCATCACGGTTTTATCTCTCTGTGTGTGTGAGAGAGCTAGAGGATAGATTCAGGTGTTTCAAATATTCTTTTGAGCACAATCGTGACAGAGGATATGGATTCAGGAGTTTCAGGGGATCGATCGATGAAGTGGCACAGAGATAGGCTGTGATTAAGCGAAAAAATCTTGAACAAATTGGGAGATCGGAACGATTGGTAAGTTTTGCTGTCGTCCATAATTTACTGTAGACTGCATTTCCTAAATGATAAAAAACAAACATATATGGTGGCAAAACACGAGTTTTATGGGTCGAAAGTGAAAGAGAAGCCATTAACGATGGCTTAGAGTAAAGTGTATACATGTTAAATGCATTGATTTATTATTGACGTCCGAAATGATCGATTGGCACCATATAGCTTGATTGATTGACAACATTAATTTAAAAATCGTTTTGCCACACATATTTAAGTATTTTCTGTCATATGCATACGCCTCTGAACTTTTCCTTTAATATATTTATGGGGTGGTATTTGTTTTTTCCAGACTACTAGAAATAAGGTAATGCATTTTCAAAAATTTGTTTCTGTTCTAAAAAATCTATCTCTATTTTGTGAAGAATAAAATTGAAGTCGTAGAGTGAGTTTCTTTCCCCATTTTACATTATAAAGTTCTTTTTCTTTTTCTATATGTTTATTTTGTTTCAGTTTAACTCATGTTTAATTATAGTATTATTTTGATAGCTGAATATCTACATTATTGGATACAACTGTGTTGTATTATGTAATGTAAATTGTTTGTTGGTGATAGTATTTAAATGTTAATTATTGTTGATTTTATTAATAAAATAGGTGTAGAATGTTATATAAATAGAAGAGATTATGTCAATTTTTTTGTTCAATTTTTTTAACATCCATGCCTTCAAGATGATATCGCATTTCATAATGAATCCTCTTGAATTGCATTTTTCATTAAGAATTTGTCTTTAATTTTTATGGCATCTTTGCATTCTGTTGCCTTAGATGTATGCCGACTTTAAGTAGCAAGTGCCTGTTCGTTTTAGTTCTATGTTTATTCCTAGATTTTGATCTGTTCCTACATTCTAGTCCCTGAGTTCTATGTCTGTTCCCATGTTTCTATATTTTTGTTCCCAGATTTTTGATGCATTGGCAGTGTAATGTGTAGTGGAAGCAATAAGTATATATCTCAACCATTTTTGTTTTAGGACACGAAATAGTGATTATTACTTATTTAACTTGCATTTTTTACTTCATAATCTTTTTTTTTTGGATTGTTTGATATAGATTTAATTAGTTTTGTTTTATAATTCTTTTATTTTTGATCGCTTATTTTCTATACTGTATAATTTTTTAATTTTTATTTATTTATATACCCAAATAAGTTTTTGTATGTTTTGTTTTTACAGGTTTATGTAGTTTTGTTTGATCTTTATTGTACTTCAAGAACCGAGGTTGATGACAATGTAGTTAAATCAAAGAAGAAGTTATATATGACTTTTGGTGGTGAAGAACAAAACAGTAGTATTAGATAGATAAAGTAATGTGAATTTCTTTTCTATTTTAAATTGCAAGAGTTCTAGTTCTATTTATTTATTTAATTTTAATTCTTTCCTATGAATTATGTTTTATTTTTGAATTATTAATTATTTAGTTACATATGCCAAATGGAGCATTAAAGTAACATATTTGGATAGGCGATACACATTTTTTGCTTTGATTTTGTTTCAATTTAATTCATGTTTAATCGTGGTATTATTTTAATAACAAAATATTTGTGTTATTGGATACTAATTTTATTATATTTGTAATATACATTGTTTGTTGGTGATGATATTTAAATGTTAATTGTCACGACCCGTCCCGGACACCCGTCATCCCAGGACCGGCGTGACGACAATATGATATCACCTATTACATCTAAATCTTCTTATACAATACCAATATCATTAATTTCTATACAATTCATTACACAAAATATACATAATCTTTTACTTCCTTATTGTTCCTCTCTGACAGCTCAACTCAAACATATTCCCAGATGACTCAACCTAATACCAGTAGGGCATCGTCTCCTACAGAATTCACCTGCGAGTGCACTGCCTTCTTAATAAAAACCCATTTTTAACATAGCAACAAATACATTTCATAAAATCCAACATTTAAATGGATTAAGCGTAAATAAAAATAAACACCACACAAAGTTGGTAAAATCTCTAGTATCAAATAAACCATGAAAGTAAAGCAGTATAAATAAGTTTCCAAACACCATAATCAATAAATAAATTACCCAATATATATATATATATATATATATATATATAAAACACCCCAACTCAAATATACATCTCAATCCCATACCCACCGGCTAAGCCATAGTGATCGTTTTAACCTCATGATCGGGAGTTGCAACGGTACCGTAACCATCCGTAGGATATGCCTTCCTAGCGGACCTAATTGCACAGATCACCGCCAACCGGACGTCTCCGGAGGCCAATAATATAAATCACCACATAACGTCAATCACCATATAGTAAACATCCATCTGCCGGACCACCCTCCGGATAGATCATAATATAAACTATGGTATAGTCAATTCAATAATATTATCACCAAATCACAATTTATTTTCCCTCTGTCGGATCACCCTCCGAACAGACCATAATAATAATCACCACTTCAATAATATCGACAAAATCACCCTTGTCCACCTCTTTTTTAACAAAACCCGCTTTACTTTAAAAATCACGGTTTTCCCACCTTTTATTAAAAACCACAAAATCCAACAGATTATTTATAAAGTCTTTCTTTTTAAAACCCAAACATTTCAATGGAAATCCATTTTACCAACTCTCCCACAACTAGCTTGATCCATATAATTTATCAAATTCGTACAGTTAAATAAACACATATCTCATCATATTTATATGAAAATAGTTTGGTAAGAAGGGCAGTACACTCACCTGATATCCACTTTCGTAAACTTTAACCGACTATCCCCCTATCTGAACTTCGGTACTTGCGAACCTAACGGTGACAGAGCCTAAATTAATATTTTTGTATAAAAGCAAACTAATCATGCCATGAAATCTTAATTTCCTTAATTTCCTATTTCCCATCTTTATTACGAAATATAACTATTCAACTAGTATCGTTTCGTTACGGTTTACTATTTATAAACTTTGTTCTTATAAATAATCTCAAAATTTATTATTTTCATTTTATTACTCTAAGGTTAGAAAACTAAATTTCGAATTCACAAAATAAGTTAGAAAGGTTACCCGTTCCGAACCGATCGCGGATTTCCCTAAAATTTCCATGTATTTCTGATTCTGCTTCCCACTGCCTAAGCGACGTCCCACCGCCTAGGCGAACGAGTGACTGCTTTTCCTTTTTCTCTCAACTGCACTCTGCATTTTCACCGCCTGGGCGAAAATTCACTGCTTAGGCGACCGAGCTGCTTTACAGTTTCTGAATTACACACTAACGACCTACCGCCTAGGCGAGAAACTTCCGCCTAGGCGAACTTTCTCTCATTCTGACACTGATCTTCCACCGCCTAAGCGGGCACTCCTCCTCTTTTCTGCTCTGTTTTGTCAGTTTTCCAGCTGACCACTCTCTCTATCCTCACTAAATCTGGTAGTCACCCCACCAATTACTCACACACAACCAACACCCACCAACCAAACAACCAGCCAACAACCGACCACCACCCACATCGGCGACGAGGTATGCACACCAAAATCCCACACACTCACCGTCGGATCGATCCAACACCGCCAGCGACACACCTCACCGCTGGACCTCTCTCTACGTTTTCTTCCTCTGTTTTTTTTTTTTTTTTTTTTTTTTTTTTTTTTTTTTTTTTCAGGTTTGCTGGATTTTGCCAACATAACACACACGATATATATATATATATACACACACACACACACACACACACACACACACACACACACACACACACACACCCACCCACCCACCCACCGAAACACAACCACCCACAACCACAGTGGAATACACACACATACACCTCATCAGCACACCCAACTCGCACCACCGGCACCACCGTCGGACCAAACTCACTGACCAAACCCACCACATACATACATACATGAACTGTTACAATCCGTCTCGGACACCCGTCATCCCGAGGCTGGCGTGACTACAACATAACATCACCAAAATCCCTTCTTAAACTAATGAAATAAAACTATACACACACTTAAATAATACAACATCTATTATGGGGGACACGCCCGTCCTGAAATTTATGAACTGAAAGTATTTATCCATGAACCTTTTATAGGTTCACCTTTGACAGCTTCTATCGACCGCCTATATGACTCCATCACATAGCTCTACTTAGTGCCAGTAGGGGACCGACTCCTAACTGTTGTATCTGCGAGTGTACTGCCTTTTAGTAAAACATTTTTAAAATAATGACACATTCTAAATATCACCATAATTAAATATAAATCAAACATAAGTATATAAGCAGTGAAAATTAAGCGATATAGATAAGTTCCATCTAGTATAAAATCATACCAATCACCATAATAAATAATAAATCACCCAATATAAGTAAAATACCACATCTCAAACACACACCTCAAACACATATCTCAAACATGCCACTCCACCACAACACACACACTCTGGCCAGCCCTAGTGATCGTTTTAACCTCACGATCGGGAGTTTGCAACGGTACCATACCATCCGTAGGATATACCTTCCTACGAACACCCATCACTCCACCGATGCGGATAATCATTGCGCAGTATAAACGTCTAACATCACTCAACCGAAGCAGATAAACATCACTCCGCCGAAGCGGATAAATACTATGGCATCATCAAATTAAATACAGCATCATCTAATCACAACACAATAAATATCGTCTATTCACCATGTCTATCTCTTTTTCTCAAAACCAACATTTAAATCTAGAAACCATATTTCACACTTTCTTTTAAAGAAAACGTCTGATTTTATCAACATCACTTTTCCACCCTTTTTTTTAGAAAACCAGGCATTTTTAGAAAAACAGATGTTTCTTATTCTCTTTTAAAATCACCGTCTGATTTCACCAAATCCAACAAAAAAATCATTTTCATCTTCTTTTCGAAAACCATCGAAATTTTCCAAAAATCCAGTTTACCAACTTACTCAAATCCTACTTGATCCATATCATTTATAAATTCGTGTCGTTTAGGTAACACATATTTCATTATATATATACATAGAAAAATAGTTTGGTAAGAAGACAGTACACTCACCTTGATATCCGTTTTGCAAAACTGACACTGACCGCACTCCATTTGGATGCCAGTGCCTGCGAACCTAATAGTAACATAATCTAAATTAATATCTAAAACATCCTAATCATGCAATGCAGACCCTATATTCCGAATCGTTACTAATTTTATGTACCACGTACTTTAAATTAATTAATTATCACGAAATTATTATGATTTTAGGATTTGTAATACTAACTAAAATTTATTTTAACGAGAATTAATAATCCATTGAAGTTTCACCTGTTTTCGAAACGTTTGGCGACCATGAGATGGGTTTTGGATTTTTCCTAGGGTGGTTTCTGCAATTACCTCTTTTTTTTTTTTTTTTTTCTTTTTTTTTTTTTTTTTTCTTTCTTCTTTTTCATCCTGGTTGCGCCTACGGTTTCCGTTTCAGTTTGCGATTCTGACAACCGACGCCGAAGAGCTCTCGCCGCCGACCAAAACACTCCGCCCCACCAACTCCTCCCTCTTTCACTCTCTCCGTCAACCTTCACCGTGGGCGATCAACACACACACCCGCAACAGTAAAATAGTACATACACACATACACGGCCGGATGAACAGGACATATACACACAAACTCGCCGGATGAACATGACACATGCACACTCGCCGGAGGGACAACGACGATTACACACACACACGCACACCAGCTGAATGATGAACACATACACAACGACCGATCGACGGCGATCACCTACCACTAGAACAGTTGACCACTCCGCCGCCGACGATACCCACATACACTGTCTCGCTATCAACGACCGCCCACCCACAACCGTCGAATGAACAAATAAAAACATACCCACACCCATACTGGACTGAACAGACGAACCATGCCATGCCCGACCGTACAACCGACGTCACCGCCGACGAACAACGACGCCTTTTCTCTCTCTCCCATTTTTTTTCTTTCTGATTTCCTCTCGATCCTTCTTACATGATTGAATCGCTTATATATGCATGAATTTAGTGGTTGCGTTTGATCCTAGCTCGCCAAGTCAAAACCTCCGTCCGATTCTCTGCGTCTTCCGGCTGTTCGTGTGTCTATATATATATAATCTCTTATTTACATTAACCACCCCTATTTTCTTTAAATTTTTTATTTGAATCCCCATCCAAGTTTTTAATTTTTCTTAAAATCATAAATTCACCCCTTTATTTCAAATTGAAAATAACACATCCTACCCCAATTTTTTTCTACATGTTAAAATACGGCTAATAAATATATATATGCGCGGAAGTTAGGGTCTTAAGGGCCCAATCCTTATCTCCACCACTTCTTTTTCTATAATTCTAGTATGTATATATAATTGCACTTAAACCCCCTTCATTTTAGTTAAATTTATGAATTAAAACAAATTTTATTTTATTTTAATGTTTTTGAAAGTTTACCATTTGGTCCTCTAAACTTTTAAATTACATCTTTGATTTCAAAATCCTCCCTGCTATTTTTCGAAATATTATAAAAATGCAACCAAAATTATTTGTCTCTAAGAAATCGGGGTCTTACACGAACCCTGAGCAGAGCATGCACACACATATGCCGGAGAAGCACATACACACACTGACAACATCCCACCGCCGGCAACCACACAACCGCGCACACACACACGCATACAATCGTCGATCGTTTATCCCCACACCGCCGGCGATCAAAGACCCACACCACAGCAGCAAAACAGAGCACACGTTCGCCAGAACCTTCTCTCTCTCTATCCTCTTGCCCGATCTTTTTCTCTCTCTCTTCTTTCTCTTCCTTTCTCTCTCTTCGATTCTGGACCTTTCCTCCCGTTTTTCTCTTTGTATATATATACCTCAAACAGCTGACACAAACCCATGCCTCCCTTACCCCTTTACCAATCCTCCCTTTATATTTTGTTGAGGTATAAATTAAACCCAAAACTATGTTTTAATGTTTGTAAAAATTTCAATACAACCCCCTAAAATATTAATTCACATACTTAATATCGTAGTCTACCCCGACATTTTCAAAATATTTTAAAATGCGACTTGAATTATTTGTATTTGAAAAGTCGGGGTCTTACATTAATTATTGTTGATATTTAGTAAAACAGTTATAGAATGTTGTACAAACAGAATATATTATGTCAAATTTTTTTAGGTTACTTTATTTACGCCCATGCTTTTAGGCACGGGTTATATCCTAATATGTGTGTGTGTGTGTGTTTATAATAAGATTATTAGTTTTTTTTTTTTTTTTTTTTTTTTTTCATACTATGAACATTTTAAATTAGTATAAAGAATAAGGATTAATTTAAATTTCTTTATTTCTCTTCAATCGGCTGGCTGTTACACCAATTGTTTAGTATAAATTGATGCAAATTATTTCAATCCCAACAAAATTCATGGTTGTGGTACCTATATAAGAATATCTGCACTTGAGGTAATTATATCCCAAATACCTCTATGTTCAATTTCATTCTTTGAATAATGTTGAGCTGTTAACTTTTTACCTTGGCAATAGGCAATTTTATTTTTTCAGAGAGCTTATTTAGGTGTTCAATAAAATCAAGGTTCATATTACATATACTGTAACAACCCAGTCTCCCAAAGTCATCACTAGGTTTCTCCTGAAGAGAATCAAAACTAAAAGTCTACAATAATTATTTCACTGCCCATAAATTAATTAGTTTTACCAACAATACCGCTCTGATACCACATGCCACGACTCGGTCTACCAGGGCCGCCACTTGGTTTCTTCCTTTATTTCGGAGAAGTAAAGGTAAAATACTAATTAATCCAACCCCACTTTATTATTACAATATTTAGGACTATTACAAAAATTGCACTATTCACATGATACTATTTATACATACAATACTATTTACACGTATGGTATACGGTACAATTCACAATATATTATACAAATCCAATATAAATTCTAGTGTAGCTCATTTTTTGTAATTCCTGCAATAAATACTGTGGAATGGTGAGCCAACACTCAGTAGAATTCTAACCGTATCCATCCAACCAGATCACAAATAGTATATAACATGTATTTTACATAAATGTCACATAGTACATAATCATCAATATTTCATGAAAATCATCAGTTATAATAATAATAGCATAAACCACATAATACATGAAAAAATTAAATACATATATTAAAAAGGTTAAGAATCTTACTGAGCGTTGGCTCATCCATCCACAGTATTTATTGTAGGAATTACGTAAAAAGAGTTGCGCTAAGAATTTATATTTGAATTTGTATAGTATAGTGTGAATTGTATCGCATACTGTGCGTGTGAATAGTACCGTACATATGAATACTATTGTGTATTGGTTTGTGTATTTTAATTTTGTAATATTTTTAATTATTGTGACCTTTGTAATAATAATAATCGGTAATAAAGTGGGGTTGGATTAATTAGTATTTTACTTTTATTTCTCTGTAATAAAGGGAGAAACCGAGTGGTGGCCTTAGGAGACTGGATCGTTACATATACTGTGAATTATGTTTTCAAAGAACTCACGTTAGACATTTTGGGAGTTTTGCTAATTGCATTTTTTAATTTTTAATTTTTTCTCCTATTGTTAGGAGTTAGAATTTCTTGAGTTGTTCACTTCATTGTTCATTGTATTATTGAGCTTATATGATGGCCCCTATGATGTATCTTTAGTTGATTTTTTGAATGTGCAATTTAAGTTTTTGTTTGATGGTGTTGTTTCAGTTTTTTATTTTATTTGGAACGTCTTGTGGTTATAATGTTCATTCATGCAAGGATTTTGTGTTTTTTAGCTGATTTTGTGTGGTCAAATCACTATTATTTTGTGTTATGTTTTTTTTAGATCCCATATTTTCTTTCAATGCTACTTTCAAATGTTATTTGAATAATTTTTTTTCTTCATAAAACTATATTACGAAGCAGATTTTTATTTTATTCCAAATATAATTATGATTTTATTTTGATTTTCAGGTTGCAACACAATTAATGTGACGTGGATGCTTTAATTCCAAGCAGAACAATCCATCAAGCATGTTTTGTTATAATAGATCGTCATAAATTAATCAAGAATTTCTAAATATGTTGTTTTAGTTTTTTAATTATTGGTGTAATATTGTTTATTCTTTTTCAGTTAGGTATTTTGTTTTTAATTGTTCAACGGTCTTTTTTTTTTTTTTTTTTTTTTTTTTCTATTTGTTTTTTTTTTTGTATGGTCAATTTGATGTTTTACTTGAGATTTTGTAATTGCCAAACATCAAAAATCTTTTAGATGTTGAACCTTATATTGTGTTGGCATTTTTGTTATTTCTCATGTTTAGAATCGCAAGAGATAATCATCATTGGCAAAAATCACCTTGACATATGTTCATTTTTCAGTGTATACCCATTAATGATTTAGAAGTTCTCAAATTATTCATGTAAATTTTTTTATTATAAATCTCCAAGCTACTAAAAGGGGTGTAATTTTAAGGGGGTTACTTTTAACTTTACATTTTTGAAATTGTTAGTTATTCTAGATTTAATGGCGAAATAGATGCTGAATGTTTTATGCATGTGCTTTCAAGCATAGAATATACACTAGTGTGTGTATATATATATATATATATATATATATATATATATATATATCAACAGTAACATAACCGAACCATTAATGGAGGAATTGACAACGACTGAGTAATCGGGAATCATTAATGGAGGAGGGTATAGATCAACATGAGACAGAATTGGGAACCTCAGATTGATCAAGCGTGAGGAAACAATTAATGATTCATTCGAAGTTACCAATGAGATATGGGACTAGATGTCTCTGAGAATTTAAACTATTAATCAACAAAATAATAAAAATTAAAATGTAATATTATTTAGGGCCTCTATTATTTATTTATTTTTTACATTACATGCACACAGAGGATTCAACCTGTAAATAAACTAAACAATAGGGCTAATTCCCAAACACAACCCAACTGGATAGAAATGAAAGTAATGGTATGTACAACCACAAGTGTGGAAGACTGTTTGGCATTTTCATAGGGTCAATAGCGAATTCCATACACACTCACCCAACACACGCACCCGGTGAGATTCGATCCCCACACCAACTGGGGGAAAGATGTTGCCTACCACTAGACTACCAGCTCAATCCCCATGAATAATAAAAAGAAAGAAGTTTTCACTTCACCTATTAATGATGCCAATCCATTACACGTCACTGAGCAATTACAAAAGAAAAATAATAGTGGTGTGTTCACACTCACAATTGTTTCGGTGAGGGTTCATTTGAATTTTTCATGTTTAAAGTGGTGGTGTTGTGCAAGGTAAATGCTCTCAGATAAAAGGTTAACGATAAAAATTCTTATGGTCCAAGTTTGTACATATACAATGACCCACTTGAATAGAGCTCTTCACTATTTTAGGTATGAAAATATGAGAATGTATCAAATGGGATCTCATTTTTTCTTATTTACCATAAGAGGTCTCTCCGGCCTTTCAACGGCCGAAGATTATTATGTTTTTTAGAGAAACCAGCCCTCAAAGGGCCAGTTTCTCAAATGAGGGGCCCCACTGTGGGAGCCCCTTCCCCCATCCCCATCCCCATCCATTCATCCAATATATATATATATACATATATATACATATGTAATAAAAATAATATATACACAATTTTTATTTTTTTTATTTTATTTTGTAGGACACTATTTTAATTTTTTTTTTTTTTAAATATTTGATGTAAAATGGGCAGTATATTTTTAAAATCTGTTATGTCAAAATGGTTGTTCACCGCAGATGGATTGTCCGTCGTTGTTTCAGGCTCTGCCACTAGTTGGCGAACTGCATCCGTCGAATTGCTCGAAATATCCACTAGGCCCTACGTCGGCCTGGTAGACCGACTGAGATTGGAAGTTTCCAACATGCTTTTGTGCATAAATTACGTTCAAAACATTCCATAATATTTTTTACAATACTAAAAACGGACAAGTGAATGATTTTTAAAAAATCGTCAAAATTGGGCAAATGAGCTGTTTTGATGACGATATAATTTTTTCGACAATTTGAAGTTAACAAAAGATGGTATATCCGTAATAGAAATAAAACCAATTTTTTTGTATACAAACTATGTTTATAACATTATATAATAAAACTGAAAACATTAAAAACGGATTAGTGAATAATTTTTAAATAATCGTTAAAGTTGGTCGGATGAGTTATTTTTTGGGAAACTTTAAGTTAGCAAAATATTGTCTATCCGTAACAGAAATGAACATAATTTTTTTTTGTTGACAAACTATTTTCATAATATTATGTAATAAAACTGAGAACACTAAAAATGAATTAGTGAATAATTTTTAGATAATCGATGAAGATTATAAATTTAGGCACCCAACACTTCAAATCCAAAATTGAAGGTGAAAACGGACGTTATTTGAAAAAATACTCGAAATAAAAAAAAAAAAATTCCAAACGGACCACCGAACGCAAAGTTATGCCCATCCAGACTTTTTCTACTTTCTCATATGTAGTTTTCTCCTCTTGTCATTTTACTCTCTTTTAAAATTATATTTATTTGGTAAATAAATCAAAAAAATAGTTATTATTCATAAAATAAATAATAAATAAAATCAATTTTTTTTTTAAAAAAAAAGACTTCGCCCCTGTGAGGCCAGAGTCTAATTAGATTCCAGCCCTCCCAGGGTCGGAATCTCTCCGTCTCCCCAGCCCTCTCCCCCCCAACCCCCCATCCCCATCCCCATCCCCATCCCTATATATATATATATATTTATAATTTTAAAGTTTATTTAATATTTTAAAATTACAAATTATATGTACAAATTATTTTCAAAACAAATAAAATAGATAAGAAAAAATAAAATAAATCCGGCCCTGCACACACATATATAACGAGTTTAATTTGTCACAGTTTATGTACAAAAAAATGAGGTTCATTTCTGTTATGGGTAGGTCATCTTCTGTTAACTCAAAGTTGCCAAAAAACTGCATCGTTATCGAAACAATTTATCGGACCAACTTTGACGATTATGTAAAAATTATTCACTCGTTTGTTTTTAGTATTGTAAACTGCATTATGTAGTGTTTCGAATGTAATTTATGCAAAAATAAAATAAAATAATTTATTTAAAATACTGATATCCGTTAATTACCTAAAAATTGCCGAAAACATTAAAAATATACTGCCCATTTTATATCAAATATTAAAAAAAATTAAATAAAATAGTGTCCCACAAAATAGTATAAAAAAAATTGTGTATATATATATATATATTTGGATGGATAGATGGGGATGGGATAGGGGTTGGGGGGGGGGAGGGGGGAGGGGGAAGGGGGGCTCTTACGGTGGGGCCCCTCATTTGAGAAACCGGCCCTTTCAGGGCCGATTTCTCTAAAAAAATAAAAAATAATAGTCTCCGGCCGTTGAAAGGCCGAAGAGACCCCTTAGCTCGTGCCAAATATCAAACTCACTTCTCTAGATAGTTCACCACTTCAGGATGTCACTCTCTATCGCCAACTGGTAGGAAGTCTGGTATACCTCACTGTTACTCGCCTAGACATTGCTTATGTAGTTTATCAAGTCAGCCAGTTCTTGTCCGCTCCTCGGACCACTCATTACTCGGGTGTTCTTCGCATTCTTCAGTATGTCATAGGTACCTTATTTCATGGACTTCATTTTTCTTCCCAGTCTGCTCCTGTCTTACAAGCTTATTCTGATACTAATTGGGCTGGAGGTCCTACTGACAAATGTTCAATCACTGGTTATTGTTTCTTCTTAAGTAACTCTCTCATTTCCTAGCGTAGTAAGAAACAAATTGTGGTTGCTCATTCCAACACTGAAGCTAAATGTCGTGCCATGACTGATGCAACTCAAGAACTACTTTGGCCTTGGTGGCTCCTCGCTAACATGAAAATCTCTTCTCCAAGTGCCACTATTTTACACTGTGACAATAGGAGTGCTATTCAAATCGCTTATAATGATGCATTCCACGAGCGTACAAAACACATCGAGACTGATTGCCACTTCATTTGTCATCACATTCTCTAGAATACGGTTAGTCTCCAATTTGTCAGTTCAGCCGATCAGGCAACAAACATTTTTCACTAAGGCTCATCAACTCGGACGTTTTCACTCTCTGGTTTCCAAACTCAAATTCACCTCTCATTTACCGCCTTAAGTTTGAGAGGGGATGTTAATGTAATATATGAGCTTGGCCCATTAGGGCAAAAACTCTAACCCTAGGGCTCCCACTTCTCCTATAAATAGTTGTGTATATCATTATATTGTGCGTATCTTTTTGACAAAAATTAATATATTGTTCATGTTCTCCACTTTTCAATTATCTTAACATTAACCAATTCAAAACTAATGTACAAAAATTATCAAGTTAAGAAATATGTGCATATGCAGTGAAATAAATAGTTAAGACATGTATAAAACATACACAAACACAAGCAATCACACCAGCGAGAGAGAAAGAGAGAGAGAGAGAGAGAGTCACTTAATACGGAGATTTATAGTAGTTGAGCAAGGACCTCCTTGCCTACGTCTTTTCTTTTGACCTCATTTGGAGAATTCTAAATCACTAAATTGATATTCTTTTCAGGTGAAAATTAAACCTCGTCACACATTTTTAATTTTGCGGAATTGAAACAAATGTGAAATTTGAGGGATCAAAAGTGCAATTTAATAAATTTTAGGATCCATATAAACGCCTATCTCATAATTTAAGGACCAAAACTATAATATTTCCTTAGTCGAAAATTTAGGAGGAGGTAAAATGTACACCTTTAAAGTGAAAGACGACAAAGTGATATTAAGTCCAAATATGGGAGGATAAAAGATAATTATAGAAAATTGGTGGGAAGTTCTAATTTTGACTCCAAATTAATAAAAACTAGTTTTAGACCCGCGCTAAGCGCGAGTTTCGAAATAATTTTTACATGTATTATTTGATTTATTCAAATATAATTTTATACCTGTTGTTTTTGAAAAAATATTTTGTATTAGTTAGTGGGGTTTATATTGTTATTTTATTTTATTTTTATTTCAGTTGATGAATTATATGTTATTTTACAGTGTTTGAAATATATTTTTTTCTATTTTATAATATTTGTTTTCAGTTAGCATTATGAATATTTTACTTTTGGGTGTGAAAATTAAAAGTATTGTTTAATGTTTGACGAAACAATAGAATTTTAGTTCAACATAATTTTAATTTTAAAGAAATGTGTGTGTTCAAATTATTTAAATGAAATTAATTAACAAATATTCTTAATAATTTAAATATACTCAAAATGTTGAGAAATAAGAAAAATTGTGTTGGTGAAATCTCAAAAAGTTGAAATGTTAATATAGAAGGAAGAGGAAGCGACAATGAATAGTTAAAACTCAATTTTAAAAACTAAATTTAATTAGTGGAATTATGACAATGAAATTAATTAAAAAACACTTTTAATAATTCAATATACTCAAAATCTCAAGAAAGAAAGAAAAAACTGTTGGAGAGATCTAATTTATTTGAAAGCTTGAGTTTCTACTTTTAGGTTTTCTTCTATGATATGATATGATATGAAATTGGTTGCATAAACAAAGAATAAAAAATTATGAAAAAAAACTTAAATAAAAAGTCTAGTAAGTGAGTCATTCATGGTTTTTTGTTATTTATTATAAAAAAAATACCTTTTATTTAAATGAAAATTTTCACTATTCCAAATATAAGAATTTTTTTAAAATTCTTTAAGCCCGTAATAATAAATAACAATTAAATGTATTAAAATTGTTATATTAATTAATGATAAATAATGCTTAAAATCCATTTGAACAAAATAAAATGTTAAAAGAGAGAGAAATTAAGGAGAATTAAGAGAAGGGATTTTATTATATATAAACTATTTCATTTAGTTATTTTTTTTAATTATTTGGTGAAGTATTCATATGAGAATTTATTTAGTAAGTGTTTCACTAAAGTTAAAAAATTGTGGGTTTATGAATTTTCTAATTGTTATTTTCAATTGTTTGTCATTTTTAAGCCCATTCTGTATATGAAACTTGTTTCATAAAAAATATTTTTTTAATTACTCTTGTCAACATTTATATGAAAAACAAAAAATATAAAAACATGAAAAAAAAATACTATTTTTAAAAAATAAAAAGTCTAGTGAGTGAATCATTCATAATTTTTTATTATTTGTCATAAAAAAATATTTTTTTATTTAAATGAAAAATCTCACTATTTGAAATATAACAAAACTTTTAAAATTCTTTGAACCATAAAGTAGTAGTATATAATAATTAAAATCACTAAAATTATTATATTAATGATAGATAATGCTTAAAACTCATTTAAACAAAATAAAATGTTAAAAGAGAGAAATTAAAGAGAATTAAAAAAAAATTTATGAGGTCTCATTCATTCTCAAGTGTAATATTCCAAAGATATAGATTACATCAGATTATTACAATTGTCCGGTGTATTTAATATTTTTTAAATTTTTGGATAAAATAAAATGATTAAGTTAATTTTTTTTTTAGTATAGACGTTCAATAAATCATGAGTTGTTTCTTTCAATTTTAAGGTTTTTTTTTTTTCCTTACAAATACATGATTTTTTTTCACAATACAATTTGAGTCCCTAAACATTACATGAAATAATATCCAACAAACATCATCATTTCAAATTTTATTGCTAAGTTACTTAATACATGAAATCTCAAGATATATGACTTAGTTCATAATTTATGCATTTTGATAGGGTATCCTACTTTAATTGTATAGTTATCTATAAAAAATAAATCGTTCTATTTCATACTATGATGTTCGATAATATCATGTATCCATTCCCTAAAATAAAATAAAATAAAATGACAATATTAATAAAACTTTAAGCCAATAAATGAAATACATATACAAAGAAAACCCGAACTTCATATACAAATTGAACCTAAATTTCATGCGAAAAAACAAAGAAAAATAAATATGATGAATAAATTTCTCATATTTAGATTGACATGTCACCTTATTATCGGGCTCTTTCGGTCTTGACGTCAATCTCAATCTCGAAATCCTTGTTTCAACAATTCCACTTAACCTGAACTTATTGTTTTACAGTTGAATGACAAGAATTGACAAATTTTTGACATATACATTGTCAAGGTATTGATAATAACAAAAATTTGAAGAATAAACAAAAGAATATATATATATATATATATATATATATATATATATATATATATATATATATATATATATTAAAGAGTGTGCAATTATGGTATGAAAAAGAAAGAATTCTGATATATAGAGAATATTTTGGAGTTCTCCCAAATTCTAACCATTGGTGGAATTATGTGAAATTAATGTAAAATTTTTAGTGGGATTATGACAATAAAATAATGGAAACTTTTGATATGTTCACACATAAAAGCATTCAATTGGTAGAATTATGACAATAAAATTAATTGAAAAATAATTTCAATAATTAAAATGTAATCAAAATTATGAGAAGGAAGGAAAATAGAGTTGGTGAACTCTAATTTATTTGAAAGTTTAAGCTTTCACTTTTAATTTTTGTTATATGATTCATAAACTAAATAATTACTTTACTTTTAGTTCCATCTATTAAACATTATAAAATCACTAATTCTAATTAGGGTTGCGTCACTGATAGCTACCCCCACCGTCTTCGGTCACTGGACTCTAACCTTAGATTCTGAATACTGTTAATCGCTAAAACTCCGGTCACCGATTGCTGAAATTATTTTTAGTTACATTTAATTAGTTTTTAGTAATTCTTTTTAACATACATCTTAGTTATAATTTTTAGTCATTCAACTAATTTTTCGATTGACGGTTGTCGAAACATTATGTGAATGTCACTAAAAAATATTAAAAAATACTAAAAATAACTTAAAAATGTAACTAAAAAATAAACTAAAAACTTGTTATATGTAACTGAAAAATACATTAAAAAATAATCACATATAACTAAAAAAATTCCAACAGTTGGTGACTAAATTTTGACGACCGGAGATATGAGGTCCGAGGTCGTGGAGTCTTCGAAGTGCTGATTTATTTGATCCTCCGATCACGCCAATGGAGAGCAAGCAATTATATGGAAATATCGCCGGTGTATTTTGACGTTTCATCTGCGAAAACAGGTTCGACGATTGAATTCTATCTGTATTCAATTTCCTTGTACTGATGGATTTTGCCCCTTTCCTTAGTAATTTTTAGCATGAAATCCAATCCAAACTCGTTTCCTTCGTGTTCTTTGTGCTGATGGTCGATTTTGCATGATATCGCGTATAGACTTGTTTTGCGAATGTCAATTTAGGTTTCTGGAACAATTTCAGATCAATGGAGTGAAGAATTTGGATTTTTGAAATTAAGAGGATCTATTTGAAAATGATTGCAAAAATCACACTCGGAAATATGCCATCCGATTAACGATATGCCAGTATGCCAAATGATTTTTGCAATTCCCCCCTCCTGTCGGTTGGAATTGGTGATGGGTTGCAGGAAATCGACGAAGGTTTTTTTGTTGATTTGATTTAGAGGTGCCTTGGTTGGACTCGCACCAAATTAGTAAAAACTGGCGAAACAAATGAGCATTTTAGTTTGGTCCCATCTAATCTATTACACTTCTTGGAAACACTATCCTATCAATTAGGATTTGAATCACTGTCTGCCGCCAGCCTCTGGTCGCAGGTCCTTGACGGGCCACTTGAATTTTTTTAGTTTACATTTATCTATTTTATAGTTACAATTTTTGGTATATTTTCTAGTTTTTATTTCTGACTTATTTTTTAATATATTTTTTAGTTATATATATATATATATTTAAGTTACATACATTTATTTCTTTTAGTTACATTCAATAGTTTCTCTTACATTAATGAATGAATGTAACTAAATTAATTTTTCGTTATATTCATTGGTTTAAACATGAATATATTTTAAATGTCTGTTACATTCTTAAATGTATGTAGCTAAAGAAAATATTTTAAACATGTGAGTAACTCTGCATGAATGTAACTAGAAAAATATATTAAACATGTAAAAACATGCGTAACTAAAATTGTGTGAATGTAATGAAAAATATACATGCATGAATATAACGAAAAAATGCACGAATGTAACTAAATAATTTGCGTGGATGTAACTAAAAAATTACATGAATGCAACTAAAAAATACTAAAAATATACCCAAAAAAACGATGAATGTAACTAAGAAATTTTCTGTCCGCCAAAGGTCCGACTACGGCCTGCTGCTAGCGCAAACCCTAATTGGGAGCATTGATCTTGGATTAGGGAGCATTGACCACGGGATTAGAATACAAGGTAAAATATAGTGAATGAATTATTATTGACCTTACAATTAAAATGGATTTAATAATGGATTAAACCGCCTAATTGGGAGTATTTAGCAATTAACCCTATTATGTTTCTATCGAGCTAAGCTTAAATGGGGTTTGGTTTGTTACCGACTCAAAATCTATTTTCAGACCGAACAAATTGTTTTTCTCTCAATTATGACTTGAGGCTCTATTCTTAGGAAATTGTTTTCGGAATTATATCTTGAAGCTCTTTTCTTAGGAAATTGTTTTCGGACCGACAAAATTGTTTTCGCATGGAAAACCAAACAAACCCTTAATTTCCAAAACATAGAATGATGGACATAAATGTTGAATTGCCAAGTTATAGCTAGTTTTGGTAGATTATTTGCTAATCCTTTTGTTAGTGTACAACACTTAATAATACTTAAGAGTAACATGTCACAACGGACATAAACACACCCTAGCTTAGAGCAACACTACACTTTCTTGCTTGTACGAGTGCATGAATGGTAGAGAGCAAGAGATATGTAACTGAAGGGAAGATATGCTACATCAATGTAAACAAAGCTCATCATAATGCTGGCCGAAAACACTGGAACAAGGTATCCTACCCTTAGTGCCTCCTCAAGTATAAAAGCCAGCATACACGTAGTCAGTGAGAAGACCGTTGAGTAGAACAAGGCACTAGCTGCAAGAACAAACTTCAACGGCAGAGCAATATAAAAATCACTGCTGTGAAACCGCGATAGCTGAACCGAGAGCAGAGATGCTAGTGCAAAAAAGGAAGCGAGTAGGGTTAGTCCTATGGAGCCAATTAGAAGTTTCATATTTTTCTTGTAGTATTCATTGCTAAGAAGAGCAGGACGGCCGTCATCATTGAAACCTCCAGGGATGGTGAAAAGTGCTGCGAAATTGACGGTGGCAATGAGGGTGGAGACGAGCATTAGGCCTTCGTTCATGTCTTTCACTGCTTTCTCAGCTTTTTTTCGTAGTTTGATGTGTTTTTCTTCAAATAATTCTTCTGCCGTCTTGCCTTCAGAGTTCCGAAGGTGGATGACATATGGATTGACGTCATTCTCCACGCTCTAGGAAGAAACATAATATAAATGGAAAAGATTAATGCTACAAATTCTTAGTATATAGTCCTCTGTATTTGGTTATCAAATTTTTTTCTATTTATAAAATAAGTCCATGCCGTTATTTTGGTTAATATTAACTATGATATTAAATGTGAATTTCACATTTGGTTTATAATTAATTTGATTGATTTAATCTAATGGAGATTAATTGGGAGGCTAAAAACATATTCGATGACAAAAAAATAACTGAGGGAAAAAATTGTAACTTGTTTTAAGGATAAGCTACTAATTTTTCCACTTATTTTTAAGTGTTATTATTGATATAGTTTGGGAAGGAGGTGCCCAGGAGATCGAGATCTAGAAGCTTGAAGCTTGTAATACAATGGCGGACTCTTATACACTGAAGAATAGGGGCAAAATTTTGACTAAATGTTTAATAATATTAATAAATTAAAATATTTAAAAATAGTTAGACATGTATGATGATGAATTATAAGTTTTGAAAAAATTATGAACTATTCTTATTAGCCATATGGACTATTTATTTATTGATACAGTGTGTTAAAGTTATATATATCATCTACATACTAGTCTATACCTCGTGTCTAAAGACACTCATTGAAAAAATTAATCTTATATTAAGTTTATTTTTTAATAAATTTTTTTTGAACTTGTAATTCTAACTTTAATTAATTAGCATATATAAACTTGAATTTTAATTTATTCGCCTTAATTTTAAGAACTCCAACTTTGACAAAATAAGCACAAATTTGTTCTAATTTAAAAAAAAATATAATTTAGTACTAATTTGAGTTTTTTTGGCCCTGCTTCTAATTCGTATAAAAAGACAAATATAAAGTTCTTCTATTTGCTGATACAACAATAACTAAAAGTATGTTATGATATCGAAAAAAAAATGAAAAAAATTAAGGCAAAAAAATAAAAGAAAAAAAATGGAAAACACAATACAAGCCGTTGGGCAGAAAGTTTGTGCCTTAATATCCCAAATTTAGACCTCAACCCTTTTACGTCCTTTTCTTTGAAGAGAGAATTTATTTTCTTCCAAAAACAATTAATCTCAACCCTTCAATTAGTTTGAGGGTGAGCGTAGGGAGTGAGACACAGATCGATTTTCGGGGGTGTGGTTGGAATCTTAACCCCAGTTACTTTTTTAGTTTAAAGTGTCTCTCTTGTTTATTTGTTTAACTATGCCTGCCCTATCTTATCATATAGATTAACTAAGCATTGGGTTGTCAATCTAAATATTTGCAATATTTATTGTAATTAAAGTTTAAACACAAGCACACTAAATTTGGAGGGGAAAAATCTGAGTTTTTTCTATATTACATTCGATTGAAATATTATCTTGAATTAAAATAGAAAAAAGGATTCATGCAAATTTGAAATTATTAACATTATGTTCTTAATTTTAGGTCTTGTCAAATTTCATTGTATTTTGGAAAACCCACTTGTAGACATTTTGTTTTTGGAAAAAAGCCAAATGGAATAAGAAAAATATTTTTTTGGGAGACAAAATTCACACATCTTATTTTTTATAGATCATAATATAAAATGGAAGTCACTGGAATTGTTTACCTTGAACCAAAACACATCCCATGTCATCTGGTTGGTGACTCCCGGAGGAAACTGAGGAACAACTTTTGTGTCTGCTGCGAGATGCAAAATGCTGTTCCCTTTTCTGTCGACGTCGACCAACATTTTTTCTTTGTGAACCACGGTCTTCTTCAAGTGTTCATATAGAAGTCTATGTTTATGCACTGCCGCTAAATGTAGTAAGTTCCTTCCGTTCTTGTCAAGTGAGTTTGCAGCGTCTGGGTGCTTCGCCAGGATTTCCATTGCTAACTCATTGATGCCATGCTTTATTGCTTCTATAAGCGGATTCAAGATGTACCCGTAGCTGTAGCAACTCCAATCTCTCTCTTGTTCTATCAGTTTCTGGGCTAGAATTAGTGTTATCTTGTGCTTTTGCTTTTCAGCAATGATATCTTTAAGCCATGGAAAACCTATATACAGTGTGTTATGAAAGAAGTAAATAAATGAAGATAGTTGGAATCATAATCAATTAGCCTATTTCCCACCAAAGTTGCATTCGTGGATGTAGAAACAAGTAAAGATTTCATAGATACTTACATAGTATTAAAAATAAGTTTTTTTGGACAAATGCTTTTATTTGATCCGTTTCTGGAAACTTTTATTTTTTGTGATTACTTTACCCTAGTTGTCAAAAACTGTGTCTAGTTGATTTTGTCATATTTCGAAACGTATTAATGACTTGTTTCCATGTTTGATCGAGTTTTCGTTGGGTGTACGCAATAGTTTAGGGAGGTAGGTATGCAGTATACCATAGTTAGGCTTCTTTGCAATTCGCTTTGGTACTTCAATTCAGATCGCTTTCGAAAGTCTTATGTTAAGTTCAACAATATTAGGCGCCTCCTCTCTTTTCTCGTTAAATGCAATTATTTTCGAATATTAATGGAGTAAATTCAAAGATTCTAGTCAAATCTAGAAGTGTCCGAAAATATCCAGAGATTTGTTGTTCAGTGATTGTTGTTTGCCGCGAATCTCTTCAAACCCCTGTTAATTTTTCATTGTGCAAGATTCGTAGGTTTGCAACAATCAAGTGCACTATATATGACAGTCTGATACGCTAAACAACCTTAAATGGGTTCCCATGATCCGGTTTGCAATACGTTTGTCATTGTAAGCCTCTTGGGTCTATTCATTCAATGTTCTGATAGCAATATAATTTCGAGATTTATTCTCTTTCTTGTGGATTACTTTTGTTTGCTGGACTAGCCTTATTGTTGTCTATTAGAACGATGTCTAGTCTTTTCGTTGTTATTTCGTTGGTCTAGAAATATAACATATAAGAATAGGTAACATACCAAAAATGAATTTGGTGAGAGAAGACACTGCTACTTTGAAGAAACTAATTTCGTTACGATGGTGATCTTCCTCATTATGTCTTAGTTGAGGCTTGTCAAAAGTTGATGGTGCACCTGTTTAATAACACACAAAACATAAACAAGACAATATATATATATGTAGAAATCCAATAGGCCTAACTCACTCTCAAAAGATGTCTAAGATGAGAATTGCCCTTAGGTTTTATATATAGTTCAGGTATATATATATATATATATATATATATGTAGAAATCCAATAGGCCTAACTCACTCTCAAAAGATGCCTAAGATGAGAATTGCCCTTAGGTTTTATATATAGTTCAGGCCTATCATTGATATAGGATTCAACATGCTCCGTCACGTATAGGGTGAACTTTGACAAACCACTGCGAATGGATATGGGGGGCCCATCATTGATGTGGGATTTGACACGCCCAACATTAGATGAAAGTCTGGCTCTGATACCATGTAGAAATCTAATGGGCCTAACTCACTCTCAAAAGACTCCTTGTAAGATGAGAATTGTTCTAGATTTTATATATAGTTTAGGATTAGGTAATAGAAGCGATATGGGATTCAACAATATATATAGTTGTTTTAGTGAAAATGGAATTATGATTTTTCTTGGTTACTACTTACAAAAATAAATTAGAGCTTCGACGAGCTGCACCGGGATGAAGGTTGTCATGCCTAAGTTTTTGAGCACATATTTGGAACCACTTCTGAAGGAACAGGGTTTGGCGGCTAACAGATGCAAAGCTGTCGTGCCCATTTCATCATATATTTGACCGAGCTCCGGGTATAATTTCAATATGCTCAAAGCCAAACCTAGAACAGAAAATTGGAACACGTAACATGTTTTCTTTTCTTGTACATGAAACAAAGCATAAAACTGCATATGTTGACAATCTAAAAGCCTAAAACCGTGAAAAATGTAAGTTTGATGTAATAGTTGAGTAGTGTTGGTGCCCTCTGATTAGTGCTTTTTGTTCCATTCTCAGAAAGTTATCCTAAAATCTGAGATCAACTGTGAAAAATGTAAGAGGGAGAGGGATAGAGAGAGTTTCTTTGATGGAGAGGGAGAGAGATGTTTCATGCATATGTAACATCTCTCTCCCTATTTTGTGTGTGTGAGAGACTCTGAGAGAGAGAGAATACTGTAACATTCTCCCATAATAGAAGCATGAAGAATGGTGCAACCATCGTTCCTCCGTGTCATGCAGTCGCTAAACGTCTTCAGAAACGCAAAAGCTTCCTTTTTCCCGTATGCAGCCGCAAGGTAAAGCGGTGTCTCTCCCAAATGGTTCCGTACTGCCGCCAGACCCTTGTCCGCCTCCAACAACACGCTGGAAACCCGATTATCGCCGAACTTCGCCGCCTCGTGGAGAGCAGTGTCTCCCCTGTTGTTCTTCATCCTCAACCCTTCCGCTGTCAGAAGACCGCCCATGTGAAGCTTTTTGATGGCGGTTGCATTTCTATTTGTCGCCAGAAAATGGAGCAAGGTGTCCCCACTCTCGTCCAGTGACGTCGGTCCTTCCTCTCTCCAGAAATTGCACAGAAGCTCAACCGATTCTGGTGTCTCGTCTGATGCGATTATGTAAGCCTTGGTGGCTCCGTGGTGGTTGGTGGCTGCGATTGGAAGGCTGAAGGCTGTGGAATTGGTTGCTGAGACTGCCATTTCCCGTAGTCAGAGATACCTAAGAGTGTGATAATCTATAAGTCAGTTTTGAAAATAAGATTGGGACTTTATAGGAAGCGCAAGCAACCCAATAGAATAAAGCGGGGTGTCAATGTTACAAGAAAAGAATTAGTTTTTAAAGAGGGGAAACTTGGAGGTGTAAGTTTCAAGATCTTTCCTTTTTTCCTTTTCTCATGTGGTACGGATGAAATGGATATATTTCCAAATCCCCAACTTGAGAAGAGTAAAAATGAAGGAACGGTTTCGGGCAGTCAACGGTGACAAATGAAACGTTGAATGACCAATAGCGACAATTGGAACACCTAGCGGTCAATGGCGACAACTGGAATGTCGGGCGATCAACAACGACAACTGGATTGCCATGGAACAACGGCGACAACTAGAATGCCGGGTGACCAACGGCGACAATTGGAATGCCAGCGAACAACAACGATGTCTGGAAGGTGGTGGGGCCTCACGGGGAGGTAGTGGCCTGAAGGTGGTTCAGCGCCACGGGAAGCCAGTGACCAGAAGATGGTGAGGCGTTGGGGGAGGGGAGATTTTATTATTATGTAATATATTCTATATAATAAAGTTCCACAATCCATATCATGTACTCATAACGGTGGACTAAATTAGGAGGAATATAACCCTTATAAAAGGAAAACGGAAGCTATTAAATTGGTCTATGCCCTAAATAGGAAGTAATGAATTAATGGAAAAGCTGTTTTGTTTATTCTTTTTTAGATTATTGTTCATCTAATTGGTCTTGGGATCTTGTAGTTTCGACCTCTAGTATTAGCAGTAATTTGTTAATTCCTGTTTGTTTTTTAGTTGAATTTGTGTTTAGTATCCGTTGATTAGAGTATTGATTAGTTTTGGATCCATTTTTTCGTGTTAAATTTGGATTTTGTTTTTTTAAATGTTTTGAGGTTTCTTTTAACTTGTCTTATTTTTATTTACTTTTGAATTGTGTTAATGCTTTTCTGCGCAATTGTATTTGATTTTTTTCTTGTGCAGGGCTTTTAGTTGTTCAGGGGGAAACATGTATTATTGCCTTAGCACTTTGTCATTTTTTGGCAAAATCGATACAATTTTGCTTATAAAAAAAATATATTGCAGCAGCTATATTAAAAAAATCAACTGAATTTGTGTAATTTAATCTCCCGAAACGTCATGAATATGTTGCACTATATTAAATATGAGAAGAATGATTACATCAATTGATATCAAATCTACATCAAGTAGGAGAACGGTCGAATCCCACATCGATGTTGGGCCCCCCTGATATCCGTTCGTAGTGGTTTGTCAAAGTTTACCCTGTGAGGAGGGGGCGTGTTGAATATTACATCGCTTGTGTTACCTGATCTTGAACTATATATATGTGTAGGGTAATCCTCCTTTTTCAAGGCGTTTTTTGAGAGTAAGTTAGGCCATTGGATTTCTACATGGTATTAAAGTCAGGACTCTTGTCAGATATTGGGTGTGTTGAACTCCACATTGATATTGGGTTTCCCGATATTTGTCCGTAGTGGTTTGTCAAAAAGTTCAGCTTACGCTTAAGGGGGTATGTTGAATCCCACATGATGTTGGGACCCCCGATATCCGTTTACAGTGATTTGTCAAAGTTCATCTTGTGCGTCAAGAGGTGTGTTGAATCCCACATCACTGTGTTACCTGATGCTGAGCTATAATAAATCCTAGGGCAATCCTCATCTTACAAGGCGCCTTGTAAGAGTGAATTATGCCCATTGGGTTTCTACAAGAACCAACAATCATTGATTGGTGCTTAAAAGTTCTACTAGGAACGGAGCCAACAAGGATTGAACCTCTGAACTTGGACAAAATACACAAGCACCTCCTGGACACTAACCCCTCGTATATATTAGGTGGTAAAAATCTATACATAGATAGGAGGTAAAAATCTTTACATAGATAGAAATAGATGTGATGTTTTATAATAAGTCTAATATATATGCTAAAATGTATACAAATATATGTTTATTTTATTTGAACGGTTCAACCAGTTAACCCACCGGTTGAACCATTAACCAGTGATCCCTCATCTTTTTGGGTTAACCGCCGGGGCCATTTTTTTTTTCCCTATGCCCTCGAGTGAGTACCAAGATTTCTAACCAACTCAAGTAGCTTAAAGGGATACACATGCAAAAAAAATGCGAATTCAAATGGATAAAAAGATTTACTATTGTCAATCACGAGCTGTACATAGTTTTGTTAGATTATTTGCTTAATCTTTATTAGCGTACGAAACACGACGGACATAAACACATTGTACCTTAGAACAACACTACACTTTCTTGCTTGTACGAGTGAACGAATGGTAGAGAGCAAGAGATATGTAACTGAAGGGAAGATATGCTGCATCAATGTAAACTAGGCTCATCATAATGCAGGCCGAAAACACTGGAACTAGGTATCCTTTCCTTAGGGCCTCCTCAAGTATAAAGGCCAACATACATGTAGTTAGTGAGAAGACAGTTGAGTAGAATAAGGCAGTAACTGCTATAACAAACTTCAACGGCAAGGCGATGTAAAAATCGCTGCTGTGGAACCGCGACAACTGAATTGAGAGCAGAGATGCTAGTGCAAAAAAGGAAGCGAGTAGGGTTAGTCCTGTGGAGGCAATCAGAAGCTTCATATTTTTCTTGTAGTATTCATTGCTGAGAAGGGTGGAACGACCTTGTTTGTTGAAACCTCCCGGGATGGTGAAAAGCGCGGCGAAATTGACTGTGGCGATGAGGGCAGAAACCAACATTAGGCCTTTGTTCATGTCTTTCACAGCTTTCTCAGCTTTGTTCCGCATGCTCTCGTGTTTTTCTTCAAATATTTCTTCTGCTGTCTTGCCTTCAGAGTTAGGAAGACGGATGACATATGGATTGATGTCATTCCTCACGCACTGTGGGAAGAAACAAGGGATATATGGAAAGGATTAATGCTGCAAATAATACTAATATTCTTTTTTTGGGTACAATATTACTATTTAATTTAATTGTTTTTATTGATACTAGCTTGGGAAGGAGGTGACCAGTGGCGGACCCTGAAACGTTGCAAAGCGGGGACAAAATTTTGACTAAATGTTTAATACTATTACTAAATTAAAATATTTAGACATCCATGCGTGACGATGATGAGTTACGGTTTGAAAATATTCTTTATTAACAATAATATGGACTATTTATATGCTGATGCATGCTACCCTAGGAAGTGCTGACACTCCTCTAAGGATGGGTGTCCATGTCTGACACCGACAATCCTCTAAGAGATGTGTATTTGTGCGTGATAGGTATCTAATACCAACACGCCTGACATGTGTCAAATTAGTTTTTGAATTTTTCCTGATCTTGACACGTGTAAGACACACATTTCTTATTTGTCTGACACTTCCCAGAACTTCTTTGTGTAATTTCTTTTCCTTCAAATAATAATTCTGTCATTTGAGAAATATTAAGTAAAACATATGAAATTGGTGTTTTGAAGGAATATCATGTAATGACCGTGGATAGATGTTGGCATAATTAACATTTATTGTTCATTCAAGTGGTGATGGTGTTGAATAACGAATTATGGTTAAACGATTAAGTTGAATGGTCTTGCTATTATTTTTTTACTATTAGACGATAAAAACGAAGTGAAAACTCCTGTACAACATGCATGTTATAATTTAATAGTTTAAGTTTTAATACATTTAAAAAATAATTTATATTTTTGGTTGTGTCCCGACCATGTAATTATCGTGTCTTCGTGTTTATTTTATATCATATCTGTGTCGCATTTCATAGGTGTACCTTTGTTTATAGAGTTTGTTTCCAGAAAAATCTCTTTATATATATATATATTTGTGTGCAGTTGAATTGTTGTTTACCTTGAACCAAAATACATCCCATGTCATCTGGTTGGCAACACCTGGAGGAAGCTGAGGAACGGAACCCGGGTTTGCTGCAAGATGCAAAATGGTGTTCCCTTGCTTGTCAACGTCGACCAGCATTCTATCTTTGTTAATCAATGTCCTCTTCAAGTGCTCATATAAAAGCCTGTATTTATGTTCTGCAGCTAAATGTAGTAAGTTCCTTCCATTCTGGTCAAGCGAGTTTGCAGCATCCGGGTGCTTCCCAACAATTTCCATTGCCAACTCATCGATGCCATGCTTTATTGCTTCTATGAGCGGATTCGAGATGTATCTATAGCGACTCCAATCTCTCTCTTGTTCAATCAGTCTCTTGGCTAGAGTTAATGTTACTGTGTGCTTTTGCTTTTCAGCAATAATATCTTTAAGCCATGGACAACCTATAGTTGTGTTAAAAAAAAAAGAAAAGAAGAAGATAGTTTTGAGCCATGAGAAAGGATAGTTTGTCACAAGGCCCAATGGCAATAATAGAAATCTTCGGGCCTAGCAATGAATTCAATTCGCGATACTTTTTACCCTTGTTGTCAGAATCGTGCCCCGCTAATTATGCCATATTCCTAGATGTATTAATTATTTTTTATTTTATTTTTTTACGTGATTACACTTTGCCCCCTTCGTACTAATTTTTATTTTCACTTTACCCTGTATTTTGAAAACAAACATTTTAACTCAAATTTTGGACTAAAGTGCAAAAGTTGGTTTTTTCGTTAAATCTAATGTAATTGACCAAAAGATCGGAATAACTTGATGTAGACCAAATCTTTAACTTTAGAACACAAATTGACTACTCAAATAAAATCTATTTTAAATGATCGAGTTAGAATCAAGAATTTGACAGAAACATTCAGATTTTTAAACACCAAATTGATTTTATTTTTTATTGTTTTGATAATCTAATTGTGTTTTCTATGACTTAAGATGTGTACAATCCAATTTATAGATTTAATGATTGCATTGAAATGAATCTTCGAGTTTTTAGAAGAAATTGACGTGATATAACCTTGCATGTCAAAATTGATCAGAAAATTTCCCTTAAAGCAGCCTAGGACCATATATAGATTATTAAAAATGGATCTAAAATAAGATAAATATGACATTTTAAAATTTTAAATTTTCACGTGAAGCAAGTATTTTTCTTGAAAGGAAATTGGCACTTTGGATGTTAAATCCTAATGTTTTTGTCAAATTTTTTATTCCAAGTTGTAGATGAATACATTTGTATATAGATCATTTAAAACATAATTAGTTTGAGTAGTCAATTTGTCTATGTAGGGAGTATTATTCAGGTCTTTTTTTGTGTTACATTGGGTGGAAATTTTACTTTTTTACTTTAGTCTAAAGTTTAAGGGGGTAGATTGGTTATTTTCAAACTACTGGGTGGTAAAATGAAAATGAGCCTAAGTACAAGGGGCTTAGTGTAACTATCCCTTCTATTTATTTTTTTGTTATACTTGTTTAAGGATTAGGTTTTGGACTTTAGCTGTAAATATGTCATTGTAGTCCTCTTGGTTATTTGTTAAAGAGTAGTTGTTAACCCCTAATAATGTCAGAAGAACAAGTTGGCATGGACTTGGTGCATTTTATAACCGGACGTTGTGCATGCGACACAAATGAGGGCATTGGTATACAAAGGCATCGACTTGGTGCATTTTTCTAACCAAACTTGATGCCGGCGCACCAAACAATGGCGTTAGCAAGAAATAAGCATGGAGGTTAACAAAAGCTCAAAGGTAGACAAATATTGGGCGAGGACATCGCTCGATTGGCAAAATGTTGGCACGGTGGTGCCAAGTTGGGGTTACGTGGCACAAAACGTGGGCGTGCGACGCTAAGGAGTCAATTGTGGGCAGTGATCCACTGTTGACTCTATTGTAACTCCTCGGACAATTTGATGTCTACTGTTACCATTTGAATTATTTTGCTTAAAGTATTATAAGGGTGCCTCTCTCTCCAGACCCAAGGCAAGATAGGACTCTAGGCATGCTATGGGGTGTCAGCAAGGCAAGGTGTATGCATGGCTTACACATGATGAGAAACTTGGTGTAATGCTTACCTAACAATATTGTTTTGAGGAATAAACCAAGGTGCGACACATCGACATACAGGGCATTGTGGGATAACTCTAATGAGTGTTGGGCATTGTGATGGTAATTCTAGGCATAATGCTAGGATTGGTGCCATTGACGTGACATGACTCCAGGCAACACCTTGGCACGATGTCAAGGTAACAAATGTCAACATGCGGTAGCACATATTGGAAGAACAGGACGGTGCTGTAATAAGGTGTTGAGCGTGCGTTGGCAAATTGGTGTGTCGTTGGGCAATGTTAGTGCACATTGGCAGCGTTAATATATGGTGCAAGACAATATTAAGCATGACGCTAGGATTAGGTTTCATGGGCGCGACATAAAACCAATAGAAGACCTTAGTGCGGCACTAACGCAAGGCGGACATAACGTGTCGGCAACGCCACATTGTGATCAGTGTCTTGTGGGCGACATGATTGCCCGTTGGGCGCAACAGTGCATTCTGGTTAGGAAAATGCATATGGCAGTGGCGAGTAGTTAGGCGTAGCGACGTAACGAGATGAAACGTATCAAGTCGACTGAGCTGGGCAGTTGGTACTTAGCTAATGTGCGATAATTGGCTAAGTGTGGACAATTTGTGGGACATGGTCTGGGCATGTGGGGAAATTATGGATGTTAGCCAGAAAAATGGTTAAGTAATTGCCTTGTAAGCTTGTCCAACCATCTGTCCAGCAGTTTTGGAGCAGTTTCTGTGCATGTTTCCTAGTAGTTGGGGCTACATTCCTTGCCTATAAATATATGCATTTTGGATTTGTATGGGTGAGTAGTGAGTAATTGATGTTCTTGCAATCCATAGCCATAACATAGTGTGTGTGTGCGTTTTTTTTTGCTGAGCATGGTTGGCTTCGATTGCCTTTTCATATTGTTTCTGGTGGCGTGTACCTGCGTCAGGTTGGTATGACAGTGTGTTGTTTAGGAACACTTGAGCAGTTGACTGGTAGGTGGGCAACTAAGCAATCACAGACGAATTTTTTTTTAATCGAAATTTAAACCTGTGACTGTAGGTATCAGAGTAGGGCTACGAAATGGCCTCTGCATCTAGTGCAAACGAGTGTCTTGTAGCATTCGGAATGCCCACGAGTAGTGCTGAGTGAAACCTACTTGTCCAGTGTACTGAATTGCAGGCAAAGATCACTAATCTCAGGATCTCGTTTGAAGATTTCTGCAGTGACACAACTGCAAGAATCAAAATTATGTGTGAGGACATGATTGTGTTGGCGGACGTGTGGAATGTAAACCTCAGGCGGATTGAGAAGGATCTTGCGTTGTTGAAAAAGGCCATTGCTGGGCAGAGTGTGTCGAAGGAAAGTCACGTGGAGTTCCAAGGAACTAGAGAATTTCCTATAGGACATGGAGCAATATTTTTGAATTACTTATGTTCCCGAAGACGAACAAGTGTCCATGTCAAGCATGTACGTGGCCAGTGACGCCAAGCTGTGGTGGCAGACTCATGTAGAGGACAATACAAGACCAGAAATTCAGAACTGGATTGACTTGAAGAAAGAATTGGGGGGCGCAATTCCTGGCAACAAACTCGAGTTAGGTGGCTCGAGATCTGTTGCGGAGACTTAAGCATATCAATTCTGTGAATGAGTATGTCAAAGAATCTACTTCTTTGATGTTGGATGTGAAGAACATGTCAGAGAAGGACAAACTCTTCAACTTTACCCTCTGGCTTGCAAGCATAGGCGTAGGCTAAATTGAGACGGCAGGGCCTGCGTGACCTGCAAACTGCTATGGTGGCAGCAGACGGTCTTACTAACTACAACCTGACAAATGATGGATCTGGTTCTGAACGGAAGTCAGGGCGGAAAGGTAAAGGGAAGGCAAATGGACGAACGAATGAATGGAAGAGTATAGAAGCCACTATTTCTAAAGGTTCCTCTTCAAAATTCTAACCCAAGATGGCTACTGGCAGGAGCCGGTGTTGCTTTATAAGTGACAGTCCTTATCGGATGAAGGATTGTTAAAGAAAGAGAAGTTGGCAGCGTTGGTTCGGGAGGAATCAAAGGATGAAGGCTCCAAAGGAAAAGAAGCGTGTATCAACACAATGTTGCTGGTAGACAAAAAACAGACCGGGAGTGATCTGAAATCAGTCTAGTGATAGTGATGAAGGTGATTTGGAATATGGGGTACCTAAAACCACTCTATGTTCTGTGGTGAAACATGACCAGAGGTAGCTAGTTATTGAGAGATTTTCAAACGAGGATGTTGTGGGAGCAATTGGGCTGGTGGTCAGTCTAGTCACAGAGGTGTTATGTGACAAAGGTGTTGCAATGAGTTGCAATGTGTTAGAGACATGTCTGCGGGCAGATTGTTGAAGACTGTGGCAACCACATTGGCATATGTAAATGCTAAAATTAGAGGGTCGAGCAAGGGTCGATCCGACGAGGGCATTATATTCTTTTGGTGGGGGTGGTTTGTTAGCCCCTAATAATGCTGGAAGAACAAGTTGGCATGGACTAGGTGCGCCTTATAACCGGACATTGTGCATTCAACACAAATGAGGGTGTTGTTGGTATACGAAGGCACCAACTTGGTGCATATTTCTAACTGAATTTAGTGCATGCAACACCAAACAACAACGTTGGCAAGAAATATGCACGGAGGTTAACCACAGTTCAAAGGCTAAGCCAAGGATTCAACCGTGGTGCCAAGTTGGGGTAACATGACACAAAATGGCTAAGCCAAGGATTCAATCGTGGGTAGGGGTCCACTATTGACTCCATTATGATTATTTGGACATTTTGATGTCTATTGCTGCTATTTGAATTATTTTCATTAAAATATTATAAAATGGTACCCCTCTCTCCAAACCCAAGGTAAGGCAGGACACTAGGCGTGTTATGGGACATTAGCACGACAAGGCAAGGTGTAAGACATGACTTACACATGGTGGAAGTTTGGGGGTAAGGCTTATCCAATAATATTGGTTTGAGGTATAAACTAAGGCACAACGTGTCGGTAGACAAGGGCGTCGTGGGATAACACCAATAGATATTGGACATTGTGATGGTAATCCTAGGCACAATGCTAGGATCTATGCCATGGGCGTGGCATGACACCTGGCAACACTTTGGCATAGGGTCAAAGGAACAAATGTTAGCATGCGGTTGCTCACATTGGAAGAACGGGGCGGCGTTGGAACAAGGTGATGGGCATGTGTTGGCAAATTGGTGTGTCATTGGGCAATGTTGGCGCACATTGATGGCGTTGGTATATGGCACAAGACAATCTTAAGCACGACCCTAGGGTTAGGTTTCATGGGCGCGACATGAAGCCAACAGAAGATCTTGGTGTGACACCAAGGCAAGTCGGACAGGACGTGGGCGCAATGCCATGTTGTGATCAGTGTCATGTACGCGGCATTACAGATTGTTGGGCGCAACGGTTCATTTTGGGTAGGAAAATGCACATAGCGGTGGCGAGTCGTTGGACGTGGCGACACAACGAGATGAAACGGAACAAGCTGATTGAGCTGAGCAGCTGGTAATTAGCTAATATGCAGAAATTGGCTGAGTATGGATAGTTTATGGGACATGTGTTGGGCATGTGGGGCAGTTATGGATGCTGGCTAGAAAAATGGTTAACTGCCTTGTAAGCTTGTTCAACTATCAGTCCAACAGTTTCTGTGCATGTTGCCTAGCAATTGGGACTGTCAACTGCATTCTTTGCCTATAAATAGGTGCATTTCGGATTTGTATGGATGAACAATGAGTAAATGATGTTCCAACAACCCATAGCTAGAACATAGTGTGTTTCCTTGTGTTCGCTGAGTAATAAAATAGGGTTGGTTTCGGTTGTAATCATTGCGTTTTTATACTGTTTCTGGTGTGTGTGCGTGCATAGAGTTGGTGTGACAGTGTGTTGTCCAAGAACATTTGAGTAGCTGACTAGTTGGTGAGCAACAAGGCCATCATGTGCGAAAAATTTTAGTCCAAATTTAAACCTTTGATAGTAGCTATATGGTGGTGTTTGGTTAATTTTCTTATTTTTCTGTTTCGTCTCCCAAAAAAATGGAGTGAGAATTATGTTTTCGTTCTCAATAATTCTGGCAAGAAAAATGTGTTTGGTATCGACAATTGTTCTTATATTGTTTAGTATTTTGTGAGAACAAAAACAAAGAAGCATAAATTGGGAAGGAATAGAAATAACTTCCATTGTTTCTCAAAATCCCAAAAATTTTGGGTTTAATGTCAAAATTTTTGAAAAATTGGGGAACAGCACAAGCTAACGAAACATGTTTCTATTCTTAAATTTAAAATTCTGGAAACAGAAGTAAGAATTTGGGAACAGAAACACTAAACATACGGGGCCTAACATACCGAAAATGAATTTGGTGAATGAAGAGATTAGTGCTTTACAGACACCCACTTTTTCAATTAGTTCAGGCTTTTCATACATTGATGGCATACCTGTTCAATAACACACAAACAAGACTTTAAGCATTCATCTTTTGTTTTTGAGTATATATATATGAAATTATATATGATTTGGCAGGACTCGAGCTTGGGTTTGCACTTACAGGCATAAATTAGAGCTCCGACAAGCTGCCAGGGGATGAAGGTTGTCATGCCCAAGTTTTTGAGCAGATATTTGGAACCGCTTCTGAAGGAACATGGCTTAGCGGCCAACAGATGCAAAGCAGTCATACCCTTTTCGTCATATATTTGGGCGAGATCCGGGTAAGTTTTCACAATGCTTAAAGCCAAACCTAGAACACAAAATTTGAACATTATATATTTTACTGTTAACTGCATGTGTGTTTCTTACATGCACTTCTGCCCATAACATGTTCTCGTTTCTGGAACACAAAAAAAAAAACACACAAAATTGGATCATGTGTTTGTTCCTATTATCTGTTCAATCTCGTTAGGCATCATGTTTACAAGCTAAAGCCTTGAAATGTTGGTTTGTTCTGGGTAGCTTAGGTAAAGTTTCATCCGTGATTACTTGTTCCGCTCTCAGAAATTTGTCTATAAAACAGCGGTGGATCTAGAATTTGATTGAGTGGACTATTAAGGGGACTTTTATTAGAAATATTTAGAGCTTAAAGTGAGTGTTAATTTTTGAACGGAAGCATATATATTTTTTTTTCCAATTTTTGCGTTTCCGTTTTCAAATTTTTTATGGGAACATGAACAGAAACATTAAGGTGGCGCTTCAAGTTTGTTTAGTGTTTTGGTTCCCAATTTTTTTTGCTTGTTAAAATCTGAGAGCAGAACATAAACAGTTTAAAACATTAAATGGGGCCTAATAACATGGGACCCATCGAGGGAGAGAGGGGGGGTGGGGGGGAGAAGAGGGACAAAGGGGATACTGTAACATTCTCCCATAATAGCAGCATGAAGTACAGTACAGCCATCATTCCTACGTATCCTGGTGTCGCTAACCATCTCCAGAAATACAAAAGCTTCTTTTTTCCCGTATGCCGCCGCAAGATAAAGTGGCGTCTCTCCCAATTCGTTCCGGACTGCAGCCAACCCCTTGTCCACCTCCAACAACACGCCAGAAACTCCATTCTGGCCAAACCTTGCCGCTTCATGCAGGGCGGTGTCTCCCCTTTCATTCTTCGCCCTCAGCCCTTCCGCCGTCAGAAGGCTGCCCGTCCTAAGCTTTTCAACGGCGGCCACATTTCCATATATCGCCAGAAAATGGAGCAACGTGTCCCCGATCTCGTCCAGTGGCGTTGGACCTTCCTCTCTCCAGAAATTGCACAGGAGCTCGAGCGATTGCGGGCTGTCCGACACAGACTTGTAGGCGATGGCGGCTCCGTGGTGGTTGTTGGTGGTGTTTGGGATGATGACGGCGGTAGACTTGGTGGGCGAGGCTGCCATTGCCGTAATCTGATTAGCGTTTTAAAAGAGAGTGATCAGTTAAAAATGTCTTTAAAGAGACTGGGAATGGGAATGGGAATTCATAGCAGGTGCTAAATAAGAATAAAGCTGGGTACCACGGCGACAAGAAAAGAATTAGTAAACGGAGGTAAAGTTGGAGGTGTGTGGTTGAAGATCTTTCCTTTTTTAGTTTTATCTTGTCGTACGAAATGATGAATGAGGGTAGGAATCTAATACTTTTATTTTTTTTTGGTTATGTTTTTTTCTTCCTAATTTCTGCTTTATTTTTCTTTCTGATTTTTCCGACAGTGATTCATCTGAAAAATGAGAGAGAAACCCGAATCGTTGTTTAAAAAAAATGTATTAGGTTTTAGTGGAGTGATGAAATAATAAAAATATACACACGTTAGAAGGTCATGTGATGAGTGTCACAAGCCAAGTCTTTGAGGCTAGAAAACGGACCGTGCGACGCTAACTAAGGTGGCGTTTGGTTTGTGTTTTTTGCTTTTTTTGTTTCTACTTCCAATAAACTAGGATGAGAATTTTGTTTCCATTATGGAGTATTCCGGGAACAAAAACATGTTTGGTGACGACCATTGCCCTGAAATTGTTTGTTTGGTTATTTTTTTTTTTTTTTAATTTTTTTTGAACAAACTCATTTGGTTACAAAATTTGTTTTTTTTCCCCTTTAAATGTATGGTGGTCAGCGGGTTGGTGGTGGTCAGCAGGGTGGTGGTGGTCGGTGGGTTGGTTGTGGCCGGCAGGTGGTGGGCGGAATTGGAATCAACATTTTTTTCGTTTCTCAGATTCTTAGGCCCCGTTTGGTAACCATTTCCATCCCATTCCATTCCCAGATTTTTGGGAATTCTGTTTGGGAATAGCGTTTGGTAATTTTTGTTTCCGTTTCCATTTCATTCCCATTTGAGAATTGTGCCCACTTTTTTCTTAAGAAATGAGAAACAAAAAAAAGTTGTTTCTCATTATTCCCATTCCATTCCCAAAACCCATGATCACTATTCACCTACCGGCCGACCACCGTCCGCCGCCGCCGACCGCCGCCGGCCACCGTCCGCCGCCGGCCACCGTCCGCCGCCGCCGCCGCCGGTCATCTCCGGCGACCGTCGCCGGTCACCGTCCGCCGCCGCCGGCGGTCACCGTCCGGCCGGAATTTTTCCGGCCACTTCCGGCAGTCGCCGGCGACGGCGCCACCGCCGTCCGGTCATCGCCGGGGGCACCGCCGTCTCCGACGCCGGAGAACCGTCGCCGGCAGTTGCCGGCCGGCCGGCGACGGGGGCCGCCGGAGCACCGCCGCCGGCCGGCGACGGCGCCGCCGGCCGGCCAAAACTGAAAAGAGAAAAAAAAAAAAAAAAAAAAAAAAGATTTTAGGATAAAATCGTTACCAAACACAATTCCCTTCCCAAAACAAAAAAAAAATTATCGTTACCAAACGCAATTCTACTCCCAAAAAGAAAACAAAATTCCCATCCCATCCCATCCCATTCCCATCCCACTGCTGGAATTGAAACAGAAACGGTTACCAAACGCCACCTTAAAGAATTCAGGAAATATTCTCAAAAATTTGGGAATAGAGACGTGTTTACGAAATGAGTTTCTATACATTAATCCCAATTTTTTTGGAGCAGGGAACATAAATCAGGGAATGAAAACAATTACCAAACGAGGCCTTAGATTTTTTTTTTCCTCCTAATTTTTGTTTTATTCTTCCTTTAGATTTATTTAACAACGATTCATCTAAAGAATGAGCGAGAGAAATCCGAATCGTTGTTAGAGAAAAATATCTTAGATTTTGGTGAAATGATAAAAATATACTCATTAGAAGGTCAAGTGCTAAGTGTCATGGGCCGAGCATTTGAGACTGGAGAACAAACCATGCGGCACTAGTTAGAGGTTTGCTCTGGTAACAAACTTGGAGATTAGATGATCTAGAACAACAAAACTGCGAAAGCAACAATGTTCATCATAACAGTTCATGCAAACAATGTAGTAAGATTACAATTACAATAACAACAATAATTGTATTAATAACGAAGACTAAAGAGTGTGAAAGGTTTTACAATGACATAAACTCCCACAAAGTACTTTAAGCCAAAAAATGAAAGTGACATGAGTAGACATCATTATGCTCGAGAGACATAACGAGGTCATGGGCAAACGGTGAGAACAAGCACTGGATAAATTTAGACCGTGATATTGAGCACAACCCATTTTCAATTTGAAATCACTAACAATATTTTTAATTTTGCGAGATTAAAAAAATATGAAACTTGGGGGATACAATCTAACAAATCTCAAACATCCAACCACCCTATGCTTTATTCCCTTTGTGTTCTGTTGTCCCAGTGAGCTACACAAGGGGGTTTGGGGGGGGGGGGGGGGGGGGGGAGGGTTGAATTGCGTAGTATTAAAAAATTATCATAATAATAACACTTTAAAAATCAAATAATTAATTTTATCCTAAAATTAATTATTATCTTTATAGCAGCGGATAAGTGCAATAAGCTCTAGGTGCACACCCAAACAACGCAAGATAAAATAAAGGAAATAAACAATGCAATATACACCGATATATCCTGATTTACCAAGTTACTCTTAGCTAATCCAGTCCTCCGAGTTCCACGGAGATTCGCACTCACTAATCCCTAAGATTCCTTTAAATAGGTAGGAACCAAACTCTTACAATGATTCTTTTCGCAGGTTCAGAATCAACCTTTATAAATTTCTTTTTCCAGACTCAGGAATAATCGCTTCTTTTTTTCAAACTCAAGAATAATTTCTACTTTTTACAGGATCAAGAATAACCTAATTCTTTTTGTACCTTAGGCTAAAAAATCAAAATCTCACAAAATCGCTCCAACTATCATTTTCCTAGGTAAGGATAAAACTTTTACAAATCACTCACAATTAATTCTATAAAGGAAGAATTGACACCTCAATCTCTTTACTGGAAGAGATTGAAACCAAGCTACCCCTGATTGGATACTCCCAATAGTATCTAATCCTTACAAAACTCACCAATTACAAGAAATTTATAAGTTCTTCCCATTCGGAACTTCTATCACCTCAAATCAATTTAAATTCGATTAATATCCCGATAATTACTAGTGATAGAATTAAGTGAGGAAACAAAAATCTGATTATAAAAATAATGTGGGTAGTATAGAATTGAGCATGTAATCATATTATCTCACAAATCGTTTTAAAAGATTTTTTATACTTTTAAAGTTTAAAAACGATTTTATCAAGATCTTATCAACCAAGCAAATATAGAGAAATAAATATCCAGTAAAGATTAATAGTTTGGAAAGATCTCACCCAGATAACGCCGAAGAATTATAGATTAGAACGCTAGACAACTCAACTTGGTGACGCTTACACAATCAACGCTTTAACTTAAGAACTTCTAAATAATTAATCTCACAATTTTATCTTTCAAAATAATATCTGAATGATTACTCTTATAAAAACTTATAAACTGAATAGTTCTTGATATGATTTATTTTTTATGTGAAATCCGCAAGTTTATATATAGGGAATTGAAACAAGCCCTCCAATGGCTAGTTTTTAAATGATAAATATCTAAAAAGCACCTATAAACCTCATATATTGATTCATTTCATTTTAGGTATATTTGACTTAATTATGGCTTTCAAAACATTCAAATTAGTCCCTCAAATATTTTTCAAACTCAAATCAATAGGATAGAATTAAATGTACCAATTTGAGAAATACTTAAAATATATATACCATATCAATAGGGATATTCAAATAGGATTATCATATCTTTAAAATATTCATATCCCTAAAATCTCTCAATCAAGTAAACAAATAACGGTTAGTTAATGGCTAGTGTTTAAATTAAAATCCATAAAATCCGAAACTGGCCATCAGTCGATAGACACACATCCCAATTCAGGATGTAGCCCAAGTCAAAATTCCATCATCATAAGTTAACTTATCTGTCGACCTAGAGATACAGAGACTTCTTTTTTTAAGCACAAGTCGACTTACCTGTCAACTGTCCATGCTGGAATTCTTCTCCTTAATTATTTTCTTTGACATTTTCACCAATTTGACCGATTTCTTTTCTCGGTTAATTCTACTAAAATCTTAAAATCAATTTTAATCAATTATCTTTATTTCTTTTTCAATTACACATAGGAGTAAATAGTTTCACTAATTAGAATCCTATCAAAACACATCTAAACATAAAATAATTTTCATGTCATGTGTGATCCTAATCGAGATAAATTAAGAGTAAAAATAGATTAGAGTTGTTTTTACCTAGATTATTCGGAATCTTCAATCTCTTAGTATCCGTCTCTGCATTCTTCACAATTACTTCATGATAATATCTTCATTGGAACTAATAAACTGAAACACTTAATCAAACCGTTAGTTCCACAAAAAATATCAACATATTGTTCATCAAAATGTTAGGATCAACATGTTCTTTTAGGGTTGTTTTGTTTATTCATCTTTCCTTGTGTTATCAACAAAAATATTGTGTAGTTACACCTACAATGGACTGATTTTGTACTAGAAATTATTAGATTGTTCCCTATTTTTTGTTCTTCAATTTTTTTGGTAAGTATCATTAAGCTCCCCTGAGATTTGGCATAATATCACAAACTACCCTTACTCCTCTCAAAAAATTGGATGATAATACATAAAAATTGTTAAAAAAAAATAAGAGTATAAGAACTAAAAGAAAAGGATGAGTTTTTCTTTTCCTTTTTCTTTTGAGATAGGAATTCTTTGGAAAACGAAATTATAAGATAAATAGATAAAACGTAATAATATATATATATATATACACACACATGCGTGTGTGTTGAAAAGAAGAATAGACGATGATTTTATTATTTTTATTTTTTTTATACTAAATTTTTTTGAACAAAAATATACGATAAATACATAGAATTGTAAAAAAGCGAGGAAAAAAAAGAGGAATACAGGAACTAAAAAAAGAGTTTTTCTTTTTTTAGTGCAAATTACCTTTTAAATCCTCTAATTATTAACACGTTTCTATGTATTCTAATAAGTATGTTTCGTTACAGTTTAAATCCTCCAAGTATAAGTGGTTTTAATTGGTTCTTCTATTGGTTTTTTCATCCAAATTAACGAAAACGACATCACGTGCACTACGCATGTCATTTTTAAAAAGGTATTTTTGTGTTTTTTTAATTTTTTTTTTTTTGTTTATTTTTTTTTCACCGAAGCTCCTCTTTCATTTTCTTTCTTCTTCTTCTTCATGTCGGTCACCGCCATCCGAAGTCGGAAGGTGGGAGAGAAGACTATCACCGAAGCTCCTCTCCCACCTTCCGACTTCTCCTACGCTCAAATTAACCCACTCTGTCTTCTCTCTATATTCTCTCTCTTCAAGTTTTATTTCTCTCTCTCTCACTAGAAAACCATTTATGTATTATTATTTTCTTGTATCCCAAGTTTATTCCCCTCTGTGATTCTTCTTAGATCCATTTATTCGTCGGTGGCAGAAGATGCAGCAACATGACGTTGGAATCAATTCCCCGGCGGGCCTTTCTTTTGCCGAACTACACCAAGACTAACCACTGGAAATTTGACGTGGTCATTCTCCATATTAGAATTAAGGAATATTCCTATAGAACCTTCCATTGTTAAGTTGTGTTTGTTATGATTTGTTGTTATGGTTGGTTAGCTCAATGCATATAACATTCCTAAGGCTATAAATATTGTATCCATTTCATCTTGAAAATTAATGAAAAAGAATATCTTTCATTCTCGTTCTTAATGTGGTATCAAAAGACAATTCTCTTCTTTGCACATAGTAGATTTCTCGTTGAGCCACCATGGCTTGTGGCAGTGGCAATCAACAGCCTCCCGCCACCAACAATAGATTCCAACCCTTGACTCCTTCTTCTTCCACCACTGCTCAATCTCAATTGGAACTCACTTCCATGGATAATATCTATAGTCCTTTCTTCCTACACAGTGGGGATCATCCAGGTCTCGCTCTCGTTTCTCACATACTAACTTGCCCTAATTACAATACCTGGACTCGTGCGATGACGATGACCCTCAATGCCAAGAACAAGCTTGGCTTCGTTGATGGTACTCTTCCGCAACCCTCTTCTGATGATCTTTCTGTTGGTTTATGGTCTCGTTGCAACAGTATGGTCACCTCTTGGCTTCTTAATGCCGTCTCCAAAAAAATTGTCGATAGCCTTCTCTACCTTGATAGTACTCACGATGTTTGGTTCAATATTCGTGAATGATTTCGTCAAAGCAATGCTCCTCATATATTCCAAATCAAGCAGTTATTTCATGGCCTCTCTCAAGGATCTCTCGATATCAAGACTTACTTCACTCGGCTAAAAACCCTTTGGGATGAGCTCAAGAATTTCTACCCTGTTCCTCTTTGTCAATGTTGGGGTATGAAATTATGGACCAATTATCAACAATAGGAACAAGTCATGCAATTCCTCATGGGTCTCAATGAATCTTATGTTGGAATTCGTGGCCAAATTCTGATGATTGATCCTTTGCTTTCTGTCACGAAGGTGTTCAATCTTGTCATTCAGGAGGAGCGCCAACGAATCCTTGGTGTTGGTTCTTCTGCACCGATTGATTCTCTTGCCTTTGGTGTTACGGCTTCTTCACCTTCGATTGCTCCGATAAGGGTGATTTCATCTTCTTCGCCTTCGATTGCTCCGGTCGCATCGATTTCATCCTCTTCGCCTTATTAGAATCGACGCACTAGTTCCAAAAATCACTATTCTCATTGTGGGCTAACCAACCACTTGGTGGATCAGTGTTGTTGCCTACATGGTTACCCCTTTGGCTATAAGCCCAAACCTAGAGCCGAATACCCAGCCCATCAGAACTCTCTTGAATCCAAACCAGTACATCATCGTTTGACAAATTTCTCACCCTCTGCTGCTACTGCTCCGGCGATCTCCACCACTTCTGTAATACCCCGGAAAATTATAATTTTTGAAAATATTATCTTATATAAGTTTAATAGTTTTGGGATGATTTTGCAAATTTATGATATAAGTAATATTCGATAATTTTTGAGAGTTAAATGTTAGTTTTAAATTTACCCTTAATTGTTTTGGAACTATTGTATTATTTAAAATATACTTTTTAAGAGTTTTGGGATAAAATTAATATTTTCTTTATTCTAAGGGAGCGAATTGTGTAAATAAATAATAAATAAACGGTTAGAATTGATTTCTTTCTTAACGAAGGAAATCAATTTCAAACCTAATATGCACAAATAAGGTTATAGGTTGACACGTGTTTATTTTAATATATTATAATAATAATAAATAAATATACTAATATTAATGATCATTAACCTAGACGGAGGAGCTTGGCCGCATAATAGAAGGGAAATCATCATTTTTTTTGAATAATCAGTTTACTTATTTAATTGCGATGGATTCAGAGTGTTTTTGAGTATTTCGCTTTCAGTTCGGATTTTGGCTTTAGATTTCAGGTATAATTTCTAACTCTTCTAATATTTGTATTTAATCTATCTATTGGGTGAATTACGTTATTATTGGCGGTGAATTTATCATTGTTAGTTTGCATGGAATAATAATGATTATGTGAAAATTATTCCAAGGTGTTTTATTTGTTATATTAATAAAATGCATGTATTCGAGGGGTTGGAGTTCTACTAAGTATTGACTTACAACCCCACAGTTTTGATTGCAGGGTCGGTGAGAGCGAAACGACACCGGGAATTATATAAGAAATTCTGTTTGTAATAATTGTAGTTAATATTTACCATTGTAAAAACTGATTCGATAAATTGAATATAATTATTGTCGTCGTATTGTAAAATTTAAATCACTAATTATAATTGTCGTCGTAATTGTATATTAAATTACAAATTTAAACGTTAGTATTAAATTGACCGGCGCCAGGAATTTATTTGGGTATTTAAAAATAATGCGGCGACAGGAATTTCGGCTGAATTTCTAATTAATTTGTAATAGTTAAATTTATTATTTATCGGTATAAAAATTTGAATCAATCAATTCGATATTTGTGATTGTCGCCATTGTTTGAAAAATTTCTTGGACTAATTCGGAATAAATTATTGGCTATTCGGTTGTATTTAAATTGTAATTATTATATTTATTAGTTTCCATTGTAAAAACGACAATTAAAATTATCGCCGTTGTTTGTAAAAATTTATCTGATTGTATAAAATAAAAAATATTGGTGATTCAGTTTTAGTTAAGTTCTTTAATAGGAGAAATCGCGTGGCGGCCTTGAAAAATCGGGCTGTTACAGGTGATATCAAAGCGGGTTTGCGACACTGTAAGCTTGAGTTATGGTACCCATTGGCCCATTATTCATAATAAGTGAAGTAATATTTAAAATTAATAATTTTCGTAAACTTATTAATTAAAAAAAATATGAGAAGTGATTCAGAGCGCTTTGGCCGTTCACACGCTATATTGAGTTTCATAGGTGAAACATTTTTTCCTGTCAATTTTGGGGATATTGGCTTACTGTTATGTTTGGCATCCAACATTTTATGAGTATGAATCTTTTGCATCAAAACTTGGGTGGGAAAAGTTTAAGTTTATATAATTATGCACAACTAATTATAAGTTTCATATTTAGATGAGGCCCAGTAAGAGTTGCTATTGAGAAGACGCGGTAGACACATACTACTAAGTCCATTGATTTCTTTAACAATACCAATTTAGGACATTATCATATTACAATATCAAAAGTTGGTTGTAAACATGGACGGAGGCAATAAATATTTGATAGTTTAATGCGCAACCATACTTTAAATAATCACTCTATCTATAATGTCTAGTCTTTTGGTAGAGAAATTATGTGAGTAAACTTAACTACATAAATATGCATGCGCGATAACCCCTAAAAATTCCAATATATATATATTTTTTAAAAAGTTGAGATTAATTTGAGGAGAACCAAGAGTTGGGAATAAATTAAAAAACAAAATTAGAAGACAAATTTTTGCCCCAAAAAAATAAAAAATGCATTGTTTGCTTTATCTCCGTTAATGGAATAATTGTGGTGTAAAATATTAAACCTACATGAATACAAGATGTATTAGGGTGCTTTTATATATGTGCAAGGATTGGGGTTTGGTCCATATTTGCATGCATTGATGTCTCCGTTATGTTTTCGGTGGTTTGACATTTTGCACCCATGTGTTGTTACCATTATTTCATTTTGGTCTTTACAGTTTTAATTTAAACATATTAACATCTTAGGTGACATTTGACTAATGCAACTTACCAATAATAGGTTAGATAAGTCTGGGTGAGTGTCGTGTTAGCCGTGGACTATAAGAATTGTTGTTGAATTGAAAGTATTAATTTAAAGGTGTGTATTGTCTTCTATATAAATCGTGAATTTATATTTTCGTATTTAATTGAAAAAAAGGGGTTGTTGAAAATGGATAGTTTTATGATGATTAATGAATCAAGTAAAATTTGAAAGGTGGAAAAATTATTTTTATTATCTTGTTATGCCATAGTTGTCTTCTCGTTAGGAGGGTCAGTCCTACGAGATGTGGATTTATTGTTACCTGTTAGGTAAGTTCTACAAGGTGGATATATTATATATGTTATTACCAGTCAGGCAAGTCCTGTAGGGTGAATATATTATATATGTTGTTACCTGTCAGGCAAGTCCTACATGGTCGATATATTATATATGTTACCTGTCAGGCAAGTCCTACAGGGTGGATATATTATATATGTTATTATCTGTCAGGCAAGTCCTACAGAGTGAATATGATAACTCCCGATCGTGAGGTAAAACGATCTTATGGCTGATAAGGAAGTATGTTATTTTATTATATACAAGTGAGTTGACCAGTTGATTTAAATTCAGTTGTTCTGTTACGGTGATATTTTTGTTGAGGTTTGGATACTGCTCAGTGTGGCTATATTTTATTAAAAAATGGATTTTGATAAAAAAAAATAAAAATACTTGATCCATAAAATGCTTTTATATTACGAAGACAGTATACTGATAAAAATAATTTAGATAAATATTGGTCCACTACTAGCGTTAGACAGAGTTGGAGTGTGGGATCATTGTGAAATTATTGGGAGCCAAATTGTTATGGATATGCTAGTTTGAATTTTTGAGCTTAAATGGTATTTTTGAAAATTCGATTGGGGGCTTTATGTGATTCAGTATTAAACTCGTTATATTACGTGGCTTTGGAGACGTAACTATGTGATTTGAGATGTATTTGATTTTTATAGTTTGATATGTATTTAGGTGTTTGAAATATATTTATATGGGTAAGACGTATTTATGTATTTTTATACGTATTAATGTGGTTGAAAAGTGTTTATGTATTTCGATACATAATTATGTGTTTTGAGACGTATTTAATTGATTGACATGTATGTATGTGTTTCAAGACGTATTTAGGCAATTTGGAGCATATTTAAGTGTCTGAAACGTATTTTTTTTTTGAGATATATTTATACGGTTAAGACATATTCATGTGCTGGGATGTATTTCATAAAATCTGTTATTTGAGGTTGGATTGTGTTGATATTGTATGGAAAAGTTTACGACATTATTAAAATTTTAATGTGGATATTGAAAATGATTATTTTTAATCTCACGGGACAATTTATAAGAAATTGGGCTATATGTTGCATAAGATGGTACCATGGTGATACATTGGCTTGAAATGTTGGGAGGAATTGATAAATTTTGGTTATGGGATATGACAATAAACTTGAAAAGTCATGCCAAGTGGAAAAATTATTAAGGTCGTAGACCTGTTAGAATAGAGATAGAGTCAATCCAGTGAGACTACCGCGATATTTTAAAGATACATTATTATTTATTACTATTTTTATCAAAGTAGCGTAGCAGAAGCGTTTAGAAATATAAGATTCTTTGGCAATTGGTTATCTGTGTTAGGTGTTACCGACCAAAGTACACCCGGTCCGTAGGTTATTGGATATAATGTGGGCCACTGCGAATGAGAATGTCACGATATGTGGAATGGATTTTGACGGTTATGAATTATGGGTGACTTTCAGTTATGAGACCCTACATAGAGAATAAGTGTTCTTGAATCGAGTGTGACTAACATGACCGTGCAGTGCATTCTAAATTATTATTGTTTTAAATTAAATTTCGACGAAATTTATTTAAGGGGGGTAGATTGTAATACTCAAAAAAATTATAATTTTTGAAAATATTATCTTATATAAGTTTAATATTTTTGGGATGATTTTGTAAATTTATAATATAAGTAATATTCGACAATTTTTTAGAGTTAAATGTTAGTTTTAAATTAACCCTTAATTGTTTTAGGACTATGATATTATTTAAAATATACTTTTAAGAGTTTTGAGATAAAATTAATATTTTCTTTATTATAAAGGGGAGAATTGTGTAAATAAATCTATAATACAAATTAAATCCTCATTTGAAAATATCTAAAGACATTTTTTGGAGGGAGAAGTTTCAGGTCTTTGGATCTCACATCTAAGGGCTGAGATTGAATGTCAGCAAGAGACAGTTTAAGCCTTAGAATTGATGTTCATCCAACGGTTCAGACCAAACCATCTTTTAAAAAAAATATAGGGTTCCTCTCTCACCACAACCTCATTTCATCTCTCTCTCTCTCTCTCGCCCAGGAACCTCTCACTCGATTGATCTTTCTCTCTCACTTTCTCTCAATCGATCGTTCTTCTATCTTTCTCTCCCACCTCTGATGTCGCCAGTGAAATCGCCCAATCGACACCATGGCCATCGCCATCTCCCTGAGTTCATCCATCGCCGTTATCCAGATCCGACTGGTCTTACACTTCGTCAACGCCATGCCACCATCCATCATGCCTCACCATCACTCGGTTGCAATTGGATAGTTTTGGACGGATAAGTTCCGAATAACCCTTTTGATTGTTGTTCACAGCTCTTGATTCAATTTTGCAGCAGTTCAAACTAAAAATCTTTGTTTTGAAATTCATTGGGTTTGAATTTGATTTTTTTTTTACGCTATGTTTGGTATGCTGGAATGGAATGAAATAGAATGGAATAAGTGTGGTATTGGAATGAAATGACTATTACTATTCCTATGTTTGGTGACAAACAAGATTAAACATGGTATTAGAATGACCATTACCATTCCTACGTTTGGTTACAAAATACATTAAACATTTTATTGGAATGACCGATAAATAAAAATGAAACAATATTCTTAAATATTTGGAAATTTTAGAACAAAATTTTGGAAACATAAAAGAATTATTCAGAGACACTAAACAAATGTCACCTAAGTTATCATTTAACTTGATAAACTAAAGGGTTTGAAAATACTTTTGTGTTTCTGTTCCCCAAAAAACTTAAATCTGAGAACAGAACATAACAGTTTTGATTGCAGGGTCGGTGAGAGTGAAACGATATCGGTAATTATATAAGAAATTCTATTTGTAACAATTGTAGTTAATATTTACCGTTGTAAAAACTGATTTGATAAATTGAATATAATTATTGTCGTCGTATTGTAAAATTTAAATCAATAATTATAATTGTCACCGTAATTGTATATTAAATTACAAATTTAAACGTTAATATTAAATTGATTGACGCTAGGAATTTATTTGGGTATTTAAAAATAATGCGGCGACAAGAATTTTAGTTGAATTTCTAATTAATTTGCAATAGTCGAATATATTATTTACCGGTGTAAAAATTTGAATTAATCAATTCGATATTTGTGATTGTTGCCATTGTTTGAAAAATTTCTCGGACTATTTCGGAATAAATTATTGTCGTCGTATTGTAAAATTTGAATCTATAATTATAATTGTCATCATAATTGTATATTAAATTAAAAATTTAAACGTTAGTATTAAATTGATCAGCGCCAGGAATTTATTTGGGTATTTAAAAATAATGCGGCGACAGAAATTTTAGCTGAATTTCTAATTAATTTGTAATAGTCGAATATATTATTTACCGGTGTAAAAATTTGAATCAATCAATTCGATATTTGTGATTGTTTCCATTGTTTGAAAAATTTCTCGGACAATTTCGGAATAAATTATTGGTTATTCAATTGTATTTAAATTGTAACTATTATATTTGTTAGTTACTGTTGTAAAATCAACAACTAAAATTATCGTCGTTGTTTGTAAAAATTTATCTGATTGTATAGAATAAAAAATATTGGTGATTTGATTTCAGTTAAGTTCTCCAATAGAGGAAACCGGGTGGCGGCCTTGGGAAACCAGATCGTGACAACTTCTGACCATCTTTCACCCACTCAGGTTTAGCAGCTAATTTCCTACCTCAGCTCGCAGCTTCATCCTCATGGCATCTCCACTTCTGAATCCTAATCAACTATGGAATCTGCAATTTCTAATGTCAATGGTAATCCCTGCACTACCCTTTTTTTTTTCTCATCATTCGATTCTACCAAATACTTGGGTTATTGACACTGGTGCAACATATCATGTTTGTTACTTTATTTCTCTGTTTTCTCATTCCAAAATGATCCACAACACCACTGTTACACTTCCTAATGGTCAGAATGTTGCTATCACTCGCATTGGTACTATGCCCTTATCCGATTCCTTAATTTTACTGTAAGACCCTGATTTTTGGTGCACGCTTAATCTAAGTTGTATTATAGTACATTTGAAAATAACGGGGTGGACGACGCTACTAATGGTGAGATTTAGAATTTTAGGGGTTAATTTGTAAATATTAAAACCTTAAAAATTAAAATTTGGTTTAAATTTTATCTTAACAAAATAAAAGGGGAGATTTATGTAATTGCAACAATATATATATATCTACCTAAAGTGATAAAGATCAAAGGAGAGAGAGTGAGGCAAGGACGGCATGGGAGGGAGTTTGGCCTCTTTCCATATATATATATATATACATAGACTCATACACGCAAGAGAGGGGGAATGGAGAAAGATCGAGAAACGGTCAGAGAAATCGGGAAAGAGAGAGGAAGAGGAAGAAGAGAGAGAGAGAGGGAGGATTGCCGATGGGATTTTTTATCACCGATCGTGTGGGGTTCACCGGCGGTGGTTTATGAGTCATCATGGGTTGGCTAACAGGAAACCAAATCAAAAAACAAAGAGAGAGAGAGAAGGAATTGGTGTTGGTCTGGTTCGTCGGTGGTGCGGCTATGTATGTATGCGTGCTATTCTATTTTCTGACCGTGTATGGTATGTACGTGTTTTACTTTCGTCCATCGTCGAGTGTGTCGTGTGTGTATTGTTGTGTATGTATGTGTGGGAGCAATATATGTGTGTGTGTGTGTGTGTCGTCAGAAAACAGAGAAGAGAGAGAAGTGAAGGTGGGTTCGTTGGTGAGTGTCCGATGTCCGGTGGTCGGCGATTGTGTGGGTTTGTATGTGTAGTATATGCTGTGGGAGTGTGGTTGTGAGGTTTGGGTGTGTTGTATTGTGTGGGTGTGAGCCGAAGGTGAGAAGAGAGGGAGAGAGGTGACTGAGATCTCAAAACAGAGTAGAAAGAGGAAGACCTTACCGCCTAAGCGGTGGATTTTTGCTCAGGCGGTGAAACTGTAGTGTGCTGTTGAGAGAAAAGGAGAAGCAGTCACTCGTTCGCCTAAGCAGTGGATTTTCGCTCAGGCGGTGAAACTGCAGTGTGCAGTTGAGAGAAAGGGAGAAGCAGTCACTCGTTCGCCTAAGCGGTGGATTTTCGCTCAAGCGGTGAAACTGCAGTGTGCAGTTGAGAGTAAGGGAAAAACAGTCACTCGTTTGCCTAGGCGGTGGGACGTCGCTTAGGCGGTGGGGAGCAGAATCAAAATACATGGAATTTTAGGAAAATCCACGATCAGTTCAGAACGGGTAACATTTTTTAATTTATTTTATGAATTCTAAATTTAGTTTCTAACCTTAGAATATCAAAATGAGAAAAATAAACAATAAGATTGTTTATATGAATTAGGTGTAAATAGTAAATTTTAACGACGTTAAACTAGTCAAATAACATCTTCATATATCAAAACGTGGGGAATGGGAAATTTATGAACGTAGGGTTTGCATTGTACAATTAAGTTATTTTTCTCTACAATATTAATTTAGGCCTTGTTACAAATAGGTTCAAAATTGTTGAAAGTTCAGTAGCGGATATTGGTGGAGTTTTTGAGAGCAGAATATCAGGTGAGTGTACTGTCTTCTTGCCAAATTATTTTTATATCTATATATGATAGGAAGTGGTTAAATTTAAATTATATGCTTTTATAAATGATATGGATCAAGCCAGTTATGGGTGAGTTGGTAAAATGGATTTCCATCGAATTGTTTGGGGTTTTAAAAGAAAAGACTTTATAATTAATCTGTCGGATTTGGTGGTTTTAATAAAAGGTGGGAAAACCATGATTTTTGAATTTAAATCGGTTTTGGAAATGAGGTGGATGTGAGTAATTTGACGGTGTTATTGATTTGACGGTGGTGATTATTTGCTTGGGCAGAATGGTGATTTTTTTGTTTGTAGTATTATGATGACACTTTTGTTTTGACGATATTTTTGGTTGGTCTGTCCGGAGGGTGGTCCAACAGATGGATATTTATTTGTGATTTGATGATGATATTATTGAGATGACTATGCCATAGTTTATGATGTCCTGTCCGGAAGGTGGTCCGGTAGATGGATATTTATATTTGGTGATTGATATTATGTGGTGACTTATATTATTGGCCTTTGGAGACGTCCGGTAGGCGGTGATCTACGCAGTTAGGTCTGCTAGGAAGGCATATCCTACGGATGGTTAGGTACCGTTGCAACCCCCGATCGTGAGGTTAAAACGATCACTATGACTTAGCCGGTGGGTATGGGATTGAGATGTGTGTTTGAGTTGGGGTGTTTTATATATATATATATATATATATATATATATATATATATATTGGGTGATTTATGATTGATTTTGGTGATTGGTCTTATTTGATACTGGATAAATTTGAATGGAACTTATTTATACCGCTTTACTTTCACTGCTTATTTGATACTGGAGATTTTACCAACTATGCGGTATATATATATATTTACGCTTGATCCATTTAAATGTTGTATTATTTAGAATGTATTATTATTATGCTAAAAAAGTAGTTTTTACTAAGAAGGCAGTACACTCGCAAGTGAATCTTTTAGGAGACAGTCCCCTACTGGTATTAGGTGAAGTCATCAGGAAATCTTTGAGTTAAGCTGTCAGAGGTGAACCATATGAAAGAGAAAGTTTATGTATGTCTTTCATAATGAATTGTATAGTAATTTATGCATTTTGTAATGTATAAGAAGATTTTAATATAATAGGTGATGTTATGTTATCGTCAGGCCGGCCCTAGGATGACGGGTGTCCGGGACGGGTCGTGACATTTACACAATGTGTTGTTCGTTTCTCTGTTTTCTTTTAATCTCCTTAGTGTCAGTACTCTAACTCTTAGTCATTCTTGCGATGTTACTTTTTCTTCTTTTGCATATGTTATTCAGGACCCTACTCGGGGCTTGATGATTGGGAAGGGTACACGCCACCATAACTTCTATTTTCTAGAATTGGGAATTCCACATTGTAATTCAGTTTTTTCTTCTGTAATGTCTAAATGTGATATTTGGCATTTTCGCCTTGGACATCTGATAGGTGTAAAATACCTATCTAATTCTAAACCGAATTTGCTAGTTTTCGAGTACTTTATTAAAGTTTGAATATCGTTTTAGCTGTTTTTATTAGTCAGGAACAGGGAAGTAAACAATCGGCAAACCAAGTGAAATGGTGCAAAAAGGGTAGCCAAAAAGATGAAAAAATGAGGTTTCAAATAACAGAGCAATTCCGCCTAGGCAAAGTTTCTACCGCCTAGGCGAAATTTCCACCGCCTAGGCGGAAATCCATCATAAGGTTGCAAGGTCTGAAGTATTGAATCCGCCTGGGCGAAGTTTCCATCGCCTAGGCGAAAATCCATCAGAATGCTGGATGAACTGAACTGCTGGATTGAGCTACACTGCTATAAATCCGCCTAAGCGAAGTAGCTACCACCTAGGCGGAATTCCATCAGAAAGATAAGGAGCCAAGAAGTTAGTCCTCTGCCTAAGCGAAGATTCTACCGCTTAGGCAGAATTCTAACCGACTTAAGCTCGACCTAAGCGAAGTTTCTACCGCTTAGGCGGAAATCGCAGAACAGGTCAAAATATCTGTTTAGATATTTTTGAACCCCTAGGCCTATAAATACCCCTTGGCCACGTCTAAAACTTAGAGTTGAAGAATCCTAACCCTAGTAGAGAGCTCTTAAGCTATATTTTGAAGATCAAGAAGGAGGTTCATCATTCGGATAAAGAATGATAGCTTGTGGATTGATCATTAGCGACAGTGAACCGTTTCACTTCCAGATTTGATCGTTTCTCTCTTATTTTATTCTTTGTAATCATTTTTTCATATCTAAGAATGTTGAATCCCTCTTATTTTGTATGGTATATGGCTAAGATCTTATAGTAGTAGTTAAATGTTACTTAGGTGTAGTCGAAATCATGTAATCGTTTAGTTGAATGAATTAATGTTACTATAACGTGTTGTTTGTCTAAATCCGATTGTGTTTACCGTTATTCTTGATATTATGCTTGTATAGATAAAACGAGAATACAGGGTTTGACACTCGGGAGAGGTAACCCCGAATTCGGATTAGGGTAAATACAACGTGACTTTCTAACGACCCGGGAGGACGTTAGAACGTATGCAACCCATGACGTTGGCTCGAGACTCACGCGACATAGGGTCGTTAAGGCGTTGAAGGGGACTTCTTCATTGACACGCAGTCGTGTAATCCCCAGTATTACACTCGGAAGAGGTAGCGGAGGAGTTATTGATACAGAGGTTGTCGGATTAGATAAAAACCGTTATAGCTAACTAAATGAAATCGATTATGCATTATATGAAAGAGATTTATACCTAAGTAATTAGTGTAATTAAAACTAACTTTATAGTTGTCATTTATCTTAATATAGTAATTAAAAAACAAACAAAATTCGATTAGTCGAGATAATACGAAACTATGTAAATCACAATACTCAACCGAATTACACGAATTTCCCAGTGGAATGACATCCGATCCTAAAAGATCCATTATATTAAAACTAGACCTCGTACACTTGCGAGTAGTCCAATTACCGTGAGGAGGAAACAAGGTTGTGAATCTGAGCACGTACAACATCCATCTCATGTTAAAGTTCAAATGCTTCATAATGAATTACAACTTCCCCGTTCTTCGTCCCATTTCTCTTCCCATTGTCGCATTTGTCATATGGCTAAACAAAAACGTCTCCCATTTAGTTCTCGCAATCACATGTCCGCCCAACCATTTGATCTCATACATATTGACATTTGGGGACTTTTTCATGTTGCCACCACCGCTGGACACAAATATTTTCTCACTATTGTCGATGATTGCACTTGAGCTACTTGGGTTTACCTTTTACGGGCCAAATCTGATGTTCTTACCATTTTTCCCGACTTTTACACTCTCATCCACACTCAATATACCAAATCCATAAAATCCGTTTGCTTCGATAATGCCCCTGAATTGGCCTTTATGGATTTTTTTCCGCTCTAAAGGCATTCTTCCTTATCATTCTTGTGTTGACACACCAGAACAAAATTCCGTTGTTGAACGAAAACACCAACATATCCTTAATGTAGTTCGAGCACTACTTTTTCAATCTTGTGTTCCTTTTTTCTATTGGGGTGATTGTATTCTCACCGCCGTTTATTTGATTAATCGAACACCATTACCCCTCTTGGCGAACAAAACTCCATTTGAGTTGTTACATGGTACCAAACCTACTTACACCCATTTACGTACTTTTGGGTGTCTTTGTTATGGCTCCACTCTTTCTAGCCAATGTACCAAGTTTTCCCCTCGTGCTCACCGTTCTGTATTCCTTGGTTCTCCTTTTAGTTACAAAGGATACGAACTCCTTGACCTAGAGAGCAATAGGATCTACATTTCTCGGCATGTTCACTTCCATGAGACCATATTTCCATTTGCTTATTCACAACCTCCATCTGTTCTTCATGACTTCTTAATGATCGTGTTCTTCCTCTGCTTGTCTTTCTTGGCCCTGATTTTCCTCCTTCCTTGATCGTGATTCCCACTGCTTCTCCCTACCCATCAGCATCATCCCCATCTTCCCCTAATCCTTCTTGTCCTCCTCATGTCCATAAACAACCATCTCACTTATCAGATTATCACTGTTATCTTGCCACTCACCCTTCTACTGCTTTCGTACTCTCTTCCTCCAAATCCACTCCCTATCCATTATCCTCTTCTCTTAGTTACCATCGGCTTTCCCTTCCCTATCGCCATTTCATTTTAACCATTTCCTCCCACATTGACCCTAAATCTTTTTCCGATACCGTAGAGCACCAGGTTTGGCGTGATGCCATGCATATAGAGTTATGTGCTTTGGAAAGCACTGGAACTTGGTCCATTGTTTCATTACCTCCTGGCAAACATTCAGTGGGTTGTCAATGGGTATACAAGACCAAATTTCTAGCGGACGGTATTGTTGAACGCTATAAGGCACGTCTCGTGGCCAAGGGGTTTACACAACAAGAGGGCATTGATTTTCTAGACACTTTTGCTCCCGTAGCCAAAATGGTTAACGTCAAAGTTTCTCCAGTAGCCAAAATAGTTAACGTCAAAGTTTTACTCTCCTTAGCTGCTATTTCGGGGTGGGCTCTTACTCAACTAGATGTCACTAATGCATTTCTCCATGGTGATCTCGCTGAAGAAATTTATATGACTTTACCCCCGGGTTACTCTCGTCGACAGGGGGAGACTTTACCTGTAAATACCGTTTGTAAACTTCACGAATCTATATACGGCTTACAACAAGCTTCTAGACAATGGTTCCATAAGTTCTCCACTGTATTGCTTTCCGAAGGCTTTACTCAATCTGCTTGTGATCACTCATTGTTTATCAAAGCAGTTGGTAATTCTTTTTTGACATTATTGGTCTATGCCGACAATATTATTATTGCTAGTAATGATTCAGCAGCCGTAGAGAATCTTAAATCAACCCTCGGTAAACGATTTAAAATAAAAGATTTGGGTCCTCTCAAGTATTTTTTGGGTCTCGAGGTAGCATGTTCCGCGGCAAGAATCTCAATTTGCCAACGCAAATATACCCTGGAGTTGCTTTCTAATGCATGATATTTGGGGTGTAAACCTCTTTCTGTTCCTATGGAACCAAATCTCAAGGTATCGGCCTCCGATGGTGATTTACTTTCTGATCTTACCAGTTATAGACGATTAATTGGCAAGTTACTATATCTTACCATCACCAGAACCGATCTCAGTTACTCAGTTAATCGTCTCAGTCAGTACTTGGCTACTCCACATACTTCGCATCATCAAGCATCTTCTCATATTCTTCAATACTTGAAGAAAGCTCCAGGCCAAGGTCTTTTCTTTCCTCCCAAATGTACGATCCAACTCAAAGCTTTTGCTGATGCTGACTGGGGCACCTTTCCTGACATACGATGTTCTCTCATTGGTTTTTGTGTATTTCTTGGATCTTCTCTTATTTCGTGGCGATCCAAGAAGCAACATGTCGTTTCTCGCTCTTCGGCTGAAGCAGAGTATCGTGCTACGGCTAATACTACTTGTGAAATTATATGGTTACTTGGTCTTCTTCGGGAATTTTATATTTCTTATCTAGGACCTGCCTTGCTTTATTGTGATAATCAGGTCGCACTTTACATTGTCGCTAATCCAGTTTATCATGAGCGCACCAAGCACATTGAGATCGACTGTCTTCTTGTGCGTGAAAAGATACAAGCCGGGATCATTAAAACTATGCACGTTGCTATACATAATCAGCTGGCTGATCCTTTCACCAAAGTATTACATACATCTCAATTTCAATTCTTATTAAGTAAGATGAGAATTCACAATCTGTATTATCCATCTTGAGGGGAGTAGTAGAATTAAGGAATATTCCTATAGAACCTTCCATTGTTAAGTTGTGTTTGTTATGATTTGTTGTTATGGTTGGTTAGCTCAATGCATATGGCATTCCTAAAGCTATAAATATTGTATCCATTTCATCTTGAAAATTAATGAAGAAGAACATCTTTTCTCATTCTTAATACTCCCACCAACTTTGCTTACAAAAATCCAAAATGAAGGCGTTTGTCGACTACTGTGCTTAACAAAAAAATGGTTACCCTCGAAACGGAAAATCTTGGTATGTCATTAATGGAAAGTGAAATCCCTATTTTGAGTTTTTTCCTACCCAGAAAAAACTTGAACAAAACGGGGAGGAGAGAGACGACGAGATTGGAGCTCTCCAGTCTTGCAGTACAACAACCCAGGGAGTTGATGTTGGGGTGGCCATAGGCGGCAGGAGGTGATGGCAGTGGGCGGCGTGAAGAAGAACTCAGAAAAGGGTAGAGGAGCTTCAGTGAATAAAAAGAAAGAAAAAAAAAAGGACAAAGAAAAAAGAGAAAAAGAAAATAGAAAAAAAAAAAGGTAAATAGAAAAAACAGCAAAAGATCAAAATACCCGCAGTCCACATTATGTCATTTTCGTCAAATTAGACGAAAAAACTAACAGAATGACCAATTAAAACTGGTTATATATTTAGAGGGTTTAATTGAAACGAAATAAATTTATTAAACTATATAGAAACGTGTCGATAGTTAGAAGGTTTAAAAGATAATTTTTTTTTTTTTTCAAATAGTAATTTTTTTGAGAAAAAAAATGTAATAATGAAAATTGTAAAGAAATAGAAGAAGGAAAATGAAAAGAGTTTGTACCTCGAGAGTCGAGAGTGGTTTTGGCTATTTTGCAAACAACAGTGATAGTTCGTGATTTTATGTCAAATCTGAGGGTGATATTTACTTTTAATATTTTATTTTCGTGAATAAATTTTCAATCTTTGAGTTACTATTAAATTATTATTTAATTTTTCAGTAAACATTAACTGTTAAATTCATATAACTAACGTCATCCATGATAGTAGTTAAAAATATCTTAGAAAAACAATTGTTTTTATTTTTAATTTTATATTCGGGCCAACTTAGTTGCACCTCGATTAATCACAACTCTGGGTGATCTTAAGGGTGCACTCTCTCTTATTGGCCTAACGCATTCAGGTTCATATTCAAGATTTAATTCTTAGAGTATTTTTCAGGAGAGTCGAATCGCGGTTGACAAAAAATTTACCCCATGATATAAGCCTAACTACAGGGAGACAAAATGTTGATGTCACACCCCACCCCGGGGCCCCGACGCTAGAGGTCGGGCATGACCTCGGCTTGATATTACCCGACCAACCAATAAATATATAAACATCTACTAATACAGTTTTTTTTTTTTTTCAAAAATATATTTACCGACTTCAAAATTTAGAAATACAAGTGTCCCAAATGTTCACAACAAAAGTACAAAAAAATCTGAATCTTTCACGGTTTACACCAGTCCCGCCAATTCTCCAAAAAAAAAACTGATACCACTTTCTGACTCTATCTAGTTCCAGTAGTGAATCCGTCTCTAACTGTGGTACCTGAGACAAAATATATTATTGGTGTACTGTCTTTGTAATATAAAAATAATTTTTTATGAATTAAGTATAATTATCAAATACTACTTTTCAAAACATAATATAAAGACAACTACACACTCTATCTAGTTCCAGTAGTGAATCCGTCTCTAGCTGTGGTACCTGAGACCAAATATTTTATTGGTGTACTGTCTTTGTAATATAAAAATAATTTTTTATGAATCAAGCATAATTATCAAATACTACTTTTCAAAACATAATATAAAGATAACCGCATACTCGGCCGAAATAAAATTCCATAGCTATCATCAATATAAAATAAATGCATTTAAATTAACCAATCAGATTATTTTGATATATATAATAAAATACCGCACACATATTTCTCTACTAGCCATAAGATCGTTTCGCCTTACGATCGGGAGTTATGACAATACCGTAATCTGTACAACTGTGCAATCTAAGGTTGCCACCAGTGTCATAGTCATTTAATATCTCTAATGGTAAGAGCTAACATGTGGTATAAACCACCATATTCTGATGATAATCATCATCATCAACAACAATAACAAGTATCAACCATTTGCAGGACTTGCCCTCTTGTTAGGTCACAATACAACGTTCTACAGGACATGCCATCTCATTAGGATCAACAACATCCCGTCGGATATGCCATCATATAAGGATCACACTATGACATAGTCGGATAATAAAATCACTTTTTGTATTTTAAAATTTACTTTATCCGCATCACGTTATAAAATAATTCATTTTAATACACTTTTTCTTTTCACATTTTAGTACAAAAATATAATTTGACAATTTAAATAGAAGAGTTTACATTCACCTCGATATTTACGCTAATGAAAATACTATCGTCAAAATACTAACGTGGTCGACGTCGCCTGTGAACCCAACAACGACAGAGCATAAACTAAGAATTTTATTTAAATAAATCTAATATGCAATGTATGATCCTAAAATGCAATATTTTTTATTCCCAATTTTTTTGATTATATGAAATTCCTAAACGTCCAATTTCTTGAGTTAATATTAATTGTATAAAAATTACCATAACAATGATTCTCAAACCCCCACACACACACACACATATATATATATATATATATATATATATATATATATATATATATTTGACATATAAATATACATGTTTA